>JANSMA010000004.1:3000000-3368497 GCA_029298975.1 Ophiostoma novo-ulmi subsp. americana | reverse complement strand
AACCTAACCCTAACCTAACCTAACCTAACCTAACCTAACCTAACCCTAACCTAACCCTAACCTAACCCTAACCTAACCCTAACCTAACCCTAACCTAACCTAACCTAACCCTAAAAAAACTAACCTAACCGTGTGAAGTTTACAGTGTGTCTGTAGTAAATACTGTATGTAGATATGTGTCAGCACCGTAAGAAATGCACAGTGTGTCTGTAGTAAATACTGTATAAAATATATATTAATATTTTATAATATATTTATAATAAATATAATATATATTATTTTATTTTATTTATTTATTATTAAAATATAATATTAATAATATATATCTACTTTTATATATTATTAATTATCATATAAATTATAAATATTTTACGGAAGTAATAAAAAATAGATAGAATTACGTAAATATAAATAAATATATAATTGTATAGTTATTTATTTGTAAAGGTTGTATGGGGATGATGTATTAAGGCAGTAGTCGATAATCACTGGTTAAACTAGAAGGTAGGTGTGTGTGTGTATCCCTTAGACCGCCAAAATGTTACTTTTTTTTGTGGACATTTGTTTACTTAGAGATACAAGACAAGACTAAGAAGCATCACGTGTGATTATGTAACTTTTCGTAACTTGTTGATTTTCACAGGGGTTTAAACCAATCAAATCATCGTCCACAAAAAAAGTAACAATTTGGCGGTTAAAGGGATAGAGTTTAATCCATGCCTTCTACCGCTAAGGTAGTAGGCGTGGGCAAATATTTATTTAAAGTCCGTAAACTCCCCGTAAAGTGCCTAAGGTATCTACGTAACGGGTCACTAGTCTATCTGATTACATAAGGTAAGGTCCTACTTAAGGCACCTCTTACGGCTAGCTATATAACTAACCATGTGGTTAGCCTCGTAGCTAGTACTACCCCAGCCCTTAGGCAGGCCCTATAAATTCACCGGGGCTTACCTCGTTCAGGCCAAATGGGGCCTACGTCTCCAACCAATCAAAGCTACTCCCTTACCTTAAGTGAATATTTATTATGCCATAACATTATTATATTTATTTTATCTACTTCTTAAACAAGACGTAAGTAAATTAAGTCGAGGGTAGTTAGACTAAGTCGAGGGTAGTCAAACTAGGTCGAGGGTAGTCAGACTAAGTCGAGGGTAGTCAGACTAGGTCGAGGGTAGTCAGACTAAGTCGAGGGTAGTCAGATAACCGGACACCTGATCAGATCTCCGTACTTTAATAAATATTATTTTATATAGCACTATATTTTAATATCTTATAGCGTTAAATACGCTAAAGCTTAGTTGAGTACGTACGTTAAAGACGATAAACCCCCCCTATAATACGCTGAGGCGCGCGCGAGCGTGGGGCTGGGGGGGTGCCTTCCTACCGCGGTGAGTCGTCTTCGTGCCCGCCCCCGCAAATAATTATGCGGAACCTAGGCGGGCGCTGCAGCTTTGCGGCGCTAGACACAGGTCGTCGTGCGGCGACTGCGTAGGGATTATAAGAAAAGAGTAGTATGCTAATATGAGTGTATGCGCTAAATGCGCTGTATACTTATGTAAGTGTCTGTACTAAATGCGCTGTATACTTATGTAAGTGTCTGTACTAAATGCGCTGTATGCTTGTATGAGTGTCTGCGCTGAATGTGCTGTATGCTTATATAAGTATATGCGCTGAATGCGCTGAATGCTTATGTAAGTGTCTATATTAAATGCGCTGTATATTTATGTAAGTGTCTGTACTAAATGCGCTGTATGCTTGCATGAGTGTCTGCGTTGAATATGTTGTATGCTTATATAAGTATATGCGCTGAATGCGTTAAATGTTTATGTAAGTGTCTATATTAAATACGTTGTATATTTATATAAGTGTCTGTATTAAATGCGCTATATGCTTATATAAGTGTTTGCGCTAAATGTGCTGTATGCTTATATAAGTATATACGTTAAATACGTTAAATGTTTATATAAGTGTATACGCTGAATGCGTTGAATGCTTATGTAAGTGTATACGCTGAATGCGTTGTATGCTTATGTAAGTATATACGCTGAATACGTTGAATACTTATGTAAGTGTCTATACTAAATGCGTTGTATACTTATATAAGTGTCTATACTAAATGCGCTGTATGCTTATATAAATGTCTATACTAAATGCGCTGTATGCTTATATAAGTATATACGCTGAATACGTTAAATGCTTATATAAGTGTATACGTTGAATGCGCTGTATACTTGCATAAGTATCTGCGCTAAATGTGCTATATACTTATATAAGTATCTACACTAAATGCGCTGTATGCTTGCATAAGTGTCTGCGCTGAATACGCTATATGCTTATATAAGTGTATACACTGAATGCGCTGTATGCTTATATAAGTATCTGTACTAAATGTGCTGTATGCTTACATGAGTGTCTGCGCTAAATGCGCTATATGCTTACATAAGTGTCTGCACTAAATACGCTGTATGCTTATATAAGTGTATACACTGAATGCGCTATATGCTTATATAAGTATATACGCTGAGTACGCTATATAATTGCATGAGTGTATGCGCTAAGTGCGCTGTATGCTTATATAAGTGTATACGCTGAATACGCTATATATTAATGCGTATATACTAGCTAAAAACCATAACCTACTAAAAATCTTAATTTTATTTTAGCAGGTTAAGAAAGTCTTGACATTTCTAGCTCAAAGTCTATATGCCCCACATTAAAATAAATTCTAACCAATCCCATTTTTATCCCCCCTGTCTATGAATTTCTATCCTATACTAAAAATTGTAGGCCCGCTTTTAAATCTGATTCAACCAATGTGATTTCTGTCCCCCCCCCACTTTGATTTTCTATCCTTTATAGACAACTTTTCCGTTTTTTTATTTATTTTATATAACAACGACACCGTATTGTATATATCTTAAAATATAGTATTCGAATCGTTGAATTATTACGGATTTAATAATATAATAATAATAAGATATTTTATTTTACAATCTAGAAATTTTATTATAAATTCCGTAGGCGATAGCTTCTCACGGCTTTATATATTATAGCTTCTCACGGCTTTACACACCACAGCTTTACACGGCCATATACATTACAGCTTCTCACGGCTTTATGTATTACAGCTGTATAGCTTTACACGGTTATATAATAACATAAATCAGCTTTATACGGTAAATTAAAAGGCAAACGTTTAATCTTATAAGAACCAAAAGCTTTAATACGGACGGCTCGACACGGTCCACTTTAAATGTAGGTTTCTAATTGGTCGAAACCATCGAATATTTTAAATAAGTGGGCCGTTTGGGGCTTAAACGGCTAGACATAAGGGTCAGGCCGCTACGGCCGTTGGCCATAGTGTTGGTAATGGTGATTCAGATTTCGATGTCGATTTGATGATATTTCGATGTCGCGGCTTGGGAGCTGCGATTTTTTTTTAATAAGTCTTTATTCAATCTTTTAATAAGTCATAATCATTAAATGTTTTAGATGAGTAGGCCAGTTAAAGCTTAAACAGAAAGATAATCGCTAGGGTGATTACGTGTACCTTTTCGATTCTATAGCTTGAATCACCGACAATTACTATAATATTATACGTGTAGACAAATATATAATAATCTTTATAAATTGAGAAACGTTAATGTATTTATAGACTTTAAACCATTAAAGAATAAACAAAAACAGACCACACCAAATAATGTAGTTTGCCCACGTCGTTGTTAAATATGAAGAGATAGAGATTGATCCGCTATATGTTATTGTCGAATTTGGAAGTGATGTATAAGTTACGTTTGAGCTTTGGAAGATCGGAACCAGTTTGCTAGAATAACATGTGTTTGATTCCTTAGAAGAAGGCGAAAAAGTCAGTGTAGCGAACTCCGTCTGGCGCTGGCAGGGCGTTGAAGTTGTAGTAGTAAGAGACAGCACTCTTGTACATGATGGCTTAATAAACGACTTGTTATAGGCTGACTTGTAGGTTGAAACCGTTGAGCATGTGGCCACGATTATTGTTGTTGTCGTACTTGCGATGTGTTGGGATTGTCTTGAAAAAGTCGTATTTACCGAAATGGAATAGCTGGATGTCGAAAACGACATACAAGTGCTCATTGATGTCCCTGAAATAGGTGGCCGAGTTGTGGACAACCAGACTGTCGCTGGTGACGACGAGAGGACTTCATAAGATGACCCGGATGAAATGGAAGACGTCTGGGAGGTCGTTATAGATGGCGATGATGTGACAGAAGTCAACGAAGCTTGCGAAGTTGATGATGATGCAGTTGTCTGTATCAAAGACGACAATGAGGATGGATATGAAATTGACAACGAGACAGGAGGAGATAATGAAGTTACTGAAACAGACGATGATAGTATTGTAGAGGTCGGGAATGACAACGAAGATGATAAAGAAGTAGACGAAATAAATATAGACAACGATGATCTGGAAGAAGAAATCGAAGTCTGGGACACGAAAGAGGATAAGAGAGGGATTGAAGATGATGATAAGGAAGTAAGAGAAGATAACGAGGATGCTGTCGTGGAGGCCGAAGATGCGATTGAAACTGACGATGGAGAGGAAGAAGCAGACGAAGGCGGCGGAGCTGAGGACGATGATGAAGTAGATGTTGAAGATGATATATACGTCGAGGATGTTGGAGAAATACTACAGTCCGATGGAGCAAATATGTTATTCTCTCCTAAGGTTACAGCGCCATTGAGGGCGTATAAACCACCTTCGACATTTGCTGCAGTGTTTGCGGTGATAGATTGAAGTGCAAGAATATTACCGATAAATTGTGTGCCAACACCGAGAGTTGCTGAGCTTCCTACTTGCCAGAAAACGTTGCAAGATGACGCACCGTTGACTAGAGTCACCGACGAATCAGTCGCTGTCGTGAGTGTTGAGCCAATTTGGAAGATCCAAACACTGTCCGTGTTACCCTGCGCATCCAAAGTGATACCTCCAGTAAGCTCGGCACTGCTGTCAAAGACATAAACACCCGGAGTGAGCCTAAGACCCCCCAAGTCTTGGCTAGTCAGGTCAACATCGGGACTTTGAGAAGCTGCTTGATTAAAGGCAGTCACTGCATCTGCACTGGCCTGTTCTGCCACAGCGTCTCCGCGATGGATTGTTCCGTCGGTAACGATGCCGGGGGGGAAACCAGTGATGGAAGTGCCAGGAGAGACCCCAACGTCGCCATCGATGACTGTCGGGCCAACATTTGTCACAGCTGAGCTGCCGAGCACACCGAAAGACAATGCCGTGCCGAGATCGACCTGAGCGTTGACGATAATCAATGTTGTGAAGAAGAACGGAATAACTTGTTTGTTCAAAAACATGGTGGTAATGTGCACAATATCTGTGATGGAAAACGGGGAAAGCTAATCGTGATGTGTTGTGCTATGCATGGGGCTGGAGTTGTATTTTTTTAACCGTCTGCGTATCGACAACTTGTCTTCCAGACGCTGGCTTATATAGTAATTTAAAAAAATATAAGAAGATCAAGTTACAGGAGTACTAAAAGACTACGAGGGCCGCATTGCGTCCGTTGCCAACATACACAAAGATATGATCGAGGAGATATGTAGGTGTGGAATGATATGACTGTGGAAACAATGAGATATTAGTTTGTTGTTGATGTTGTTTATGCTATTATATCAGATATCTCTAATTAACGGTGGTATACCAAGTCTCTTCGACAAAACATCAAGGTATAAATGCTTACTTTCCCTGTCACCTACTTGAGTTATGAAGTCTTCAGGACATAGGCGGTGGCGAAGTTTTACATTCCCCATGTAACCAGTAGCTTAAGATAGGGGCCTAGACTCTGCAAGCAAAATCAAGAAAATTCACATGAACAATAACGATAACAATAAGCTGTCTCACCTGGGGGGTTGCATACAAGCTAGCACGCCTACAAAGAATGTTTTCAGCTACATGAAGCCAAGCGGTATTAGAAGCAGCATGTGAGCTGGAATGAACGTTGAGACAGTCAGGAAACCGTTAGTTCATAACGCCAATTTCTAATTTATTTCAGGTAGCAAATGTACTAGGAGGTTGCATTCTCGCTTGATGCCCCTGCTAAGGGCTAAAACAGACTGCTTGCATGTTCGTTGCATTTTCATAAGAGTCTCGTCGATATGTCAGTTTACGTTTAACACCTAAGCCTCTTTCAAACGACAAGTTGGTTGTTTCAAACGACATATTCTGAAGTTTACGCATCAATCAATTGTTCCTAAAAGACTTCTTAATTTAATTCTAGTCGAAGTTACCTCAGCACGTGTCCAGGTTATATTAATTGCTTAGAATAATCACATCCTACCAACTATGTAGAATAGTCACACTATTATCAACTATCACGTTTAAAGAGCTAGAAGCCTTTCTTGTAGAAATTAAGAAGGTCTCTTAGACCCAAGAATGGCATGCGACCAAAGTAAAGAGACAAGCATTCTTGCAACCTTGACACTATAAATGATTTCTACAAGTTTGGGCCGCCCTCACTTGCGGCATTCGTCTGCACAACCGTTGCATATCTCGTTTTCATACCAGAAATAAAATCTCTCTTCTGCCCCCCCGAAAACAAATTAACATGAAGCGATTTCTTGTCCCACGTAACATATCGCGTATGCCCGCATCAGTCCTAAGCGCACGGCACCTTAGCCGATGGCCGTAGTTCTAAAAAGTATATTGTGTACGAGCCCGCCTCGCGGATCTAAATCACCTATATGAGCAGGGACAGGCCTAGTACCGTGGTAACCCCTGCAGCTTTATTGCCTAACAGACTTGCATCAATGCTCTGCCACGCGACAGCATCGCTCGGCCATTGGCGACACGTACCACACCACTTGGACTCGGCAACCTTGCCATTACTTCCGCTGTCTTCAGAGTTATAAATGTGACGACTCCCATTATGTTGACAGCTGTGGGTCAGAGTATCAACGGTGGTGGTGTCGGAGGAATGTCCATACTTTCGGGGCCACTGGTCACGTAATTGTCTATTGTAATTCGAGCCGTCTGCTACACAGCATGGCATTTCTGGACAATCCCAACATAGGTCAGGATCGTTTACGTCATCACAGAGCACACCATAAGCTAAACGGGCGGACAAGAGCGGGGCCCCCCTGGTGCGATCCCCTCCAGTTGATATATTGAGCGGAGCCATCGCTCTCGTCACCACAGGTACAGTAAACACCGACACGTGCGATCCTGTCACTTTGGTGTTGTTTCCAAGAGCATTTCGGGGGGCGAAGCCAACTACCTGAATCAGGCTTTCAAAACTCTCGGAATACATCACGGAATAACCAACAGGTGCATCGACGGGGGGCTATGACCAAGAGGTGGAATACAACAGAGGTGAGCCGCGCCGAGTACTAGGTATCAGTGTTGATGGCCGCGGTGATGATATAGGGAGACTGTTTGCCGAAACATCCCACATTAGTAGCTGTGCAAAGTCAGCAACAAAACTTCTTTCAACACAGCTAATTGAATCACAGTTTCATCAACACTAAGTAGCGACATGTTAAAGGGTGACGATGTCGTAGCTCCCTCTACCATGCGAGCAAGGCCATCCATAGCAATCAGTTTGTCAGATAAGCGTGTGAAGCTGCGTTTTGAATACTGCTCCACCAGCGACATCCAGTTTAGTTTTGCAATAATACACTGATCAACATTCTTCATGTCGACGTCTTTGTTCAGGGCCATAAAAGCTTGACCTAATATGGGAAGATGCGGTGCTTCGAACCTTGTGTTGTCTCCGCATTTACAGCGATGCTTCGTATGACACTCCCATTCCATTTCATATTCGAAGAAGTGCAGCATTCGTCGTGGAAGGACAACTTCTTGAAGTATCCATGCCCGCATGCCGAGTGGAGATATGGGGAGAGAATGTAGTTTTTTGTGCCGGGCATGGAGGAGCATCTTCGTGCGCGTATGCGTAGCAGTGGCCTTACCAAATATCGACGCCGTCGACCCAGAAAGTGGCATAGAAGTCTTCTTGACCAAACCCTTGCTTGCCTAAGAAGCTGTGTTGGCAAGCAGAAGCACAATGGGCAGCGATAGTCACACGCGAATACTGGTGAATGTTACACATCTGCGCTGCCTCCCTCTGCCAGTCATCTTCGTCATCTTGTACGATGCACAGCACATCGATCCACAGATAGCGTATATTTATACCCCGACATACAATAACATTATCTCGGATGGTCTGAGACAAGCCTAACATTGAGATGCCAACCCGTGGGTCTATGTGAGTCGCGAGATTGTTATTTTGTATAATGACTGTGCGAGTGTCAGGACCCCAGCAGTGACCTAGAGCGACATATGGCGAGGCGACCCGGCTTTTGTTAACTAGGATGATTCATTTTTCGCCGCCGCCCTCGACATCCAGAGTGCGGGTCAGTACAAAAACGGCATCTCTTTGGGAAGTCGTAACAGGTGCTAACGAGAAGAATGGCTCGGCACAGCCGGCAGGATTCTCCACTTGCCACAGATTCAACTCGAACCGATAAATATAGCACCCTTGACAGTTACTGGTTTTGTCGCTGTCCCCCATTTTCGATATCGTATGATGTTCTTTTTTTTATAAAGTAGCTGTACATAATTTCTTTATGATGCTTATTCTTGTAAAGTTGAGGCTCTTTCGAACCTAGCGTAAAAATGAGGTCACTTGCTACGAGCGCAGACTGCCCGAAGGACACGACCCCTTTAAGAATCACCACCGGTCCCTTAACTAGGAGGACTGGCCTGAGGACGGAGACGACTGCAGCATTGTCAGGCTCGCAGCTCTTCGGCGGCCCGCTTGATGAGGAGCTGCTGCGGCGGTCTAAAGAGACCATCAACCTGCTCACGCCGTCGTTGCCAAAGTGGCGAGTCCCCAAACCAGCGAAGCTGGAACGCAGGGGGCCGGCGTAGTTTTTGACGACTAATGATATTCTTAGCCGCAAAAAAAAAAAAAAAATAAGTCAAAAAAAAAAAAAAATAGAAAAGGAGAAAGGGCATAAGTTGGATTTTCTTGGAGGCGTTAGAAATTATTTTTGTCTATTCGTCAAACGCCAAAGACTGCATGTGGTTTGCACTTGGCATACACTAGAATGTCTGCGCTTGCTCCTTTTATTTCTCCTCGAGTTTTCTGGCTCGTTAAAAAATGTAGACAGCGGAGTAAGACTAAAGACCGCTGCATCGCGACCAAAATAAAATATATCAGGACGGCAGGTGCTGTCCTACCATACAGTTATCCTTCAGGATGCTCTGAAAGAGAAAGGCGGTTTCTATATAACATACTAGTATCGTGCCTGCCACATAGCAATGTTATGTGCATAAGCTGCCGGTTCTTATTGTGATGTGGTCCATATTAAATTTAATGTAATTACATCCCGCCGTCGCAGCACCAAGTTCCAGCACCACAACACCAGCGTCAGCTTTTTCTTTGCACTTTATTATTTTAATTATTTCAACATTACTTAATATAATCATTTTGGAAATTTAATACAAAATTAGGTATAGTAAATGCTTTTGATTTATATAAGTTGGAAACTCAAACATCCCAGTCTTTTCACTCTCGTTTCAGGCCGTGTAAAATCGGACATTTTTCGCGCTCTTGCATTATGCGGGCGGCGAGGACGGCTTGTGCGCATGCTTGTTGCGCTATTTGAAGCGACTGGTAGATGTGCTCACTGCTCTGACTGCCATTAACAGCATTGTTTGAGCCTTGTAGCTTTGGCCCCGTCACCTCATTTTGTAAGCTCCGCAATCTACTCATGAACCCAGTCGCTTTGTGAGAGGAACTCGTATGCCATTCAACCAGAGCTATAGCAGTCTCGATGAATGACCGAGTAACCTCGGCCCCGAAAATAACCTCGTTGATAGTTAAAACTCTATAAAGGTTCTGCAGGCTGAAAGGGCCAGCAAGTCCGGTCTTGGCGATGTTGTACGCCGACTTTTGTGTTGCTATAAGACGGTGAATTTGTTCTCCGAGCGTTTTCTCAACACTCATTGATTTATAGATGGCACGAAACCGAAGACCACTAACAAGCTGCCTTGCACTGGTCACAGCAGTGATCATGTCTTCAAGTCCTCTGCGCAGTCCATCTATGCTAGTCTCTCTTGTCGCGCTGTTTGTGAAAGCAAAAAACTTGGTAGCTGTGTCAGCAGTGGCAGACTGTGAGTTCTTGCCAGTCTCTAGTGCGGAAAGTGGGTAGAGTCGACCGTTTTCTACGGCCTTGCTCCGCACATCCATAGCCATGCCAACAGCTGTACCGGCGGCCGCTACCTGGATCTGTGTAGCTGTCAAGATAGTCTGCAGGATCACTGCTTGGACTGGCATCTGTGTGTCTGGGTATGCGGGACATTTCTTCGTGCCAAGTATTCCATTTTTGCCACGGCGGAACACAGCAATCCGTGCAGCAGACGCGGCCATCTCTAGCTCGAGACCAGACCATTGGTATATTATATTGTTGCATACAGTGGTTGCGACAGTGGCGGCTTCATGTAAACGGCATGAAGCGTGAACAATGATGCTGGCAATGTTCTCCTCCATATCCTCCGGTGAGGCTTGCCACTGCAATGGATTTCCTTGGTGTAGGAGTGGCATTGTCTCAACCATACATATAGGTGTACAGAGAGGATCAGTGTTTTCTTGGCGCCACACCGATAGATGTGGATGTTTCATGGTAGAGTTAGCATGCGTGACGCAGCTGCTGTCGTCGCTAAGAGCAACCTCGTCTTTGGAAGCTACCATAGCGAAACCGAAGTATGGGGATGCTTAAATAACAATGTTTTAGAACCAAAATTTGGAGTGGTAATTCTGCTTCGAGATTCGATGAAATAAAATATGGTATAGAAATTATGTCTAATGAACTGTCAAGTTTATCTTCGAATGAGAGGTATTTATAGGCGAATAAGCTGTGAGTCTCTTAAACCTCAGTAGACATTGGTGTCGATGTAAGTCAAATGATGTGATAAAGGACATCAAAATACCTCACATGCGGTACTTTACATAATCTAGTCCCGTACTTTGATACCAACAGCATCATGGTGCTGACACAGAGATTAGCATCGATGCCTAAAATCTCGCCACGAAATTAGTACTTGTAGATGCAATTCATCACAAGCAAGTCATTGTTAACAATGAGAGTAAGACGATATTGAAACTGTAATATCAATAATACGCGTCCCATGTGGGCTTTTATTCTTTCGCATACTAAACTTTTGCCGCCAACAGTGGCAAACCATTTTTATGAAGTTAGAAATAAGGTATCACGCCCCTGATGTTGTAACCAAATGCATTACGTAACTGAGCCACTACGGTTTTGACTTGGCATACCATTTTATTCCGTTATTATTACTCTTAATTCTGGAGTGTTTATCTTATACGTTTATAGCAACTTAGTTAGTACAAAGTAGTTCTGGTAAAAGCAAACAAGATTTAGAAGACAGAATAAAATTTATACTGGCTGTGTGAATTTGTACGCCCTCCCCCCACTAAGACGGAGCGTCGGTGATAAGGCTCAAAGAAGCGGAGGGAATGCCGTTCGGCTTCATGATTGGCCACTCACGATAATGAGTCAAGGCCTCTGCTTGGCTGCTCCACACCTCAATTTGACCCTGTACCACTAAACGGTATATGACAACTCTGCTTCGACAACTTTTTGATATTTATTTGATTGTTCAGTAAAAAGTCACATAGCTAAGCAATTATACTATAAAAATAAAATTATGACATAAAGTATCGTAAGAATGATAAATAAATTTGAAACACTGGACTGGCGCGGGGATAGTCAAAACCCATATTATAGCAATAGATCACTCCCTTTGAAGTCGTTTTATCTCATCGCTTTAGTTTATATCTGCCCTTTGTTGTCAATAAATATCACAAAAATTATGATCTTTGAAATTACTGCGTTGAAGTCACAGTCGTTGCTGTACAGTTGCTATTGATATCGTACTTGCCCTTCTAGTAAAGACCACCGAAAATTATAACCTCTGAAAGTAGTGAGTTGTAGCTACAGTTATTTCATCTTAACGCCATTTTTGTTCCGTTGTTACAAGATAGTCATCAGCTTGACTTGTTGTTTATATCTTCTTGGCTCCTTTCTCCCCCCCTCCCCCCCAAGCTCGTAACGCCGAAACCCTCAGCCACTGGCTCGTTCATTTTGCTGTCCTCTCGCTAGTCTACACCAGCTCCCACCAAGTTCGACCCGGGCCGTCCGTCTCATCACTGCCGCACCCACCCCGACAAGAAAGTACTCACTTATCTTTGAAAACTACGTCGACTCCCTGCCCCCCCTTCCTGGCGCGACTTACCCTCACTAGCTGCTCGTTTGGCCGTACGCCTTCTCAAATCTCAAATGGCTTCCTTCAACCTCATGGTCAAGGTCATGTTAGTTGGATTCATTTATCAAGCTAAGACTTTGCTACGTTCTTACTTACTAACTACAAAGCTCTCTTTTCGCACCGTTCGTCCTGGCCGCCACTCTCGCCTACATGTAGCACAGAGGACGAGTGTCAAATGCCGACCGCTGGTACAGCTTAGACAACGATCAGTTGCTTCGTCTCGAGGCAACGCCACCGCTTCCTATACTTGAAATGTATACAATAGAAGCGAACACCGATTTTCGGAGAGGCTGGTAGGGCCAGTTTCTCCGCGGCCGTCGGCCCAAACAGAGATACGATGCTGTACTTCGCCAGTTCAACATTCATCCTGGCTATGAGGTAGGCGGGGAGAACAATCCCCAACATATAAGGCCGCCAGCAGCCCCACACCATCGAGTACGACAAGGCGATGTTGATATCGAACTGCAAGCTGTTTCCCGCGTTCCTGTGAACGCGAGCAATCCTCGGCCTGGGGTCTTTTCCGATGTTGTGGGCAGTTATCAGAATGCCACTTCTTCTGCTGAAACATCAGCAGATTTGCCGGGCACAGCCGCTCGAGAGAGAGATGCAGCCTCAGCCAAATAAGCCTGCCGAACTGGTGGCATATTCGATAGCCACGGCCTCCCTACGAGGGGATAAGACAACATTTATTAAAGAGACGGCCTATGCTCTATATACGCTTGTATTCGTGTTTTTACCACGAGGTCGAAGAATAGACATGCCACAGTAAATATATAATACAACCGGGCAAACACAAAGACAAAAAGTTGTTCCCCAAAATAGTATAGACGGGTGATTGCTGTAGAAGCTAGATTCTACGATTCAAGCTAGATCGATAACATAGCATAAGCTTTGATATTTTTATATAAGAGGTGCAGAACCATATCAGCAAGCAAATCAATAGTAGTAAAAAGTAGTCACGAGATGGCGGGCATAAAGGAAAAGTGATATGCACATATCCCACTCGTACTATTCGCATTCTAGAACAGGCTTGCGGGGGGATTGAATAGCAGTTGGTTTATGGCAATTTATTACCCGAGCGGCCGAATTGAATACAGAAAGATATGCCCAAACCAAAGGCACACGATAGGCCCATGAAGAGGGACTAGCCAAGGGGCATGATCTTTCTAGGAAGAGTGGGACAAGAGAGGCACGTCTTTGGTTAGCCTTAGTGGTGGCGTAGAAGACCCTGACTAGATCTTTTCTCGGACTAGATGTCCAAAGAGGCAGGTATTAGTTGATCCAGAGATATAGGACATGCCAGATTGCGGGGAAGATTGTGCGGATACCAATGTTAGCAAAAGAAAGCAGGTAACGGGAACGGGAAGTGAAAAGCATGACATAACTGTCATACATTAGATACCAAAACTACAATATATATAAATGATCACAACAGTATTTATTGAAGCAAAACTATACGTATGACAGATTTCACACGGAGAATGCATACTGCTCTGGTACACAATATTGTTTATAATTTTAATACTCCAGAGTGTAAGCGTCGCTGAAGAATACGCCCCGGCCCTCCACTCACACTGTCATGCCACGGGCCTACATGATTATCTTCAGTGTTTCCTTGCGGCCGAAATGGGATGTGCATATATATAATAAGTCTGATTATGTTGCCATTCCAAATAGCACATGCTTTTATCAACGATTGTCGATGGGCCTCATTAGCATGCTGTAGTAAGCCATTTTTGGCCCTGATTATTATATATCTCAGTAGATTCTCCTCTTTTCAGGGGACTGACAGTGGGCAATCAAGAGAAGCTGAAAGGACAAGCGCGGGGAAATCTTACATAGCGCAATCAGCGATGTGTCAAATGCTGCTAGTTTTCTTTGTAACAATAATCAAACTCAAACAGCTGAAATATTGCACGTGGGTAAATCTCGATAGTCACGCTTGGACGCTGTCAACATCGTTAGTGTTTGCTTAACTTGGGCCTACAGAAATTTAGTTCGAGTCTACGGAGAAAACCTGGAACCATTCTGGATTATTTTTACGAGGAGGCGGAAAACAAGTTGAACAATGCCTTTAACCAAATGAACATATATTAGTACAATGTGCCTTCTGCAACCCGGCCAGTGGCTCTGCTCTCTGAATTTTATTCTTGTGTTGGCCGGTCATCACATTCCATCATGCGTCTACTCACATCACTACTTTTGTCAATCTTGATTGCAAGTCGGGTCAAGGGCGACCTCTTAGCTCTTCCGGCACTGAGCGTGCTGCCAGATTGTGCAGTAAGTTAGGAAAAGTGTCCAACCAGCACAGCCTCATATTCAATGGCAAGCTGACTTGAATTAAGGCGGCCTGTCTCAACTCAACTGATGTCATCTCTACTTGCCCCGACAACAACTTGTTATGCCTCTGCCTCAGCTCTTCATTTCAATCTGCACTGACTGATTGTGTATTGACGACATGCACAGTCAAGGAATCGCTTACAACAAAAAATGCATCGTACGCTGCGTGCGGAGTGAAGATTCGTGATGAGGAAGAGACGTACCAGAACCAGATCACCCCAGTCTTGGTCTTGGCTGGTATCTTCTTCATTATTCGCTTCGTTCACCGATCTATCATTTTGCGCTCGTCATTGGTCAGCGACGACTACATGCTCATCATAACAACAATTTTTGCACTTACCACAGCATTTCTAAATAAGTACGGTGTTGCCGCCAACGGTCTCGGTCAAGATGTTTGGACGGTACCTTTCGACCAGCTGTACGATTTCGGCAAATACTTTTACATATCTGCCATATTCTACTACGTCGACCTTGGGCTAGGGAAAATCACAATGTTGATGTTCTTTCTGCGCATCTTTCCTACCCCAGGTGTGCGGAAACTGCTGCTCGGCACAGTATCTTTCTGTGCAGTTTGGACTCTGCTTTTCGCTCTTCTCACTGTATTCCAGTGCACCCCAGTCTCTTTCTACTGGACAAACTGGGATGGTGAGCACGAGGGCACTTGTCTCAGTGGCAATGCCATTGCATGGGCCAATGCCGCCGTCAATATTGTTCTTGATGTCTGGATGTTGGGAATCCCGCTAGCACAGCTACATGGACTTCAGCTACACTGGAAGAAGAAGGTCGGTGTCGGCATCATGTTTTGCGTCGGCACATTGTACGTACACGGTCCTCACCTGATATTTTACATTTAACACTGCTAACATAAAATCAGCGTTACGGTTGTTAGTATCCTACGTCTCCAGTCCATTATCGTCTTCGCGACATCGACAAACACCACCCGCGATAATCTTCCAATCGACAAGTGGTCAACTATCGAGCTCTGTGTGTCGGTTATTTGCATTTGCCTGCCTTCTGCACGTCTTTTCCTCGTTCACTACTTCCCGCGTATCTTCGGCTCAATCAAATCCCGTACCAGTTCCTACCCACTACGGAACTCTGGTTTTAATACGCATGGAACGCATCGTCTGCGGTCTATTTCTGAGAACCCTCAGAACAGCCAAGAAACGTTCAATGATCCCATCAAATTCACCATACGCCCAAATACAAAGACGACGGTGGCAACCACATCTCGTCTCTCGGATGAAAGTTTGCGTAATGACAGCAACAATTCTCACAACCCCATTTCACGGCATATTTTCCGCCACACGTCTTACACTGTTAGGAGTTCAACTGGTGATCCAGGTGACATCTCGGCATTTCCCAGCCGCGCTGGGTGAAAACAAGCAGATAGCCAGGGTATTGAAAATGATGCATCTTCTCACAATCGGTTCTGAGGAGTAGATAGTTTGATCATAGGCGCAGATTGGCACATCTGTAGCATAGTTGGGTGAACTCACTCAATACAATTAACGATATATTTGATATATTTACATTGTTTATAGCATACTTTGAATAGTATTATGTGATAATACTAAGGGTGTTCACTATTTTAACTGATTGATAAGTGGCACACTGCGGCTTAGGCGGTCAAGATTCGCTTCGAGAAGAGACAAGCTTCGCTCCCATACACGCTTTGTCCACCAGCTAACATGTGGGGAGATAAACACATTCGAGGCTAACCAAAGCCGGTGGCCAGGGGGAATAGGCTCGGGATCAGTGACATCGAGTGCGGCACCACGAATCTCTCCATTATTCAGGGCTGAAATCAGTGCTTGCGTATCAATATGGCGACCGCGAGCAACATTAATGACAAACGTTTTTTTCTTTGCCATGATAGAAAACTGTGGGGACGAAATCGGCCGCTCAGTGTCGTGCGTGAGCGACAGACAGATTACCAGCACGTCAAGTCCCTCGCCCAAAAAGGTATTAACGCTTTCTTGCGAGGAACCGTGGAACCATTTTTTCGGCAATACACCATCGGGATCACCAGTTCCAGCGACACTAAATCGGCGTTCCTCATCTTCTCGGCGAGATTCAATGGTTGCGCGCTCATGGCGGGTGTAAGCATAGACTTCCATACCAAGTGCTGTAGCCAGCCGGGCGCATTGCCGCCCAATAGATCCGTAGCCCAGTATTCCCCTAGATATTCGTGTAAGCCTGCATGCCTCCTGCTTCTGTTTGGGTGTAGACTATACGTTTTTTAAAAAAAATTCTCTTATTCTTACATTCGAAGCTTGTACGAGTCTTCAGTATCCGGCACCGCGGGAGCAGACCAGTGCTGTGCACTGGCTTCATTATGCTAGTGCACGAATCTTCTCTGGTGCATCAGCCAAGCGCCGATAACCCACTCTGCGATCTGCAAGCTGTAGGATCCGCTTGCATTGGAAAAAGCAACTTTCGGGGCACAGTATGCTTCGTGGTCATGCCCAGAGATTCGCACCAGCTGAAGCAAGCTGCACGAATCTAACATTGGGAAAGAGATGTGCTGGGGGCGGCATCCAGTCGACGAACAGCAAAGTTGTCCCCTTCCATACATCGGCTGGCACGCTTTCGGGATCAATATCGCGGCCATCGTCAGAAACTGAAGAGAGTCATACGACCTCTAGTCCGGGATGGCTGGCCATTGTGCTAGTGACCCATTGCGGGTCAGGCTGCTGTGGAAAATATAGTAGAAGTTTGTCGCCATTGAGGCTAGAAGACTGGGCAACGGAACTCATTGAGACAGAAGGGTGAAAGTCAAGACTAGTGAGTGAAGTAAGCAAGTATGATCCTTCAAAGATATATAGGATCAGGAGCCTCATCAATTATATATAATTGCACATTACAGATGTCATTAGTAGCGTCAACCATTTCTTACGCAGCAACTGGAGTTACTACCTACCATAGTACGAATAAAAACATGGGCAGTGAGTCTAGTTGTCGGATGCGCCGATTCTTAAAGCAAAAGTACATAGGGTACTTCAATGAAAAGACATCTGAATGGAAGGAAGCCGGCACCAGCACCAGTCCTGAGAAGAAGCCCCGTCAAAGAGGTTAACAGCCAAATACGGCAATTCCTGCCACATGCATTGGGTAAGATCTAAGCTTTACCTGTAGTGGCCTTAGCGCTACCCCCTTTAGATAAGGAAGGCTTCAAGCCCTCAATTGCCATCCTGCGTCAGTGGGTTCTATTCAGTGTCAAGATAACACTTGTGATGATCAGCTGGGTCGGCCGGCCCGATTTGAATATGAACATTTTGGTCGATAAGACTGCGTATTATGTCACACGAATGACATACGTATGGTTTATGCTCAAATCGTGCCCGATCACGGTACGGGAGGATTTTTCAAGGGCTATATCTTTCGGTCGTAGACCACGATGTAGGAATTATATTAGAACAAAGAAGTAACATACCGCCATCTCACTATCAACAACCAAGCTCTACTACAGTCATGTCGCTTGTGAACACTTTACGCCCGCAATCTGTGCCCACTCTCGACCCTGAGTATGAAACAAAGTCAGGGTCACCCAAGGCGTCTGTCTTGTTCAGCCCTCAGGCACATCTTAGCTACTCAGCACCTCCTCGCATCTTGTCGATGAAGGATTTGAAGCTGGAAAATGCATCACCCATCTCATCATTCGCTGCCACAGAGCCATTCAATCTCCTTACACCCCAGGCTGTGCTTGCTCATCGCCGAGAATTATTCAACACCGATGTTCTAGACAATTGCTATTTTCCCACAAGAGCAGGCTCTGCGGCCATGCTCCGTGGTATGAGTCCCAAGTATGCGCCGTTTATACACTCATTCTGGAACTCACCTGAGGTTCTCAAGATTGTGAGTGATCTGGCAGGAATCGACCTTGTTCCAGTAATGGATTATGAGGTAGCTCATACAAATGTGCAGCTCGGGTCAACGGGTGTCGCAGGCATGCGAGATACACCAGAGATACCGCCAGAAATGGCCCCTGATCATGGAAAAAAGCCAACTGGTGAGGAAGAGACTGCACCTGCGTCCGAGCTAGTCAAATGGCACAAAGACTCATACGCTTTTGTTTGCGTTGTGATGCTATCAGATGCTCGCGGCATGGAAGGCGGCGAGACGGTTCTCCGAACCGGTGATGGGTCGGCTATCAGTGTGCGAGCACCACAAATGGTAGGTCTTAGATTCTCTAACCAAAGTTTCTTTTTCACTAATATATCAGGGCGGTGCTGTTTTGCTTCAAGGCCGGTATATTGAGCATGTTGCTCTCCCTGCAACCAATATGCCGGAGCGTATTACCGTTGTCACGTCTTTCCGGCCCAAAGACCACTCACTTACTGACGAGAACTCGATGCTCAATGTCCGCACCGAGTCGCATCTCTCCGAAATGTTCTATCAATGGACAAAGTACCGCCTCGGCAGCCTGGCAGATCGTACACGAGACAAACTGGCGTCATTGGAGAAGCGCTATGGTGATAACGTGAAGTCAGAAAACTGTGGAGATGCAGGAATGTGCCGTCTAGACACTGTGTCTTATGACGAGATGAAGAAATGGGTGGACGAGCAAGTCCGGTTTTTGCAACAAACACTACATGAGATTCGGCCAATAGATGAAAATGATCCATAGGCAGCAGCAGTTTTATGCATTATCTCATCAAATTCACATAGAAATACTTTGTGCATAAATACAATCGCACTAATGGAAACCAAATTATTAATGTTTTTGAAATAACATGGTAAACTGTGACCACCATTGCTAACTACTTGCTTTCCTACTAGCTGTGATCCGATTCTTCATCGTCATAAGTTGGCTTCTTGCGAATGCACAGCATATGGAAAACTTCTGTAGAAAAGCTAGCCGGTGGATGCTTAAATGATGCTTCGTATGCATCGATAACAGGCCTGTCCCAAATAAGATCGGCCTCTGATGCCTTGACGACACGAGTTTTTTTCCATAGCTTCCAAACACCGTAAGCAATAATATCAAAGAAAATCATTGCGTAATAGCTGAAAAACGTGCCAATGTCCCACTGGCCAGGGAGGAACGTTTCATAGCCGTAGCATCCAAGAATTGCAATTTCTAAGATGAGACCAATGTAAGCAAAGTATGGCTGCCCCCAGCCTTTATAGGGAAGAGTGTTCCGGTCAAGCCCCTGGACAACGCATGCCCGGTGAAAGAAGATGTAGGTGAAGCAAATGATGATGTAATCGATAAGCTGCGAGGCTTCAGTGAGAGAGCTCAGCCAGGAAACCACTTGGGCACTACTGTTGCTGATTGCCAGTAATGAAAGAAGCGTAAAACACATGGTGACAACAAAGCAATGGTATGGAATGCCGCTTCTGGAGCAAGTCTTTAGAAATGCAGGTGCTTGGCCCTCTAGTGCAAGACCATAGAGAGAACGCATACCACAGTATACGTAGGCGTTTCCCGCCGAGAAGATAGACGTCACCATAAGTGCGTTCGTGAGATCTGGCAGGAAGCGGATTCCCATATTCTGCATAGCAATGACGTAGGGAGAGGCACTGGCCGTGTTGCCGCCAGAATTCTCGATAAGCACTGGGTTGTTGTAGGGTAAGATGATACCAACGCACAGCGCGCCCATGATATAAAAGAATCCAAATCGCCAGTACATGGTCTTGAAAGCCTGCTTTAGCAAGATACGAGGTCTTTCCGTTTCACCAGCCACCATGGCGATGTATTCTGGCCCAACAACGGTAAAGGCAGCCGACCACAAGGCACCTAGGAAGCCCTCGAATCGGCCAAGATTGCCAGTTGTGATATACTCGGCAAATGAGCCACTATGATATATGTTAGTTTTATTCATTACATACATCATACAATAGCTGGAGAACTCACGGATCTCGCCAATAACGGAAACCATAGGCATCGTGCTGCGGGTTGCCGCCGACCATAGTCACAAATGTAAATGCGAACAGCATCAACAGCAAGACAAATTTGCCACTTGACAGCCAGAACTCCGTCTCACCGTAATACTTAACAGCAAACACGTTGATAAGACCATAAAGCACGATGCATGCAATAACAACAGCCCATGCAGGAATGTTTTCACTCCAATACTGAAGCACAAGAACCAGAGCAGATACTTCGTAAGGGATCATACATGCCTCGTAAAGAAAGAAGTTCCATCCAGCCATCATGCCGAATGACGGATCAACCCATTTTCCAGCAAACCGAACAAACGAGCCAGACACGGGCATAAAAACAGCCATCTCAGCCATGCAGTTGTTCACAAGACCAAGGATAACTGAATACGCGGTAAAGGCAATGAACAAACTGCCAGGGCCACCTGCCATCAAGCCGCTGCTGATACTGACAAATAGTGCTGTTCCGATGGAACCTCCCACAGCAATCATCGACACCTGTCGCATGCCCAAGTGGCGCTGCAGGCCATCTACATTGCTGGCCACAGTTCTCCCCTCTGACCTATAAGAGTCGAGTTGACCGTCAGAGGCGTCACCTGCGCTTGGAGGCGAGTGCTTTTCACTCAAGGTTGTCCCCGCACCTTTGCTCGCAAAGTCGAGCATAGTGCTTGTCTGGTAGTGTAGGAGCTGGGGTATTCTTGTCGTTAATTGGGCATAACGTATATTTTTCGTTGTTTTTTATAGTGCGTGAATTTGATTCGTTGTATTGCTGTAATATGTTATGATGAGGGGATACATATCGATAATGTTGGGGATTCGCGTCTAGCTTTCTTACTTTTTTGTCCTTATATGTATTTGCTACTATATGTTTGAATAAAAAGCAGACGTGGGGATATCAAGCCGGCTTATCAAGCACTAGTCCGTAAGAA
This sequence comes from Ophiostoma novo-ulmi subsp. americana, assembly GCA_029298975.1. NCBI lineage: Eukaryota > Fungi > Ascomycota > Sordariomycetes > Ophiostomatales > Ophiostomataceae > Ophiostoma > Ophiostoma novo-ulmi. The sequence goes on along the minus strand of JANSMA010000004.1, from coordinate 3,347,011 downwards.
AAGATAATACCCGGCAGGAGACTGCCAATGTCAGGGGATGTACAAAATCACAAAATGGCGGAGGACCCGATAGTGATAGGAATTTGGTATCTGTTGCGGAGTAAATAAGAAAAAACAAGCTTATCTTAGGCCTTTTTAGTAGTATCTCCGTCGCATAGTGGGTATTATGGTGGGGGTTGTGATGTCACTGTGATCATGTGTTTTATGGGGCTGATATGTAATCTGGAGAGATTGCGTAAACTTCGACTTTGAAAATACTATTTATTGTAGGTGTGCACCGCATATATTTTCCACTGTTTCAATTTCTATTTCCAGCAGACAATGTTCTTTTTTGTAACCCGATATTAAGATAAATTTAAACTCAGACAGGTGCAGTAATTATATAGTATTAATAAGAAATCATTTTGTACACAAATGATTATCTTTGTAAAAGATAAAAAACCACTTCTTACTTTACGATTTGGCGAAACAACATTCTTGACATGTGAACAGTCCTACAATATCATTTGCAATATCTCACTCCAATAAAACAGTGTTGTCAAACTAGACACATTAATAGCTACATCCATTCTGAAGCTGCTTGATATTAGATCTCGGGCCGAATATACAGTGTAGACAGCCCGACAAGTTGTAACGTCTGAGCACAGATCTGTAATTATCCCTTCAACCGCCAAAATGTTACTCTTTTTCAGGACGATGATTTAATTGGTTCAAACCCATGCGAAGATCAGCAAGATACGAGGAGTTACATAATCACACGTGCTACTTCCTAATCCTGTCTTGTATCTCCAAGTAAACAAATGTCCACAAAATAAAACAACATTTTGGCGGTCTAAGGGATAGCAAAATAATCCAAGTACCAACCAGAACCACACACATAATAGGGGAACTTCCTAGATAAGAAGTAGTAAGAAGTAGACGCATCGAATACTACAGTGATATATCTATTCAATAGTAACCCCCCCCCCCAGCAGTTTCTTTACACACCCTGTCCCGTTGCAGATTTTTATAAGTCTTCATCTTACATCTTCAGCCCCTTATTTTGCTTTCCATCTCAACACAACCTCTATCTTGACACTGCCTTTGACAACGTAGCTAAATATGTTTTTTAATTATATATATATATTATCAGTAACATATATATTTAACCCTACACACCTGCAATAACTAGTACCGACTCTGTAACTGATGCCATTCTGCCTGACCCGCCATCAATCCAGCTACGACCCCAACAGAACTTACATTAAAGGTTTTACTACACTATAAACATCTGCGGAGTGTGTCTTAACTCCGTCCACAGTCGCTGCCCTACCACCGAATTCCTCGCCGCGATGACCGTGCGCTGAGGCTTCAATTGATTGTAGTGTTGAATAAATTTAAAAACAAGTCTAATTTTACCAACTTGCTGGCCTGTAAGTAACAAGTACTAGTAGTAAGAGACTTCGTCATATATGGTACTAACATTGATGTATATAGCACTTAGTTAAATTGCGAAGGTATATAAGAAATAACTAATTAAACAATGGTCTGGAGAAAGCATAGAGAGAGACTGCAGTTGTATGCAACAAATATTATTGCAGAACCTTCGAAAGACTACTGTGACTTCAATGCCAAACATCTAGCTGTACCAATTGTCTGGTGTCCACTGCACATAGCTAGCATCAATAGCATGGATGTCGGCAACACCAAGGTTAGCTGCGTCGTTCTTGAGCTCATTCTTGATAATTCCGAGAGCTTTTGTGACACCCTCCTCGCCAAACACGTTGGAGAACATGACCGGGCGACCGACACCAACAGCCTTGACGCCGAGGGACAAAAGGCGGAGGGCATCTGTACCGTAACGGACTCCGCCATCGGCCAGCACCTCGATCTGCTGGAACACAAAGGGATCATTCTGGTAGATCTCCAGTGCAACCTCAAGTGAAGAAGGAGAGCCATCAAGGTTACGGCCACCATGGTTGGAGAGAATGATCGCCTTGACTCCCTCGCTGACCGCAGTACGTGCATCTGCAGCTGTCATAATTCCCTTGAGAATGATGGGGAGCTTCGTCTGCTCCTGGAGACCATGGTAACGGTCCCACGAGTTGCTGAGGAAGACGTCATTGGCAGAACCAACACCGTAACGAGCACTGCGCTGGCGGCTAGGGCTACCGGGAGAGTCGATTGCCCACACAATGGCCTTAACACCAGCAGCTTCAGCAATGCGAATCTGCTCCGTGTTGTAAGTGTCGTTGTTGCCAAAATAGATCTGGCTGAACAGAATTTGGTCGGGATCGGCAGCAGCGCTGATTTGTTCTAGAGGCAGGGAGGAGAAGCCGGACACCTAGGTGAGAAACGCGGTTAGGATGACCCATTATATGAATATGATAAAGTCTTAAACTTACAATGTAGATGAGATTGTTAGCAGCCGCGCCGCGAACAATGTTTAGTTCAGCATTGGGGTGGCCGTAGCCGGCACGTGCACAGGGGCTGACAAAAAGGGGCGAAGAAACGTTGTGACCAAGAATAGTGGTGTTCATCGAGTCGCCGATACTGGTAATATCAACGACAGTGCGTGGCCTAAAGCGGTAGCGGTTGTAAACTTCCAGGTTGTTCCGGTAAGACCACTCGCCGCCAGCACCACTGCGGTAGTAGGTGTAGTTGGCAGCAGGCAGGTAGTTGCGAGCAGCGTACTGAAAATCATTAAGAGCCACCATGTCATCAAGATCGGGAAGCTGGCCCTTGGGCAGATCGCCCAGGACATCCGTGATGCCAGTGTCTGGTTCATCCAAGAATGGACGAGCAGCCATGGCAGTCGAGGCCAGGACAACAACAGCACAAGTAGAGACACGCATTGTGATAATGGCGGGAGAATCAAATGTATCTGCAATATATTTTGATGTGAGTCTTGTTCAACCAGCTCTTTCCTTGACTAGATGTTCCGGACGAGGGTATATATACAACTTCAACCAGTCGTGCCCTGTCACACCGTGCGCTGTCACACTTCCCATAGCGGACTATACCTTAGTGCAACACGCATCCTCCACCTTGGCAGATTCTGTTGAAGAAATCTAGAAGACTTGGCCGCCAATAGTCGTAACGATCAATAGGCCTAGTTTTGGCACTCTCCACGGCATTCTTACGCCAAGGACACACCAATCTCATCGCTGGAAGGCAGGTCAGCAGGAAGAACTGACCGGCGATGGAGCTATCGCAGGGTTCACTATTTGGCTGGCGTGGCGGATTTCAAGGTGAAAGGCTTATAAGTCCTGGGTCAAGTATAAGAACTGTCAACCTTTGTTACAAATCAACCTGCCACCCTAGTCTGATATTTGTTTACCCAAGGTGCTGCAGTAATTAATACAGAGATGGCAAGTGTTATTCAGTGTAAATAGAAGAAGGCCGAGATAGGACGACTTACGGTAATATGCATATTTGTCTTTCCTTTACCTTTTCCTTTTCCTTTTCCTCCTGCGATGTTTGGCGGTTATACCGCGTCTATCTTCATCGGGAATAGTGGTCTGTAACGTAGACGTGCCCACCTTCCTAATACTGACATTTAGTGGACTGTATTTTCATCTGATTATTGAAAATGCAAACGTCTGATTATTGAAAATATATAAAAGCTATTACCAGAGTTTCTTTAATCTTTTCAACTTGCCTGAATCATGCTCAAGTATTCGTGGGCACAGTTGATTCAGATCCAGTCCAAACCGCTTTCGGGAAGTGGCAGTGTGCAATTGCGGAAATTATGAAGGATTGACCAAGTCAAGCCAGGATCTAATCACTTAGTTACATTCTTCGTATAACAGTTCTAGGTTTGCTTAAAAATTATGACTAATACCATACCCAACCCCCACTTTTAATGATACATGCGTACGTGGCGGGAGATGCTAGTTTGTCTCCTATTCATAAAGTTTCTCATGAGTTTTGCATTGCATTATGCCAATTGGTAACAATTTGGAATCGTAGTTGACAAGCTTTTTCATCCGTGCCACTTGGGATTGCTGTGTCACGCCTGGGTTGTATTACCAGTAAAAGAAAATGAACAGTGCTTAATTAAGGGATCTCAATGGTAGCACTCAATGGAAGCGAACGGGGCTATCTTGCAGCAAGACCCATTGTGATTATATTGTTTTAAGTGATCGACAACGTCAACAATTAGACCGGCCGAGGACGGTGCAATAGATACGCCGTGAAATACGTTGAAATGCCACGTTTTGATGTCATCACTGACAAGAAGCTAACTAGAAAACTCCAAGCCCTTCCACTTCCCTTCGGTCTCTTTGTCCAGCCATACTTTCCACTCGCCAAGTCCGGCGAAATAGAACAAAGGCTGTACAACACGCCCAGGGATATTGCCACCGACAAACCACGACCCAAGGTTCTTAGCCGACTCGGCGAAGATTGCCATCTCAAACATCATGGCTAGCTCCTTGCAGTAGGCCTGCGCCACAGCATCGCTGACGTTTACAGTCTTCAAGGCAGCATCCTTCATGTGCCGAAGTAGTGCACCAATCCACGTGACCTGCAGGTCCAGTACGAGCGGCATATTGCCAAATGGCATATGCGGCCCGCATACAACAAACATGTTGGGAAAACCCGGTACTAAGATTCCCGCAAATGTTTTAACACTGTGCTGCCACATCTCGCCCAGTGATGGTCCGTCTCCGACACGGACATCCATTTCCGAAAGTGCACCGACGCCTGCGTTGAACCCCAGAGCAAATATGATGACATCAACCTCATAAAGCGAATTTGTCTGGGTTGTCTTGATACCGCTCTCGTACACGTCGATTTCCTCCTTGGATATGTCAACAAGCTTGACATTGGGGCGGTTGAAAGCCTCGTAATAGCCGTGTCCACACGGTGGCCGTCTGGTGAGGAATGTGTAATTCGGAGTCAGAAGCTCGGCGGTTGCGGGATCCTCCACGACGACACGGATCTTTTTCTTCAGATAGTCTGAAACGGCTGTGTTGGCACCGACGTTGGTAAAAACGTCATCAAAGCTCTCAAACATTATGTGAAAACCACCGGCCTCCCATGTGCGGTCAATGGCACGCTCAATCTCCTCGTCGTTCTTCATCTGACTATATGTCTTTCCAGTGGCCACCATGGGCAGGCCAAAGCCTGTCTTTCCTGACATGGTCCAAATTTCATTGTATTTGTCCCGGATTTCGTCAATTTGCTCGGGGTCATGGTTAAAATTGCGGCCTGGAAGAACGTATTGGGGTGTTCTCTGGAACACGAACAGCTCTTTTGCTACTGTTGCGATTTTTGGCACGAGCTGGACCCCGGTAGCACCCGTCCCGATGATGGCGACTCGCTTGCCCTTGAGGTTGGGCGACTCCTTCGGCCACGTGGACGAACGGTACCACTCGCCCTTGAAGTTCTCTAGACCAGCAAACGGAATCTTCTTAGCAGCAGACATGGGACCGGTCGCGGGGAGAAAAAAACGAGATGTGAACTTTTCTCTGGTCTCTGTGGTTATCGTCCATATTTTGTCCGTGTTGCTGAAGTTTGCTGCTGCAACTCTCGTGCTGAACTGAATTACTCTTCGCAAATCAAACTCGTCTATCAAATGATCAATGTCAGTCGTGCTCTTGACCAACAAGAATTATACAATTTATAACTCGTTGCATACCAAGTACAGATGACAGGTAAGCATGTACCTCTGGCTGGGATGGGTATCTCTCCTTGTAGGCCCAGAGGTCTTTGAGCTTCTCAGAGAAGTTCATGCTGTAGACTCTACCATCGATGTCGGTCCTGGCACCGGGATATCTGTTCCAGTACCAAACACCACCAGCATCCGAACCCGCCTCAAAACATTTAACTTTATGACCGAGCTGTTTGAGTTGCCATAGGACGTGGATACCACTAAATCCAGTCCCAACAACGATGCTGTCGTAGTCTGGAGTTATCGATGTCATGGTTCTTTGCGTGTTGATGATCATTGCCTCAGTGCTTGAGATGTATTTTACCGCAAATATTTAGAATTGAATCTGGGTTTCAACATCTCTTATATTATTTGCCATACTCTGTTGGCGCTTATACTGCCAGCCAGTTCTAAACCATGTCAACGTGAACCGAATACGGTAGTCCTCCGGTGACTAAATAAGTTAAGGCCGGCGACAATCAGCATCGCGTTGCATTTGTACACGTATTCCATGCACACTTATGCAGAGTGCTCGCGTGATAGTAGGCCAGTTTCAATGATCACTCACAGATCAGCAACGAAGATCAACAAAGAACTTGTCCTTTTTGACCGTTTTGCCACTCATTTCGAACGATTGATAATGACAGGGCTATACATCTCACACATTGACTACAATACGATCATGCGATACCGACGAGGCTCTGTCGTTTGTCATCTTGGATCTGGAACCAATTTGAATTGAGATAGGGTATGCGCCTGTGGGGTAGCAACATCCGACTTTTCACTAGTGCGGGCTAAGAATAAGCGCAACGAACCTAGATTAGTAGAGATAGTGGCTCCAACACTAGCTTAAATGCATCCCGCATACAACCCTTCGCAATCGTTCAACATCTACTCGTATGTTGAGCATACTCAGCCACATCTTCATCGGCAAGAGGTCGCATGTGGCAATTCTCCTCCGGGCAGACACAGAATTATTCCCTCATCTTCCTCTTCATCCTTGAAACTGGCACGGCTTGGATAGAAGCGCAAACACCTCAAAATGGGGGACTCGACCCGCGCAGTGCATGAGGCAGCCCAAAGCCAAAGGCATGCTTTCCATAGGCTGGAATGCCCTGCCAACCGATGCACCCAAGTCCGCACCCAGAAATAAATTCACGTTAGTCTCCAGGTAGCGCTGATATTCCTGGCCAGTAATCCATTCGAGCATCCCATGTAGATAAGGCAGAGTCAGCTGGCGGATGGAGGCGCGCACCGCTGAGGTAATATCTGGCAAATTCTCATGGGTGGAGATAATATCCCGAATAGGAAATGGCCCAGCGCGGCCTTGAACTACAGCCGACCCAAAGCCGATCAAGCGTCCAAAGTGTGCGCGTGTTGGCTGCATGGACAAGAGTGGTGGTGGTGGTGGTGTCGGGTTGCAGCACAGAGATCATCGCGGCAGTAATGTGGCTCCATAGAAGGCCCATAACGGCGTCGTACGTCGAGATCCAACTACCTTGGTCGAGAGATGCACTGACCTTGCTTTTCAGCTGTCCCAGCTTTGACTTGGGGAAATGCCACGCTTGAGGGACAAGGCGGGGTATCTGGAAACCGGGATGGGGTGCGGCCATTGGACCGCCTGCGTCTTTGAGCATCGGATACGCATTCTTTATTTCGCTAAAATGAGACTTAGATGGGGCATCCGTAAAAAGGGAGGAGCTCTGTCGTCAACGGCCAGATTGAGCTCCTTGAATGGCTGGCCTCAGGTAACAGCAGTTGTGTTCTCGGCCCATGTCGTGAGAAAGCCGTCACGGCCAGGACCATCTAAAAGAACATGACGGACAGCAATGCTCAAAACAAACCCACCTTCAATAAAGTTCATTTGTAGGATGAAGAGGGATGTCATCCGTATCATTGCTTCCATCGGGGGGGATGCAGCTGCTTTACCGTCACTGAGGTGGGAAGAAGCTTGTTTCCGTCTAGCAGTGACGCGGGGAACTGACGAGTTAGTTTGACACTTTTATCGAAAACCCCAGAACTCAACTCAGATGTTTTTACTCCAGGGCCTGATAAGACGGAAACTCTTCACTTGTCATGTATTTGACATGCAAATACACACCAGAGTTCCGGGTCTTTTCTGCCCATATACGTCCAGAGTTTGCATCCATTTAAAGTGTCAAAGCCAAGGCCGGGAACTGAGGCAGCGCGAACTCCAACCCCGAAGTCATGTTGTTGATAATAGATTCAGGGGACAAGGGCTGGCCTTGCGTGAAAGGAGACACCTCCGCTATGAGAACATATATTTTGGGCATCGTGTGGGCTGTAGGAGAAAGCGAAATTCTCTCACTGATGGGTACTTGCTCCCAACCTGTGGGACGCACAAGGATATCGGAAGAAATCATGTTTTCTAAGGAGTCCAAGTATTTAGATGTATTGATGTTGAAATTTGAAGTGTGCTGTGTTTTGTTTTGATATTTCCAAGGTGCGAAAGGTCACGGTTTTATATTGATAATTGTGGCAGCTTACATCGGGAATGGGTGAGATACGTTGATATTTATCCCCTGTATTATGAGACGTCTTTAAATGATAAGAGCAATCGTTGTAGTCTAGCACAACTGCTATCAAACTACAGTAGCACTGCACATGCCTATAGATCAATAGCTTGTGCTGCTCGGTAGTGTGATCACGTTGCGCATCATCTCTCAAGGCGCTGTTTACGGTCGTTCGAACACACCATCCTAGTAAGTGCTGTCTATAAGTGGTTAGATTGTAGAAAGATTTGTGGTTTAGTCGAGATTGTTTAGCTTTCTTGTCCCATCATTTAAACTAATCACAGTATACTAGGCGCGAGTCTATGGGCCACGCACAAGTGAAGTTCTTGCCTGTTTCGTTTCCCAAGCAGAACGGGTGTGATGTGGCTTTCACCTCGGACATACACAATTAGAGATATCAATCGCATCAAAAGAATATCTCAGCAGTTCACCAGCATATATTTTCATTTTCTCCAGATATATTACATATTCCGAAAGTTTCGGGGTGTGCAACGGGGCCCTTTTAGCGTCGGCAGTCAACGACGGAGGTGAGCTACACTAGTCTACAGCCTCAAGTGATGCCATAACAGAGACACGTTTATATTCCTAGTATAAAATCTAGCAGATATGAACAATTAAGACACCTATATCCATTAAGCATTGCATCGACAAAAACGCATCAAAAAATATGTCTAAAGATCCGAATCGCCCAAACGTGGTGTTCGCCCTCGCCGACAACCTCGGGTGGGGAGAGCTTGGCTGTTATGGCGGCGGTATTTTGCGCGGTGCCGAGACGCCGAGAATCGACAAGCTAGCTACAGAAGGTCTACTGCTACATAACTTCAATGTCGAGAGTGATTGTGTTCCTACAAGATCTGCGCTCATGACTGGCCGCCATCCCATCCGGACAGGTTGCTGCCAATCAGTGCCGCCTGGGTTCCCTCAAGGCCTTCAGCCCTGGGAAAAGACGCTAGCTGAATGCCTCAAGGATAACGAATATGCCACGGCTCATCATGGAAAATGGCACCTCGGAGATGTTCCCGGCCGGTATCCTTCCGATCGCGGATTTGATGAGTGGTTCGGAATTCCACGGACCACGAACGAGAGCAGCTTTACTGAGACCGAAAGATTCTCGCAGGAATATGCCGAGATTCCATACATTATGAAGGGTATCGCAGGACAGGATTCTGAAAACGAGTTCGTCTACGACCTGGAAAAGAGGCGCCTGATCGACGAGATGCTCGTGAACAAGTCCAAGGACTGGCTCAATCGCCAGGTTAATGCAGAGAAGCCCTTCTTCCTGTAACACCCCTTTGTCCACCTCCACTTTCCAACTCTCCCCACAAAGATTTTGCAGGCAGGACCGGCCATGGGGAGTTTGCCGACTCAATGGTAGAGCTTGATCATCGTGTCGGCCAGCTCCTTGATCACCTTGATGAGCTTGGGGTGCGGGAAAATACCATCTTTGTTTTCGCATCCGACAACGGACCCGAGTTTAGAGAGCCATACCGCGGTACAGCCGGTCCGTGGACGGGAACGTACCACACAGCCATGGAAGGCAGTCTGCGCGTGCCGTTTATCATCCGCTGGCCAGGCAAAGTGCCAGAGGGAGTGAAGTCCAACGAAATCGTCCATGTCACCGATATTTTCACGACAATCCTCTCGGTCACCGGAAGCAAGGTACCATCGGATCGTCCCATTGATGGAATCGATCAGACAAAGTTCTTCAGAGACCCCAGTACGAAATCTGAAAGAGATGGATTTCTGTTCTATATCAAGGACGGTCTGCGGGCCATTAAGTGGAAGGACTGGAAACTGCATCTTGTGTATGAGCCCAAGGTAAACCAGTCATCCGGAAAGCTGGAGTCGCCGTACTTGTTCAACATTGTCAGAGATCCAAAGGAAGAGTCTGATGTGGCGCGCTTCAATTCCTGGGTTCTCCAGCCCATGTACAGGCTGAGGGCGGAGTTCGAGAAAAGTCTGAAGCACGACCCTGCGCCTCCGGATCCGCAGAAGGAGTTCTAGGTAGTTATTTGTCGGTAGTTTCATATATGTATTCAGTTCGTATGTAGAACTAAATGTAAATGCCGTCGACGTTGTAAATAGGACCTATAGAAACTGTTAAGCACGTCCCTTAGTGCCACGCCCTAGTGGTATGCCTGTGAGACCCATGATTATGAAACCCCACTTCTGCTTCGTTGCTAGTTACTAACAAACTGACGCCATCTCAGAGTTTCTCCCTAATAACAACGCTACCGCGTGTGCTTGTCGTCAATTTTATAATTTCAATTCGAACATCGTCATCCACGTCGCCATCACCACCCGCCACGATGCCACCTCATCAACGACGTAATAATGTACGATGATCTAATGTTACAGCCTGTGTGAGATGCAAATCTAGGAAGCAGAGATGCGACCAAAATCTGCCAGCGTGCTCCAACCGCGCACGAGCCGGCGTCGAATGTGTCAGCATAGACATTGACGGAAAGAAGGCCCCGAGGAGGTGCGTTTACTTCCTCAACACATCCATATGTTCTATTTCGTGTCCATCGCCAATGTGTCTGCAGCTATATGAAGAGCCTTGAGGATCGCATAGCGTCTCTAGAATTTCAATTGCTATCACATGGCATCTCGTTTGTGGAAACTATGGTCACTGACGCCACACCGGACCTGTCTAGCTTCGGCACAGGGCTCGTGTCATATGGTATCAACGATGAAGCCCATGATATGGTTGAGCAAATTGCACTCGATTCGCTGCAAGAAAACTCATTTTCGAGGCGCATCTCTAATCAAAGCGGCGTATCACTGCTGCAGTCACTACTCTCTGGGCCAATGACATCGGCATTTGGTTCGGAGCGAAAGTCAGACCACCACTCGCTTTTGGATGAGCTTCCATATGAGACGCGCGCAACAATTCCACCTAGGGATGCGGCACGACGACTTGCTGATGCTTACTTTGAGCATTGTGACTTCTTTTCTCCTCTAATCGCATCGAAGGAGACGTTTCTATCTATGATAGAGCCCCTTTACGCCGAACACAGTGCTATCGTACAGATAACTCTCGTTACATCCAAATTCCGAGCATTACTTGTCTTCGCCACCGCTGTCCTACTTCTCAACAGAACTGATTCGTCAGTCCCTGTGTCGAGATCAGAAGGTTACTATGCTACTGCTATTGATGTGCTCTCGCAAAATCCTGACATGATCTGCACCGGTGATCTCGACCACGTCTTGAATTTCCTTCTTATTGTGCAATACTCCTGCTTCTCTGCCAATCTTGCTGCAGCATGGCACTTTATAGGCCTGGCCACACGACTTGCTGTAGAGCTAAACCTCCATAATGAACCCGCAGTTGCATCCCGGCTTACAAGCAGCGAAACAAACGAGTGACGATGGCTGTTCTGGACCATGTACATTCTCGAGCGGAATCTCTGTGTCATCACTGGCCGTCCCTTTTCTATACCAGATGAAGCGATCTCGACACCTCTTCCCATCCCTCCCGAAGACAACACCCTGCGCACAGTTGCCCTCCATCTTATCAAGTTGAGACGCCTTGAGTCCGAAATTTATACAACACTCAGTCACAGAGCATCAACGAACGGGGCTATTCTAGACAAGGCATTATGGAGAGAAGGCATGCATCAGAGGATATCAGTCTGGCATACGTCTCGACCTCTGATTAAATTGACAAGCCAGCTTGCACCAGAGAACATTTATCATGGCATGGTACACAACAGCCTTGTGCGATTATATTCGCCGTCACTACATTTTCCAACGCCTTCAAATGAAGAAATCCTCATACTTTCGAAAAACGCTATAGACAGCATAGAGTGCTACCGACAAACATTTCGAGAAGGCAAACTGCGATTCTACTGGAGAACAGTGCACAACCTCTTCCGAAGCGGTGTTGCCGCTGCATATTGCTACCGAACAGCCCAGTTTGAAAACCCCGGCTTGAATCTTCTGAAGATGAGGGAGGCAATCAGCACGTGCTCAACTGTGCTCTGGGGTATGGTCGAACGATACCCGCCAGGACAGGGTTATCGAAATGTGTTTGAGAGTTTGGCCAAGTCGATACTAGATCCAGAAAACGACCCCGTCCAGCACCAGTCGAGCCAAGAGCACACATCTATATTTGATTCCATCTCGTCTGAGATTGAAATCATCGACTTGTCACTGCCTGCCATGGACGCTTTATCCGGGGGTTTTGGTCAGCCTTCTTGGGACATGTATCCCTTAACCAATTAATCTACCTCGCATGTGATTGCGATTCCTTCGGAGTGGGAGAGATATTATATACTTTATCATTACTGAATGTCGGGGGCTCTATGGGTCCCTCCTTAATAGCTTGGTTGTAGTAACTGGGGTATTGATTCAGGATCAGTTTACAGAAAACATAGTGTATTATGAGCTAGCCAAATGATTTCAAAATATCTCCTATAATTCACATTCCTCCATACCCTACACCTTGGTTGCCGCAATGATGGGCCCACCGGGGCCAGCTTGAACAAATGCCACCGCCTATGTGCCATGCTGCATCGCGGATCTAGCCACTGGCAAAGCAAGTTGCATGACAAAGACAAAAATTCAAATAAATGCTCAACACTCATTGAGCTACAAGTGTACTTTTATATATTGTAATTTTGTTCCGAAAGTTGATTCATTTTCAACTTATCAACATAGTATCAAAACATAAGGACAGTCTCTAAAATCACATACAAGTATTTTCGTAAAATAAAATCTAACAGACCTAATTATTATCTTTTAAAAAACAGGAAGCTATCTCCAGTGTTCAAAGGGGCTAATTCAATGTAAATAAATAGGGAGCCATGTCGTGCAACACAGACGAGTGCCATGAAACAGAAATGAAATAAACAATTAAAGTAGAAATTTACAGATCAACCCGAAGGATGGAGATATCAATATGTGCAGCAATACTACAGAATATCCAGTCGAACCAAGTATTGAGTCCAGGTCTAAAGACCATTAGCACTGAGGAAGTTTGTGATGACACCATACGAGCCCATGGCATTGAAGTGGAAGTTAAGGTTGTGACTGGCACCGGGTGTAGGTAGGGCGTAAATTTGGCATTCATCCAGTTAGTTCGTGACAGCTCTTCAAAGATGCCCTTGCATTCGCCGTCACAGATGATGTAGTCCGTCTCGCCTGTGATGGCCAAGGCAGCACCCGTAAAACCGCTGGCGTCAAAGGTGCCGTCAGTGATGGTCAAGAACTCGCCAATAGCGAAGACCTTTGTGGCTTAACTATAGGAGGTTGTTGGGACACCATAATTGGGGTACTTGAAGTAGGTGTAGATGCATGTGATGCGGTCAACCCAGGTGACATAGCCAATATCAAGATTGCCAAAGTGAGCCGGGTTCTGTAGTGATACAATGCGAGTAACAAAAGAACGGACTAGGCTGTTGGCACCTAGGCCTGTCGCATTGCAGTTTATTCCAGTGAGAATGACAACGTCTGCTAGTGTATAGGGTTCTCAGCCACGGCAAAGTGGGTGATGTAGGAGATAAACAAGAAGCCCGTCACAGCAAGCTTGTCCGGCTTGCCAAACAAACCATTGTACTTTCCAGACTGGACAATGCGGGCAAGTTCATCAAGAATAGACTTTTGGGGACAGAGCTGATTAGTGAAACCCGAGACCTTGGATGTTAGCTATGAAACTGGCTTATTACTGACGCCTAGTTAATTATGCTGCAGAGATACGTGCTTTTCTGAGTAGCCTGTTGTTCCTAGGCGGCCTTAGAACCACACAGAACAGCCCCGATCGATGGCATACTGCACAAAGATGTAGTTATCGGGCTCGTAGGTAGAGTTCCAATGGCTACGAGGCAGGCTGATTCCATATGTGGCTAGAATGATTGTCTTTTTGCGGGGGGCGGTATCCATGGGGTTGCAGAATAAGGCCGAGATAGTGTAGTACACGTCGGTAAGATTCTAGGTACCGGTAATGACGCTGGGAAAGTTGGCACTTGCACGCGTCGTCGCGGCAGTCAGGAAGTCTTGCAGTTGATAGTCGCCGGACCACTCTGGGAAGGCAAAAGTGGTCACCTCGACGGACGGCAGGTGGACTGGCACTCGGTGGTCCCAACAGTCAGCCGTTGGAGGATAGTCGTCTTGTGTTAAGGGTACAGTCTCTGCACTTGTCCGGGCCGTATCTACCGATTTGCCGACATAAGCAAGGGCAGCATGGGCCAGAGCTGACATGAGAAGGCGTATGTAAATCATTGTGGGATAAACAGAGTACTCGGCAAAAAGAGGATGCTAGTCGGATGAAGGGAGTATGATGGCGACGATGAACTGAGTTATAAAACAAAGAGATACTGTTTGCATTTATATCCGTTTCTTATCTGTGTACCATTATGGCTTAAGGCATCTCATCTCGCTGGGAACTGCCCGTTCAAGAAATAATGATTATTTGTTGTAAGAAAGACTATGACATGACGCCACGTGCTTGAGTATGTTGACCACGGTTGGCAGTGCCCACTACAGACATGGTGAGGATGTAAGCAGCTCCAAAAATCTAGCTCGATTAAGCAACTATAGTCAGACTCATTGCGTCTATCATATTACGGGAAACCGTTTTGCTATTATCAGTGAGAGACAAAGATACTTCAGGTGCTTTAGTTAGGTGTAAAAAAATGTTTGATAAAAGCTACTGGGACGACGATGTAAATCCAGAACATATAATAGTACAAAACGGGAAGAAAGAATAATATGAATAAACACAAATGAGACGAAAAATAACAACTCGTATGGGAAACGCAAAAATGCGAAGAACTAAAAACCAGCCGTAAAGTCAGAAAAGCAGCACGAACCAAAAAAAAAAAAAAAAAAAAGAAAAAAGAAATTCCTAATAGACAAATGAAAATTGCGTTCGCTAGTGATAGCAATGCCCCGTGCGCCGAGCACCGTCGGGTATCTCCCCGATGCATTAATTCGCAAACACTGAATTATCGAAAATACTGACTTCTGGTTTGCAAGACAAATCAAGCCTTACTTTTACACAAAACAGTCACTGTTAGCCCGCTGGCGAGCTCACGTGGCTTACTTTGGCGGCGACGGCGGGCTCTTCTTGGCTCTTAGCTCAACAACACTGTACCATGCAGCGCCGGCCAGCGAGACGACCATACCCAGACCGTTGGTGAATCCTACAGTGACGTTAAAGAACACTATGCCCAGAAGCACAGTCAGGCACTGCTTGACATTGCCGCAAACAGTCATGGTTAGAGCGCCGGCGGCCTTGTTTGCCGTAAAGGACGTGACATTGAGCGCAAAGGCAAGAACACCATTGCCAAGCAGGGCAAGGGCGAGGGAAAGAAGCGATGTCTCTGGAGCAGCAGCTGCTGCCTCGGTTGCAACATCGCGCGCGACAGTCGACGCGGCGCCGGCAGCCAAAGTGCGAGCAGCACCATCAACAGCGCCGGACAGCTCGCCGGACACCCAGGCAATGAACAGGGCTTGGAAGAAAGAGAGTGGCGACATCCGCATCAGGGTCTCAAGCGGGGACATCTTGAGCGAGCCGGTCATGATGCGGTTGGTGGCAATGGTCTTGGCGGCAGCGAGAACGACGCCCAGGAAGGTGAGCAGGAAGCCCATGATGGTAAAGTAGTACTCGCCGTACGTGGTCATGCCGACACCAAGGACGATGGGGACAAGCGACAGGTACGTCTCGTTGGAGTAGGAGCGGCCAAACAAGATGCGGTAGGCGGCAACGGTGACAACGGGAGTTGTTGAGCGGACGATCTGGTGAAAGGGAACAGAGACCATGGCACTGTGGGTTAGCTTCATGCACAGAGATATTGAGGGCAGATAGTACATACAGTGACACATTAGAGATGGCGATGTTGACGGTGAAGAGCACCGAGAGTGCAACAAGCTTCATCTCCTCGTTCCAGGTAAGGTGTGTGCGCGGGATGGCGCCGCGCATGCGCAGGATGTAGCATCCTACGGACGCAGAGCCCGTGTGCAGAGCTGTTAGAAGCCATGGATGAGGGAACTGATAGTATAATCGTTAGATATATCTGAATCCATCTGAATTTTATTTTATATTTGCCGCGATGTATAGCAGGGCATACCTTTCCAAGAATGAGTTTGTTGTATATTGTGAGGGCGACATTGCAGAGAAAGTAGAAGCCCAGCTGGATGAGTTTGGACCGGGTCGATATTGTGTCCTCGACGATGACGGTGTCTGTGAGTGGTGGCGCCTTGTTCTCGACCTGACGCTCAATGTCGTCGGGGTCACTTTGCGGTAATAACTGGTGGGATGAAGGCATTTTGTGATTCTTGTGATGTGTATAGGTTCGAGCTACTATGACTCTCGTGTTCCGTGTACAAGTCGTGGTATCGTGGTATCGTAGTACCGTAGTACGTTGTAGCTGCAGTAGCAAGAGGAAGAACAGTGATGACTTGAGGTGGAGGTTGCTATTGCTGTGCCTCTTTGAATGTTTAGCTGTTGTTTACCTGAGAACGATTCAAATGTTTGGATGGAAAAACAAGGACGAGTTGGGCGCGTGACCAGATAGAAGCTAAGAAAAAAAAGGGAGGGCGAGGACGGCTACGGATGGAAACACCCTCTCCTATGAATATGAATACTACTGTGCTTGACCCCATTCTCTAGCCTCTCTTTCTCTTTACGATAGTGAGCATACTACGGAGTATGCTGCTTATTAGTCTGACGTCTGACGCGATTGCATGGGTTGAATCTGTGGCCTTGCTCCGTAGTAGTCTTTCATACACATTCTTTACACAACTGTATCAACCTGCCCCCCTTGAAATTACGAATAATTAGCCCGCTTTCATCTTTCTTCATACGGGTAGGGCGGAGCCATAATCCCTGCTCTTATCATCTAGTATACTTCGTACTCTATTATTACTAACGTGTAACTGCTGTATATTAGTGTCAATCTACTAAAGTTGTGCTAATCTACCAGTTCTCCTACTGAGTAGACTACTGAAATGAATCAATGTCCACACTAAGCCTAGAACGCATGTCTCGGTCCAATGCCCCCTCGCCAAACGTCTTGGCATGGGTTGGCGTAGGGATTGTCAGCACTGGAGACTCAAAGAGAAAGTGAATGAATGGGAGAGAAGAGACGGTGGGCTGGGAGGAGTAGGGATTTGCATCTCTTCCTACTTCCTTGTTCATTCTTCCTTCTTTTATGAAATACTGAAATACCTTGCATCGCGACTACAGTTCGACGGCATGCGACGCACAGGTTTGCGATGAGGCAATATGAACCTGGAAGAGATTGGCTTTGAAAGACACCTTTTACCAGGTATATCTGAACACAGCGTGCTCTTTGTCTCACACCAGTCTTACCAGTGGTCAGGTTATCTGTTCCCTACGGTGTACGGATAATACCTGACAGGTACTCCTGGATACCTTGCAATCTGCTCGACGTTCCCAATGCGCCCTGATAGTGCCTGCTAGCCGATCACCTTTTATCAGTGAAGAGTGATCACTTCTAGTGAACAGTTCCAGTGGTCATAACAGTAACATCAATCTTTTGTGGCCCGAGTCTGTTCAGTAATAATGCCTGCAATGAATCCTTGTTATGCTTATTCCTGCCAAGACAAAAAGCAATACACACAGTGGTGAACCCTGTCAGACCATCAGCCATCCTCACTATCCTGTCGCCCATTACGAGGGCTGCCACACAAAATACTACTTCGTGGACACTCTCACACTAAGAAAGGCTCGTATCGCACTGCATTCCTCGTATTCTGCAAAAGACAGGTGGCAAGTAAATGCCCGTCGAAATAGCGATCAGAGATGCAAATTACCGGAGTGGCACAGGCAGACTATGATAAAAGATAATAAATGGCAGTAATGGTACAACTGGTGAAGCTTTTCAGAAACCCAAAGGTGATGATGATGCATCACGATGACATTCTTTTGTAACATGATACGCGACGTGCTCATTTGCTTGTACTCATTACCGCACTACTGAAAGTAATATCCCTCTCATAAAATAGATAAGAAAAGAAGAAGAAAAGAAAAAAGCGGCGCATAGCTAGAATAAGGGAGGGTAAGCACGCAGAATTAATTGAACGCTGGCGTCTGGTGTTTCTCGCGCCCCCTTTTTACGCCCCCCTTTGGGGTTTATATTATGGATCACGATGGCCGGAGATAGTCCAGAGGCATATTACCCCTTTACTCTGGAGGCTGCAAGGTGGTAAAGCCAAGAGTGTTGGATGATTGATGCATTGCAAATTGACGGCATGCATAACGAGAGTTAACCTCGAAAGTTGACGACTTGACAATCCATTCTTGCAGGCTAGAGTTGATGGTGCGATGACCAAGAAAAGATATCCGGATTTCGTGCAAAAGCAAGTCCCGCCAGTCGAGTTCAGACTGTCCTTTATTTTATTTTTATTTTTTATTTTCGGTTTCAATTTTCACTTTTTTTTTACTGGCCTGTCTGCCAAGACAACCCGTCCCCATCCATTACTGCGGCAAAATTACAGCATCACCGTGAGTAGTGACAATCTATGTAAAATAGTGTTGCTGTTGCGTTTGGTGCTAGTGATTGAAGCCAGTCGGAGGACGTAAGAATGAAATCAAACAAATCCATGTGACAAAATCAATCAAACATAAACCAAACATGTAATAAGAGGAAAATCCAAATAAGCATAGCAATATTTCAAACAAACAAATCGATCTTGCATACTCTACTGGAGCGGAACAAATCCGCTAGTGCCTACACAATCTTACTTTGTGCACTTTGGAAAGGGGTTAGCATTCTCCTGCTACTGTGGCAAACCTTTCAAAAAACCAATTGGTGGCTGTCGGATCTTCTCTTCCCTACTGCCATTGCCCATATCGCAATGTGCTTGTTCGCTCTCGTCTAAATGCAGCAACTCCACAGAAATGTTGACAGTGCGAATGCGTTTATCTTGATAGCCATAATCAGGTACTCGGTACCAATGTATTCCCAGTATCCGACTCTTATCATTTCTGCTTGTATCTTCTAAACCTTTTTGTAGCACACCATCTTATCTCCTGGTATCTTTTTAGCTTCGTCTTTCTTCACCTTTCGTCTCCCGTCTTGTCCGTTCTGTTTCTCTGTTCCTGTTTGTCTGTTAAACTTGTACTTTTTCCACCCAACAGCCCAACACGACAGACGTTCCTGGCTTCCGCACCTGTCAAAGCGCCCTTGAGCCACGCAACACTGCTACATCTGTGGCTGCTATTGCTATTTCTACTCTACGTACAAATACGAAGTTTTGCTCTTTGTGGTTTAAGCTACTTATTTCGCCCGTCGTTTCAACGTTGCTTTGCGGCACAGCATTCTCTCCCCCAACCCACGAATTCCACATCTTCACGATAGTACACCTTACCCTACGATGCGTTACCCTCCAATGCGGCCGCTGGTCTTCATGGCCATGGCAGGCACCCTGATCATGTCCGTCATGGTCTACCACCGGGATAACCTCGCCGCCGGCTATGACAATGTCGTCTCGACGGTCAAGACGACTGCCGCCAACAGCAACATCCCGCTGCCTTTTATCGACAACATCCCAAAGGCACCCGTCGACAACTACATTTCTGTGTGCCTGGCTATTAAGGACCAGCGGCGCGATCTGCCGCAGTTCCTTAACCACCACTACTACAATATGGGCGTCGGCAGGTTTTTCATCATGGACGACGGCACCCAGCCGCCGCTGTCTGAGATGACCGAGGAGGAGCTCACCATTCCGCGCTCTGCCATTGAATTCCACTACTACAGACCCGAGCAGCACGAGCGCTGGATGCAGTACACTCTCTACAACCACTGCATCCAGTTCGCGCGCAACTCGACTCATACCAACACGACGTGGATGGCGTTTATTGATGCCGACGAATTCATTGACAGCCCCGGACCCCAAACGTTACGCGAGATCCTCGAGGATTTTGAGCGTGTCGAGGCCATTGGCGAGGTCAGCCTTAACTGGCGCCTGCACACATCCAACGGTCACCTGACACGTCAGCCCTCGATTATCGATGCGTTTACCGAGTGCATCTACGACGACGACGAGCACGACGGTGAAGGCTCCAACAACCGCCACGTCAAGTCGATTGTGCGTATCAAGGCCTATCACCAGCCCAAGGACCCCCATTTCTTCTACCTCACCGAAAACCACATCGCAGTGGGCGAAAACGGCGACCAGGTCACCTCGGCACTGCGCTGGCCTATTACACGCAACCGTCTTGCGATCCACCACTACGCCATCAAGAGTCGGGAAGAGTTTGAGGAGAAGATGCAGCGCGGTAGTGCCATGTCCAACAAGAAGGGCTGGGACACCTGGGAGCTGTACGAAGAAAAGAACCCACATGTGCCGTGCACGGAGATGCTGCGGTGGTCCCCGACTCAGAAGAACAAGCAGAAGATTTAAAAGTGCAAATCCGAGTCTGGCAGGTATACAATGCTTAGCGACAAGAGCTTTGCGCTTGTGGAACAATGGCGATTTTAACCCTTTACTTTTCCCTCTTCTTGCGTCTTCTCTCTAAAATTTCTCTTACAAGCTTCTACAACCCCTCTGAGAACCAGACATCCGGGTCTCAAATAATTCAAGCATGGCGTTATCGAGGCGACTTAGGGCGGGATATTCTTGCTCTAACTAGCCTCCGGTTTTTTTTTCTTTTCCTTTCTGTTTCTAATATACGACGCGTTGATATGAGGCACAGCAGCGGCACAAGTGAGGCACAGCGCCTATATTTTGTTTTCTTGTTGGTTTCATTTGTACTTGTTATCAATCAATATATTCATATGATACTGAGTCATTTTGTGACTTGTGTTAATATCGCTGTTTTCTTCTGATATCAAACGCCCGATCCCCATCTCGGTAGATCCCCCGCCCGTTATATGTACATAAATGTATATTGAGGGCTATCAGATCAATCACACACGAATCTCTCCAACTACATCATCATCATCTGATACTGCGAGAATATTTATTCATCCCACACGAATGCGCCAGTCTCAGTTTGCAACCCCCCTGGTTCACAATACCTCTCATATGTGTTCCTAGACTCAACTCATCGATATCCCAGCAACGGCTCCTTTCCCGGTCCACCTGTGTCTCAGTCTTTGCAAGCATACGAGTAAAACATTTGTAAGTCAAACATATCACCAACTTGTTTAAAGAACAGAAAGAACTTCCCACACTTGTCTCTAGAGCGCCACAATTTACCTTGACTTTTCACTGATAGATTACTCTCGAACTGCATGATCAGCCTTGAATGAGTAAGCAGTTCGCAATAATCAAGTCACATTACAAACAATCGGATGAAAACAAAGTTAGCTGTCGATCGACCATCTTGCCACGCTGATCTACAATACTCACTGTACTAATACCGGAAGTTGATATGCCGTCTTCTCTTCAACAGATCAGTCGAAACCCGGTCTTCAGTATACAGCCTCAAGTTAAGCATGCAGCTTAAACCGTTCACTTTGTCCTGCCGTCCTTCTGTCTCAAGTTCTTCAAATTGAACATGAACATCTACAAGTCGCCGCCATGTATACGTTTGTACACTAGGTATTGACTCTGTTCCAGCTCCATACTCTTGGCTTTGACTTGTCTTGGTCGCTGTGAATCATGTCTCGGAAATTCAGACACGGCGGCCAGGGTCAGCGAATACAGTAGACCAATACCAGGAGGACAAATAAACCAGGCATTATTCAAGAAGAGACAAAAGTACTGCTGGTGCGGTGTATTGACAGCTGAATCTGTTTCATCTGTCAACCAAGACATCTCAGAACGTGTCGCAAAAAAAAACTAGGAACATCGTGCCCTTGGCGGCTATATATTGCCAGCAATCTGTTCACCGTATCACCCAGTTGCCAACTCTTGGGGCCACCCAAGACAATATCATAGCTGCCCTGTCTTAGCATAAAGTCTACTGATGCCGTTTGGGACAATCAGATTGAATCGATCGTGATATAAGAGTTTCTTGGTAATGAAAAGGCCGCTGAAGCTACGTTGGTGACGTGATTACACCGGAAGCAAGTCGTAAACGGACTGTCAATCAGATTGGTAGATCTTTCTCTGATATGAATATACCATCTTGTCACTTCAGCTCACAGACGCGTAGCACTGTGATGGCGGTGAACTGCCTCGACAGAAACATTTTTCTTCTAAAAAAAAAAAAAAAAACTCACAACCAAAAAGTAGGTGCAGAAAGTAAACGAAATGCATCCAATTTTAGTCAAAGATATGTCTGTCACAAATGTAGTGCAAAAAGAAAGGGCGTTGTATCGTTGAAACGACAACAGCAGGATTCGAACCTGCGCGGCCGAAGCCATATGATAAAGTCTGTTTCCCTATGGTGGGGAAATCATTCGAGTCATACCCATTAACCACTCTGGCATGTTGCCTTTGTTCTTGTTAATCTTGACGCTAGTATGTCTCATATACCCCGCCGAGGCTGGCATTACTACAGCTATGGACTGTTTTGTTTCGCCATTGCTACGTTCAATTCCACAGTCTAGTATTACTTATGTTTGCTATTGCAGCCCTATTGAAATTATATCAAAACTAGCTGTGTCTGTAAGTAATATAAAGGTCTGGCTCATTGCGCTTAATGACTACCTGCCGCCCCTCGCATAGCAATGTCGGGCTGTCTTGGCTCTTGTCCCCGTCTAGTAACTGTCTGTTGCTTGTCGTGTTCTCTTCTTCTCTTTTCTATCTTTTCTGAGACTTTGGAACTGATGATACAATGATACATGAAAGCAATTAGAGGACCAATAAAATCGTTCTCCTCGTCATAGGGTCATGTGCTTCTATATGAATGTGATGACCTCAGGTCGACGCCGCTCAAGCCTGCTTCGGCTTAATTGCTAGGGACTGCGACTTGACCGGGGCCATCAAGTAGTCTCCTCCAAGGAATACCATGAGCACGCCGTAGAGTCCACGCAGGGGCCAGATGGACCACAGGATTGCCAGCAGGAATGGCAGCAGGCCCGGCGGCGTATCGACATCCTTCTCCTTGTTTCTCACCTTATCATAGACAGACGGCAGCCACTCGGCGCCATACTTGGCACGTACGCTGTCGTAGGCCTTGCGGTCGTAATGGGCCCAAAACTCATCTTCTGTGTAAAAGGCCTGGGCATAGAGCCACTTTCTTCCTCCAAGCTCGTGCACTTTCTGCTCGAGAAGGCGGTTCTGATGGATGAACTCGGCGCGCTGCGACACAGCCGAGAGCTTCGATGCAGAAACAGAAGGAACTGGACCCCAGACTCCAAAGTTCATGAGCTTGCTCTCGGGTGTTCCTTCCTTCAAGAGAGCAAAATCAGCGTGCAGGCCATGCTGGGCGTTGGGCGAGTTGCGGGCCAGTAGAAGTGGGCAAAGCCATAGGGGATAGATCCCGTACGTCTCTTCAAGCCAATTGGTGAATTCATCCACCTTGTCATAGGGGACACCAACGTCCTGCACCAGGTAGAAGTCCGCGAGACCGCTCTTGTGGAGGGCATGGTAGATGGTGCGCGTGTGTAGCAGTGGGTCGAGGAGGAACCGCGTGACCCGGTTGAAGGGTAGGATAAAGTACTTGAACGAGTACTTTGCGACCCAGAAAGCACCGCGGTCGTATCTGAAGAGATAGTCGACCAGTGGGACAAACTCAACAATCTTCTTGTTGGCGGGCTTCCTCTTGAGCTTGTTCAGAATCCCTAGAGCATGGACGTAGAACCAAGGGTCGAAGCTGCGGGTGAAGCGTACTATGACAGAAACAGAGTTTGGGGGAGGCAGGTCACTGAATCTGCCAGAGCATACAACAGTCTCGTTTTTGGAGAACATGATTGCATCGACATAGTCGACATTGTCCTTGGCTGTGTTGTTAGTGTGTGCAGACAAGGTATGGGGTAGATGACTTACCAATTTCCTCTTCCATCTCGGAGTTTGCCCCGTTCGGTGTTGTCTGTAGACTATACTCTAGTCGCACGTATGGCTTGGTATCCTGGAGCTGCACCTCGAGTAAGGTCACGACACCAAGGGTACCGAACGACGAGGCTGCACCCCAAAAGAGATCTGTGTTCTCGTCTGTCGTACGAGAAGCCCGCATGATGTCGCCGTTGCCAACAACGATCTCAATCCAATTGACCGTGGCATCAAAAGGGCCATAGCGGTAGGACGAACTCTCGCCCGAAGTGCCTGAAAAGCCACCGCCGGCAGTGATGCCAGGGAATTCCATGACAACAAGTGGCACCAGGCCCTTGGCAGTCGTGGCGGCGACAAGAGCGTCCATGGGGACATTCGGTTCGACAAGGGCTGTTTTCTTGATGGCATCAACGGTAAGCACACGGTTCAGCATACTCGTGTCTACCGTATTCTCCGGGCTGCGGTCAATGCTGCGGGTGCTGTTGGTCGAGCCATGGTAGATGCGGAACTGTTTGCGGATGGCCGCAAACTGTTTGACTCGCGCAGCAATGGCCTCGACAGAAACTCTGTGGTGCTCCATGATGTGTGGTGAAAAGTGAGTGTCGTGGATGAGGTTCGTGTTTGAGCAGTAGATATTTTGTGGGATCAACTAGTCGATACGCAGGTGTCTGGCCAAGACGCGTCATGAAGCTGGGCACGGGTGGTGTCAAGTGAAGCTTCTCACATGGAAGCGGCGGATAGCATGGATTCGTCACCTCATCTTTATCTTTTAACAATTGTTGGGTTGTTTACATCACATAGTGTCTCTTCGCTCATCGTTCCTTCCGTTTTTACTGTATCGATGATATCATTTGGGAAAGTGCGACTGTTAGATGTCAGTTTGTTGGGACACATGTGAAGTCGCTAGGCACCTTTTTGTGGGTGTAAGCCAAGCAACTGCCTAAAATAGCCAACAAATAACGACGGAAATCGTGTTCAGTTGGTGAAGGTATGTAATCAATGCCATCTCCCATCTATCTGTTTTGGTCTTTTAGTCAATTCAGCATTGATAACGGCTCTATTTTGTTTTGGTTTGTAGAGGTTATGAAATGTCCAATTTTGAAAGCATTTAATTTTAATTTTTGTTAATATTTTAATAATTGCAAAACAATAAGATATGGTCTTGTGAATTAGAAGTGTGAAAAACAGTTTCAACCCCCCCCCCCCCCCCCCCCCCCCCCAAAATACAATGTAAATCGTAACTTTCAGAATGTCAGATAAATATAATGATAATCCACAATACATCCAGAGTCATCTAGATCGTAACATTCACTCATCTGATAACTCTATGCGGGCACTTAAGGTCGATGACGAGGTGGGCTAGTAAGCGGAATCCGTGCGACATTGATTGGGTCACATGCCGATAAGGCAACCGATAAGTATGTTTACGTCGATTCTTAGTGGGGGAATTGTTTAGCATCGCAGGTACAAAACTAACAAACAAAGCATTGAAGAAGTAGGGGTCTTTCACAGGTCTATTCTGCCGTGTTGTTGTCCTGTATCCTTTCTATCTTTCCTGCCTCCTCTCTATCTTTCCTGCCTCCTCTTCTGCTTTCTGATCTACTACTTTTCTGCCCATTTCTGCCAAGATACCCATTTCCCTACACCATAGCCATGACCGACAACAGCAAGCCTGTGCCTAACGGCGCCGGCATCACCACCGAGCAGTTGATCTCGGGTAAGTCAGACGAGGGGCCATTGAGGACCCAAGGGATGCTATGTATGCAAATGCATGAAAAAATACCAAGACTGAACTGACCGACAGAACTGGGCGTCGTGCCTACACCCAATATCTCCGGCGATTGGACCGTCGACAAGGCCACAGCCGCCCTCAACACCGGCATTACGTTCCCGACCACTGGCGGCTCGACATCCCCCCTTGCGTACTTCCACCTGCTCGAGCTTCTCAAGACCACTAAGCGCGAAGGCTGGCGCCGCTTTGGTGTCAACTATGGCGAGTCCATTGCCGACCACATGTACCGCATGTCTCTTATCAGCATGCTGGCACCCCCAAAACTCGCCGCCACCCTCGACATGAACCGATGCATCAAGATGTGCCTGATCCACGACATGGCCGAGTCACTCGTCGGCGATATCACTCCCGTTGACGGTATTGCAAAGCCTGAAAAGAGCCGCCGCGAGGCTACGACGATGGATTATATCACCGAGACACTGCTGGGAAACGTGTATGGCGGTGAATCTGCCGTTGGTAAGGAGATCCGCGCTATCTGGCAAGAGTACGAGGACTCGCAGACGCCTGAGAGCCACTTTGTGCATGACGTCGACAAGATGGAGTTGCTGCTGCAGATGGTGGAGTACGAGAAGCGTGGCCAGGGTAACCTGGACCTCGTCGAGTTTGCCTATGTCGCGACCAAGATGACGTTGGCAGAGACACGGGCGTGGGCGGGTGAGCTGCTGCAGGAGCGGGATGCATTCTGGACCGCAGTCAAGGGCAATGCTGCCGAAAGCAAGGGCGAGAGTAGCGTGTCAGCAGAACACAAACAGAAGCAAGATGAATACTACAACCGTGAGAATTGTTCGGCTTAATTATGGAGTGTGCGAGGCTATTGGGAATGGAGTTGGTCGATTGGCTATGGGCAAATGATGAATGATGAAGATCACTACGGTGCTGGGATGGCGACTTTGCTTTTGATTTGCGCATATGTTACTTTTGCACTTTTTTTAGACGTTGTTTTGTGTTGTGTCCCTTCCGCCAGCACAAACGCTGCCTTTTGTCTGTTTATACATTATGTCATCATTTTCTCTAGAACAATTAGACCTCACCAGGCACAGCTACAGATACGCCTCGTTTTGCAGAATAATTCTGCTTTGCTTTAATGGAAATTCTATTTCAAGTTTTGGACTATTTGAGAAAGATACCCCTAGTTGTGAAGTCAACCAATAAGACCGTATTTCGTAGCCAGTTGACCTCACGGCCACTTTACGTTCTTTAAGCGCCCACCCGCTGGACTTCAAAGACGTTGTCCCACACACAGACGTGGGATCTAGAACACTATTATATCATTCCCCTGGATGCATCTTTACCGATAATTTGCACCTTAATAAACGTTCATCTCAGATACCCTTCTAAGCTGCGTTCTAGCACCCACTACTACCGGGAAACCATGATAATCATGTCGAGCAAGGAGAATCCGTTTCGAGCTCTCACTTCTGTTGACGATGGCATTGAAGTTGAAATAACGTCTGCCGATGACGCCTTAATTTAAATACGACTGTGATCTCGATGAGCTGCGAGCAAACTCCAATGGCACATACCTGGATGGTATTAACGACAGCCTGGAGCTCTTGCAGGATTACCGAGCAGGTGGCTACTATCCCGTCCACATCGGTGACAATTTTGGGGCGCTTGGCCAATACCGTGTTATACACACACACTGCTATGCCACTGGACTTCTTCACCTTCGAAGGACCAAATGGAGTGCATCAAGACATCGTGCTCCCCGCCCTTGGCCCTTGTGTGTCTTCTCGTCTATGGATGCAGATGAAGAAGGACCCCGGCCCTGTTCTCCGATGAATGGCTCTGCGATCTGTTGTAGCCATGCAATTTTTGCATGAGAATGGCCTATGCCATGGAGGTAACACCAAAAAATCTCTTCGTCATGAAATTCGATAGTTGGTTGTTAACGTCCCGTCTCACTAGACTTCCGTCCCTCGAACATCCTTGTCAAGCTGACCAACCTTGACAAGCTTTCAGAGGATGAGCTGCCCTCAATCATCGGGCAGCCTGAGATGATCCAAGTACACACAACGCCCAGTGAGGATACCGCAGCTTCGTCACCACGAAACCTCACTCATGCCGCCGACCTCTCTCACCTGGGCGATGAGTATCTGACGGACCGGATTTGCGTGATTGGTTTTGGCGAGTCGTTTTCTATTGCATCACCACCGGAGACTTTGGGAATCCCCCCCAAAACTACCTTCCACCTGAGCTGATATTGCTCCATGAGTCTGGCGAGGGTGAACTGGTTGTGGATGAGCATGAACATAGTGAGCAAGATGAAAAAAAAAGAGCAAAATAAACTAAGCGCCATCGGACCAACCTGCGACCTCTGGGTGCTCGGGTGCTCTCTGTTCGAAATCCGGCAGCAGGCAGCCCAGCAACGATGGAAAGATGTCTCTACACCCGAGGCAGAGCAAAAGCTGATGGCTGATCTCCTGTACAAGCTGCTGCGTTATAAGCCAGAACAATGCCTGAGAGCCAAGGAGGTACTGGAGCACAATTGGTTCAAGATGTAGCAAAATGAGATTAGTACCGACTGAGGATAAATCATTTGCTGGGAACAAAAATCGAATAAATTAATCCTTATCATCAAGCAAGCTCCAGCTCTTGGGCGACTACTTTTCGAGAGACGCATAGATAACGATTACGTAATCATGATAGAGATTGTTTACAGCCATTGCTTTGGCAACGCGTTTAAGCTGAGCCTGTTTAGCGCCAACCGTGTTTGGGGAAGATCATTTCTAGTACGAAGTAGTTCGGTCGAGACATCCTGAAGAATGGAAAGAAGACAGAGAAGGAAAAGAAACTGACAAACAATGAAGGTCAAAGCTGGAGATGATGATGATGCTGATAGAAACCGTAGAAGGAAGGCGCTGGATCACAACTGCCCCTTCCCTGTCATTGCTGCCTTGTTTATCGCTGGTGTAAGCCGAGCTGCGCATTATTGACGGCGAATCTCATAGTAGTCTTGTTCTTACCAATAGTGGTAGCTACTAGCGGCTGCTTCCCAACAAAGGCCTGCCCACCACACCCTCTCCAACAACAGCATCAGACTATTCTCGTGACTGCCTTGTCTCACTACAACTTTACCTTCCACTTGACTTCTTCCTCTTAAACCTCTCTATCGTCTTCAGCCCGACAGCTCACCACTTTCTCGGACGACAGTCATTCACCACGCCATTGCGGACAACAATATTCACCTCTATCGACGACAATCACCCTCATTCCTCGGTTGATCGCATCGCCGTTGTCATCGCCATTCCCGTCCTTCCTCATCGCAAGAATGCATCGCTGATAATTTATGCGTGATTCGACAGATCAGACAAGACCAGCCTCACTGGCAAAATCAATCATACTCATTTATCTTCAGCAAGCCTCGAGCAGACCGACAACTACAACAGACATCTGAGATAACTTGACATACCTCAATACCAATCACATCCAACATCTCCGACACTACACAACCACCGCCATGGAGTCCCCAAAACCAGAGTTCCATGTGCCTGGCGCATATCACTTCGACAACCTCGCCTCAAATCCAGGCTCGCTGCCTGCGCGTGCCCTCGGCACAGATGTATTCCTGCCCCCAGCCGACCTTGCCAGATCGACCGGCAGCCTCTTCTCGGATATGTCCATCACCACAGCCGCGACAAATGTGACGAATCACCACGGGTATGTCGGCATAACAGCAAAGCGCAAACGTCCGCAGGACTTCTCACGCGAATCAACACCGGTTGCCGGCGAATACACACTAGCTGGTCAGATCGACGTCGACGGCACTCAGAGCTCACAAGGAATGGACGAGAGCGCATACTATTCGGATGTAGAGTACCGCCGGCAACTCGGGCCTAGCCAAGAATCGCATCTCTCTCACAGCTCGCACATGTCGCAACATGATGACACCGGCCCTGGGAGCGAACGGTGGACGGTGCTCAATGCGCTAGGAAATGTTGTTGGCAAAGTCTGGAGCTTCTGCACTGCAGGCGCATTTAGAGGATTCCATGCAGGGGGTGGTGACAGATACGACTGGGAGACTGGAAAGCGTGCAGAGCATCAACAGTCGACCGAAGCTGCGACTGGCTTCACTTTCAGCAACGGAGCACGGGGGTCAGAAGAGGCAGAGGAGGACCCTAGCCTTAAATTCGAACTGTCGCCAACAGGACCACCCCCATTAACAATGGGCGGATTCGCCGTGGACGGAGGACGTGCAAGCGCTGGCGCTGGCGGCACTCACTATAGCTACGATCGCAAAGAAAGTTCGGGCACGCCACCACCACGGAGACAGGGCAAGCGGCGCCAGCTTGGGCCATCTGGCGACGAGCTTAACCGTAACTGGGTCATGGTCGACAACAGCCAGAGAGGAGGCGCCGGCGGTCGGACATCTCGGATATCGCGGACATCAATCTCATCGACACTGAAAGCCTCACCTTCAGTCCGCAGCCGCACGCCAGACCGTAGATCGAGCCAGTACCGGACATCCAAAGCTTCCATGGGTACGCCCGGCGTAACTGCGTCCTCACGGCGTATCAACACGCCGATCTCAAGATTAGGTCCGAGCACGCCGTCCGCATCCATGTCTTTATCTACGTCTACCGCACAGGGCCAAGACCGCCTTCAGCAGCGTGTTTCCCATGCTGGAAGCCTGGGCCTTTCTATGCGCGAGCCCGCTAGCTTCGCCTCACCACGCTCAACAACACCGCTCGGCTCACGCAGAGCCACAATGACTGGCAGCTTTCATACAAGCTGCAGTCCTGGCGGCAGCTCGCGCATTCCTCTGCCAAGTGTCGAGCAAGTGCACAACCCATTCTCACGCATATCGTCGACATCGTCACGACCCAGCTCAGCCTTGGGGCAGCGCTTGTCATCGTCTATGGGACAGCATCGGCCCGGGTCGGCAATGAGCTCAAGCCCGGGGCACCGGAGAAGCTACAGCGCCAAAATTGGATCGGATCTTGCGAGGGAAGCACGACAAAAGTCACCCAAGAAGATGGGCGCTCTCGAGTCTTTTGAGGAGAGTCCACATCTGACCGACGAGGCAAAACGACTTGCCGCGAGGAAAATAGTGGCCGATCGTGATGCCGATGCCAAGATGGAGGCTCTCAACTATCAGTTGCAGCAGATGATCCGGCAAGGACGGGAGGCGCTAGGAACTACCTTTGAGGTAGATGTTGGCGATGGTGTAAGTGACGACGACGATGAAGGGGATGAGCTCTGGGCAGATGATCTTTGAGAAGGAGCAAAAGTCTGCATGTCTTCCTTTTCCTTTTTTTGTCTTGAATGTTTTTCATTATACTTCCCTCACACACCAGTACCAGTTGGATGCCATTTTTGGGTACTTTTATTTCATTGCAGGATATACCTGGGCTCGTGCCCGCATTTCTATTTTTGTTGTTAGCCTTTTTACTATCTTTTCATTTCTTGTTATCAGCCTGACCTTTTTAATCACCAAATCAAAACCCTTGAGAGATTAAATTTCTCTCTGTTTTTCTTCTACCGCAGAAAGTGCCTTAGCTCAGCCACAACTACATCCTTGCTAAACAGACTACAAAAATGTCTTGCTTCATTGATCAGTCCCAATTTCGGAATATGGGTGCGTCTTAGGCTTCCACGATGCAGATTCCACGTATTTTCTTTTGTTTGTTCAGTAGCCAATCCTTGTGCATACAACCTGGAGGTAGGCAACCACATAAGAAGAAATAAAACAAAGGTCGTGTCACATCCATTGACTCTCCAAAGTCAATGATACTATCCGACAATTTATCTATTATGAACACTGCACTTTTCATGCGCCAGAATCCGCCTCTGCCCATCCTACAAGCAAGACGCAGAACTGCCATGGTTTCAGTCAGCATGAGAGAGAAGAAAACGCATGATCAAGACGCAGAAGATATAAAGTCACCAGAGATTAGCTCGCCGGTGACAATATCTTCTCTAGCCTGTCAAGAAGCACGAAAAGATTCGCACACGTTTATGAACCTCCCTGCCGAAATTCGTAACGCCATCTGGCGTGCTGCTATACCCCGACGAGTCGTTGGCCTGCGGCCTCTCCTGTGCTTGGATGGCCAGAAAGACAAGTTTGCCAGCCGCATGCCACAACGAGTCTCGCGGGGCTATACTGCAGATAGGTCAATGGGTAGTTGACGCCGAGGGCCGGTCTGTATTGTTAAGCCAGTATGATACTATCTTGCTTGACTCTATGAGACTTGGAGTACTTCACCTTCAGCGTAGATGGCGCTGCTTCTACTTTACGAGATCACACGGGGGAATGCCTTTTCTTGATCAGACGGTTCTGTTTCGATTTAAAGAGACAAAGGAGTTGCCGGCCAAGTATGCGATAGACAAAAACAGTTGCCGCTTTTCTTTTGAAGCCATTTTAAAACTAGATCTTGCTACAGTTTATTGTAGCGAGAACAAAAAATGGGTGTAGAGCGGTACCAAAACAAACAATGGCAAATTTTCATATTCTTAACAAATATAGAACAAGGCGCTGACTCCAGGAGATAAAACTGTTGACTGGGGGGGAGTCACTAATAATAAAATTGTCCTCGATCAGCTCCTTCTAGCTGCCCATTACCAAACCTAGATTTGGACTATAATATCTGAGTAACTGACACAGTCACTGTTCCATATTATTAACTATGTGAAAATATCTCTGTATAAGAAGGTGTATAAGGTCTTTGTTTATTCTCATACTAGAGGCCCCGCCACGACACCGGCTTCGCACGGTGATGTGGCGCGGGCCCCTGTAATGTGGCGCGAGGGTTATTAATATATTATATAAGCGAAAGAAAGGACGTCGGATCTTCTGTGAAATAATGCATAACGGGAAGATACAGACAGCACATGAAACCTATATCAAACGAAAGATAAAATGACCTATTCTATGGGGCAAATAGGCATTTCGTGTCATAGCCCTTGTTGCGTGTAGAATCTGCGGCCAAAGACGCAAAAGACGTCGTGATGCACACTAAAAACGCGGTCGACACGTCGAATCGTCTGTTTTCAGGCCTGTCAGCCAGCCAATCAGAAGGCCGGAATGGCCTCTTGGCTAACCAATCAAAGTGCTTTATTTGGGTCCAGTTTTTCGACTCCATCGTTAAGCCGTGATATAGTATAGATAGAAGAAGAGACGTCGGCCGCTTTACACAACTCCTTCATCTGCCATATTAGTTGTTAGAAGCACTGTGGCAAATACGCTAAATGCGCTAATATACTGTACGGGGTAGCAGACGATACAGACGTACAGTATGTATAATAGTCAGCTACGCAAATGTGGCGAATCTGTTTATGTATAAACATCTACCAAGTCCCCTCTCTCTTGATGCCCTGCTCTGTTCACACCAACGACATTAAATACCTTTGGAATGGTAATCAAACACCGGAAAGGATAGATCCAATCAATTATAACACACTTTCATCCCGATCGACGACCTTGCTCTCGTCGCACCGACACCGCGCTCGCATAGTGCCCTCACAACGCTGCCGTCGCCATCACTATCGAGATATGATGGGCATCACCAGTCATTTTGTGGGCAACAAGGCTGTGGATTGGATACCACAGAGTGTTGTTTTACCCGAAAAGAGCTTAACTGAGACCAACCCCCATGGTTCGGCGAGCGCAGTTGTAGATGGAGGCGACCAGGGTGAGGAGGGCAAAGACGAACTCCCCTCCAGTGAACAACTGCGGGCCGAGTTTGTGCAGTACCTGGACAACATGATTGCAGAGCCAAACCATCGGAATAGTGCCGGTGTAAAAAACGCCTATGCAAAACGGAACCTCTGGTTGTGCCGCACAATTCTCCGCGACCCGACTGCTCGGCCGTTGTTCGTTAGCCGGCAGTTCTATCTTCTGTCTGCACCGGGTTCATTTGACGATTATTTCGATCAAGCTGTCAATCATATGGGGGTTGACTATGCTCACATTGAAGCGGCCTGGTCTAATAAAGGCAGTGTTGATACGAGTGATGACGCTGCCAACAGGGCCGAGAACGACGGCAGAGCGAACAGCAGCAGCCCTACCAAAGCTAAATCACTCAGTAGCGCCGCCGTAGAAAAGCGTCCTGCTTCTGACCTCTCTGCTCAACGCATAGTTCCTATGTGGTACGGCCGCCGCTGCGCCCTAAGTGGCGTCGTGTTCCCTGATGCCGCGCACATTGTGCCGGTGCGTGTCACGCAGAATAGAGGCACGAATCGCTCTAAGCTGGTTCTGAGTCTCTTCTGGGGAGCCGAAAAATGGGCCCAAGAGATTGTAGAGCCCAGCCGGCCTGCCGTAAATATCCTACCGTTGACGCCCACCGCCCACCGCCTCTGGGACCGATACGCATTTGCGTTGCGTCCTATTGCTCCCGTAGTCGCAAGCACGAGCACAGACACAGCCACAGACACAGACACAGGCAGTACCAATCTATATGTGCAGGTCATCTGGCTGGCTGCAGGCAAGCTTGTCGTGGAAGATGACGAGGACAGCCCTTCCCCAGCCGAAACTAAAACTGAAACTGAAACTGGAAGTGCGTCGACGACGTGGGATCACGACAACCAAGGCGGCTTTGCCGACTACCGCAGGGGCGGCGACAAAAACGGGCGCTACGCAAACATACAGCACGGCGACGTGTATCTATTGACGACATCAGACCCCCAGCGCTATCCCCTGCCCAGCCTGCGACTTCTTCAGATTCAGTACGGCGCTCACAAACTCCTGTCCGGCCTCCGCGCCCGGGGTGCACTCCAGAGCATCTTCGAGGGCGACCCAGGCGACGACGACGACGACGACGACGACGACGACAACAATTTTACGCCCATTTGCGCAGCTGATTCTCCCCCTGAGTGGCAGTCGCTGGTTGCGGCCGCCGTGGATGCGGGCGTACTGGACGACCACGAAGCGGAGCGTTGGAACTTGGCGATAGCACGCGATTTTGCAAGAGGACTGCGGCCGTGGATGTCACCTAACGATTGCGAATACGGAGGGGGCATTTAGAAGAAACCCACCACCACCGAGGCCAGTGGCGAAATCGACGCGGCAGGTCCCTCATGCTTCACCAAAGCAGTGAGCCGAAGCTTAGCCAGCTGTCCGGCTGCCTCGATGAGCGATACCAAAGGCAGCAATCAGCAGGTCCACGAAGAGGAACAAGACCAAGGTCTTGAGCAACTGCTTTCTGGCCTATCTGTCGGCGCAGAAGCCACTGCGGACACGGAGGCTGGTGACACCAACATACCACATGCAAATAATGCCAACCCAGAGGGTGGGAAAGGCATCAAGAGCCACCGCACGTGGCAGCGCATGAAGCAACACACTAAAAGAATGCGGGCGAGGATTGTCAACCGGTTCGCGCTGGCATAGACGAAGTTGATATTGGGCAATTCAAAATCACTGGTACCATGGAGGCTGGCTCATTTCCCCCTCTCAGTACCTATCCGCGGATAATGCCGAACTCCGCAGGACATCAGCGGTAGGAATAGAAATAAAAAAACGATGGATGAAAAACTCAAGAAGTAGTTTTCAATTGAACTATGGTGATGAATGGTGCTTAGTATTGCATATACGTGAGTCTACCTCGGCAAATGGGAAATGCCATCTAGCTCGTCCATGTAGTCGTCCAAACCTTCTTCATTCCCACTGCCCCAATCTGTATCGTCACTGAAAGAGCCAAAGAGAACACTAAAGTCGGCATAGACCTCATCGTCGGGCCGGCTGTCTTCATCGTCATAGTCGTCGACTTCGTAACTGCTTCCGTGCTCGCTGGTTGGGAAAGCGCAGTCGCCTTCGTCGTCGACAAGAGAAGGCCGGGGGTAGTCTTCTTCAACGGGGCTATGCCTGCTATCCCTATCGCGCACAGGGCGTAACCGTGGACTTCGGGAGTTTGAGCGGACGCTGCTGTTGTTGGCGCTATTGCTGCTCGCACCGGCCCCCGCTGGGACGGCTTGGCTTTCTGGTTTTGTATTTTCTATAAAAGGTAATTTGGCTGGACTCGGTATCAAAGCTGCACCACTGGCACTAGCACGTACGGCTGCCATGCTTGCCGCCGTGGATACGGGCACCAAGGCCAACCGTGCACTGTTCATCAACTGCAACGGCGCGCCGGCAATCGGCCGCCCCATGGCGGTGTCAGCAAAAATGCGCTTGCGGAACCGATTCGCCATGGCCGCCCGCCATACAGCTTGAGGCGGGGGCGGCATAGTAGCAGAAATAGAGGTGCTGCCGGCAGCTACCGCATGGGGGGAGCGTATACGGCGTGCATTCATAATGGCGGCCAGTTTGAGAAACCGCTTGTCACCCGATGCGACGGACTCACGATTCAAAATATGCGAGGCCGGCTGTGAAAAGGGCTGAGAAAGACGCGACGTAATCAGGAAGCGACGGAGGCGCCGCTTTTTGCAGCAGAGCACGCCAGTGTTGGGTCCATCGACGTCAGACAGCGCGCGGCGGCGCTTGAGAGAGACTGAAAGTGAAAGATCGCCATCGCTTGTGCTTGAGTTTGAAAAGAGGCCCGGTTGTAGGCCGGGTCCATCGGAGGGTTTGGATGCTGGCTGTTGTACCGACTGTGATGTTTTGTCCGAGAGCGACGACGGTAACGAGGTTGTTCCTTCTAGACGATCAGGCTGTGAGTCTTGTGGCGATGAGTCAAGACTTTGGGGGCAGTCATCATCCGAAGGTGTTTCCGGTAGATCTGTTGGCGTGGTGGGGGACCGTACTACTCCGGTGAATGTATATGCAATTTCAGGACTCGGCCGAAGTCCTATATGTGCACTATCTGGCGAGTATGGGTACAGAAAGGCTGGTGGCGGCGACGACGGCAAGACGGAAAGCGCTGGTGTAGAGACAACAGCACGAGACCTCGATCGACGTCCGGAGCTGGGTCGTGAATACGGTGGTGATGGTGATAGAGACAACGAAGATAATGGTAGCAACGGTGGGGGTGATGGTGATTCTGAGTGTTCGCCATCCACAGTCCCGCTTCGGGCCTGTCTCGTGGTCGGTGTATTATTAGTGCTGCCAGAACTGCTGCCGCTAGTACGGCCACTAACGTAAGAACGTCCTGAAGATGCGTCCCGGCGCCGCCAAGGCCGAGGCTTCTTGAACGAGCGGTTGCTCAAGGGATCGATCTGGGTCGCCATGAGTGGGAGAGTCATGGTGGGAAGCAGAAGGAAAAGAAGAGAAATAAAGAGAGGAAAAGAAAAGAGGAAAAAGAGAAAGCGGCAACCAGATGCGTTAGGTCATTGTGACAGGCGATGATCTGAATATGAAGGCATTGAGAGTAAGAGTTGTTACCGGTGGTAGTATTGAAGCTGGGTGCTGAGCTGAGGTACTGGGGTGATATGCGAGGTATGAGTGTCTAGAGAATAGCCGGTAGATTGGCAGTCGCAAGGCTGGCAAAGAGAGCGTGGAAGATTTATAGAGCAGAGGCGCAAAGGCGCAAAGAGCAAAAAAA
The DNA here is from genome assembly GCA_029298975.1 of Ophiostoma novo-ulmi subsp. americana. NCBI lineage: Eukaryota > Fungi > Ascomycota > Sordariomycetes > Ophiostomatales > Ophiostomataceae > Ophiostoma > Ophiostoma novo-ulmi. The sequence continues at coordinate 3,309,784 of JANSMA010000004.1, read as the reverse complement.
AAAGCAGTGATGAAATAATGAGACGATAAGATAAGTCGGGGAGTTGCAGTCCCTTTTATGGCAGAGGGTTGTCCGTGGTAGTTGTATAAGATATAGAAAAACAGGTCCTTTTAGATGTGATGACACCTCTTTCTGGTTTAGAGCTATCGAAAAGAAAATAGAAGTAAACAAGCGAGTTGAATATATGGTTAGGAACTCGTTTATTGTCAAGGCGGGAGAAAGAATGGGACTGAAACCGAGAACTATGTCCAGTTATATCAAATTCTCGACGTTTTTCTTGAGACACCAGGCGACGAAGAGGCGATAGAGGGTGATAAAACTACCCTGAATGGCAAGTTTATGCAGACCCAGAAAAGGGGCAGTAAGGTGTAGAAGCAGAGCCTGAGTGGGCTAGACAGAGGCAAGGCTCGGACTAGACGATGCTGGGTGATGGTCAGGCTCAAAGACGAGTAGGGAAGACACAAAAAGGAAAAGACTGGAAGAAGAGTAAAGAAAAAGACGATACGAGAAGGTAACAGAATGCGGAATGAGGAAACGATGTGAGATGTGAGACTAGAGCCGAAAGTGAGCAAACAGAGAGACAGACGACGACAGAGGAGCGGCTGTGGTAATCTTAGTATTAAAATAATAAACCCGTGAATGCAGGGTGGTATTACAGCCTGTACAGAGAGAAAAGAGTGTACGGAATATGCTAGTGGTGTGAGGGAGCGGAACTCGGGAGCGTATCGTGGTGCTTGGTGGATTTGACTGGGAGTAATTTGATGTGTCGTTTTGCAGGGCCAGCTGGCAGTAGAAGTAGAAGTAGTAGCAGGCAGTAGAGAAGTACGAAAAAGAGACTGCGTCGAATAGAGGAGGCCAGAAGAGACGAAAAGAGAATATCTTGAAGTAAGAGAGGGCGTCAAGTGGGAAATAACCTGTAGAGAGGTGATGGCAGTAGATCTACCGCGCTTTTGGTTTTATTTTATTTTATCGTGAGTACTTTTTTATATTTTTCGTGAATCTTGGCTTGTTTGGAAAGATATTTTTGAATTTATATACCAGAACCAGCATCTCATCCTTGCCCCACTGCGTCCAAACCACCGGTACTTCGGAAAACACTGGAAAGAAAAGAGCAATGTACTCAGTAATATCCAAAATGAAAGCTTCAAAGATTGACTAGACTACTACAGACCTGATCAAAATTGTAGTAGAAAAGAGACTATTCGGATGCTGCATCTGGAGAACTATACGTGAGACTACGGGGTGAAAGTGACACGATGAGAACAAGGCATAGGACACGGGCACAGGCTACACCCACAAAGTACGACGACTGTTGGGTCTGACCGATGATTATCTGGGGTAAAGATACAGGCGGACTGCATGTGCAAGGGTGGGACGGAACAAGGAGGAGAAACCCAGCCAGGCCGTCAGGTGGTCGATCGGGATGGTGTGAAGCGAGAGGTGTGAAGCGAGAGGCATAGGTACTATTGGCATGGGGAAAGAGAACCGTCTCACATTATCTTATTCCAATGAGCAGTATCACAATGAGCTGGCAAGGGTGATACATCTGGGGGAAAGCACAAGACACAAGATGCAAGCTCACGGGGTTGCAATCTGTCCGCTTGCAGGTGAATATCTGGAGAGGGTAGCATCAGTTGCCGGCCGTGTATGACAAAAGACAGAGGACAGAGGACAGAGGACATAAGCAGAAGAGGGGGGGGGGGGGGGGGGGGGGTTGAGTGGCAGAGTAAAGTGGACATAAAGACGATGTGCAATGGACAGACAGGGTTGAATAGGGGGGCGGCTTACAAGTGAGGAGAAGCGACAAGCGACAAGTGAAAACGAGGCGACGAGGCGGCGGCCATTGAGGCACGGAGTGCAGGATGCATGGCTAGTGTAGTCAAATGCGGAGAATTTACTTGTATTTGATTATTAGTATTGATTAATGATTATATTTTATTAGTTATTCATTGCTATGACTCGTGTGCTTGATGGCTATTCTGTATTACCGTTGATATTTCTGACCCCGGACTTCTGGGGACAGTATCTATCATTGGGTGGCGAGTAGCATTGTTTGCACGGTGTTGTTCTTTCAATATGCTGTACATTTAATTATGTTACTGTCAATTCATTATTTTTTACTGAATGCTTTCTTCCTTTTTTGTAACCATTTGTACATTATTAAAGACAGCGGTGAAGATAATATGGCAACTTACTGCTACTAAATGTCTGCAACGTCCTGCAGCGTAGAACACGGGGAAGATATATCTTACGACGCAAGGTACGTAAGTCTTACTTGTAAGCAAACGGAGTGCTTCAGAGGCGCCGGCCAAGAGGACACGGACCAGGCCAGGTGACATGAAAATTTGATTTCTAATACAGAGTGAAGGAGAATTGCCAGCAGTTTAGGATACAGAAATGTGAATGGAAGTGTGATGTATATTATGAGGGTCGAATAGTGAAACAGTAAATACAGCGCAGCGATCGTTACGTTTTAATACAATCAGATATTTTGTGGGAGAAACAAGCAAACACTACGACTACATGAGTGTTGAGTGCTTGTCTTTTTGCCTAGCCATTTCGAGAACAAGCAAGCGAAAGGCGGATGAAGAGAGGCATGGATGGCTGTGCTGTGCACCGTCTGACTTTGAATTTTGCTTCTTTGTCTGTAGCTACCCGAGCCGTTGGTCTTTATACCTGTTAAAATGGCGTGAGGATGAAGGGAAGTAGAAAAAAGAGGTAGAGCTTGATGAGAGTTGCTTGGGGAGAATGAGATATCAGATAAAAGGAAGATCTCGAAAAGAAGCGAAAGGGCGAAGAGCGAGGCAACACCTGGGAATATGTAGCAGACATTTGTTGAGTTAAAAGTGACAGAGATGAGTGTCCACTGAAATACGACCAGGAAACTGCGAGTGTATGAATCCAAAGGGAAAAAGAAAGAGAGATAAAGACAATCATGTATATTCAGCATAAAACAGTTTCTGCCTACCCCCTTAATATTTTCTCACCACATGACCATTTCTCCAACTACTCCAAAAGTATTCATAACTCAAACCTCAATTATAAATGGAAGTCGTGGACGTATTATATTGTATAATTCAAAAATATGCCACAGACTAACTCATAAAGGCAATAAAGTCCCTCGGTGAGCTTCAGCTTGGGATCTCGCGGTCCTATATTGATTTACTGATTTACTCTGTACCGATGGCCTACTCCAATGGCGATTAACACAACGCATTCTACAAGAGTTGTCGTAAGATACGTTGCAGTGTTGGATTATCATGCGCCGACTCGACTGTTTAGCCTCGAAATCTATGAGACGTATTCCACTCTACCCGAAAGGCCCGTCGCTAGCTGCGGACACTCCCTTTCTCTTTGTCTTCCCTGTTCCCAACCTACTAGAAATGGTATTAGTTATTCATCGAGTAGTATGGTGCAAAGAGTACAGTGAAGAAAGTAAAAGGAGAGATGATAATCAACCAGCGATGATAATCAATCAAAATGGCACTGAAGAATATAAATAAAAATCAAACAAAGCCGAACAAATCGACCTGAGGGCTTGACAGCGCAAAGTAAGAGGCTCAAGGGAATAGCAAAACATATCCGTGTGCAAATTCGTACTGCCGGTGATTATCGATAATAAAACAATTAAATCATCTTTGAAAGCATTCAGGCATTCAAGTATTCAAACGAAAAGTCTTCAGGCCGCCTTGGGCAGCAATTAAACTTCCCAAAAGAGGAAGGAGTTTAATCCTAGAGAAAAGTTTTCACTGTCAGACTGTACCTTGCGTCTCATATGTCATGTATGGGTGTTGATGTACTCCCAAGCAAAGGATCCTCCAAGTCTCGTCGCCTAGTCTCCTAGTATCCTAGTCTTCCCTCCTTTTCGTAGAGTTACAGGTAATCACAGTACCCTGTGCTGATCCCAGCGGTACGATAACGAGTAGACTAGTTGCGGCGTACTCCGGCTCTACTCTGTATTTGTCTCTTTTTATTTATCATAATTTTATCTGTTGATTTATGAACATTGTGCACGCGGGTGCCGCTAGTATATCCTTCAATTTCAGTACATAAGTCATTACTCATTCACGTCCAGCATTTGAATACGCGGAAGTTCATGGCTTGGCGAATCAGTGAGCGTTGTCACTGAAACTGATTTACCAGCAACGCCGACGACCTGAATCCTGTGCAAAGATGCCGCGGTCGGCTACTCTCCACACGCACATACATACACATACACATATACATACACATATACACACCACCTTCTGGTCTATTCATAGTGCATCAGTCGGCATGTCGCTCAATTCTCGGCGTGTCTACTTGTCAGTACTCTCTGCCGTCCCCTGCCAGACTACATGTGACAAGTCATTGTGAGAGACATCAAGACAAGAGTTTTGCTTGTTATTTTGTTACAACTCCCTACCAACGTGATTCTATCAACTGTCTCTTTCTATTGCTTATCACTGCCAATCACTTGCAATCAACAATTATCTCAGTTATCATTAAATTTGGCTGGCAACAGCTAGTGACATGAATCAGTCGATAAAGCTACACTACTTACCTGAACACAAACGACACTTGGTATACACCACCTGCCACGGCTAAATATAAACAGCCGTGCTCATCAACAGACACCCTAGTCTCAGCGCTGGGGCGTAGACTATTGATGTCGGCCATCGTCAATACAAGGTCAATTCCAAGCCGCTCTACTTCGGTGCCCGACAGCTGTTCCGCCACAAAGTAGAGATGTCGCTTGTTGTCTTGCCTGCCGTATTCCACCTGCAGCTCAAGATCTCCAATTCTGTAGAGAGCAGATGTTGTTGCGTCATTGACTCTGACGTAACCGTTAGATAGTAGATCTTCGGTTGCTATAATAGAGTGCTGTGGCTTGTCGTCCGCCGGAGGTGGATGTGCCGACACCGTAGGCGAGGCCAAAGTGCCTTGAGCGCTGGCGTCCCTATCTGGAATATCCTGGATATTTTGCAGATCAGAGACAGCAGCATCGGCTGCTTCCTTCTGTCCGTCCTCTAGCTCTGCAGGCTGCGCTCCGCACTCGCCGTCCAGATTGTTCACGCTGCTGACATCACCGGAATCGTTTGCATCGTCTGCATCGTCTGCATTGCCTGCATCGTCCACGTTGTCCGTGCTGATCGCAAAACTCAAACCACCCACTCCAGCCGCACCTTGATCAGTCATCTCCGTCATTATTTCTGCCTCATTCTCGGCTATCGCCAGGCCAGAGAGAGACGGGAGGTATGTCAGCTCACTCTCGGCCGGCGGTGGGTAGTTTGTCTTTTCCCTGCGCCTCCTCAGTGTCTCGATGCTGTCTTTAGTTCTCTCCGCAAGGACAGCATTGAACCTCGTATGAACATCTTTACTGAAGCACTGCGGCAGTCTCCATCCAGGGTACAGTCGCCCATGGCTTCGAGATGTAAAGTATGTCGTCTGGAAACACTCGGTGATGAATAGGTTGCACAAGTAGCAGGCTGCCTTGTGCGAGCGAATGACTCGCGGGATGGTCTCGTCTACTGTCTCTAGACTTGACAGGTTCCGACGCAGCTCACAGTAAGCAACTAGCTGTATCTCAGCATGAACTCGGCTGCTGCTGTTTCTCGCAGTTTGTTCAAACTTGACGTGGATATCGCGTGTGTTCTCCTTTTCCTTCTTCAAAAGTCGTTTATCGCCGAGGAGGCTGTATATTGCCTTAATTTCAGATTTCGGCCATCGCGTAACTCGCCCACATGCATCGGCCATTGATGATGCGAGGTCTGGCTTTCTCGCGGGCATCACTGGCCTGTCAAAGGCTGCCGGGGGCAACTCCGCATGCACGACTGTCCACTTCCGAACAACCGCAAGCCCTTTATCGGCAGCCATGCGGCATAATGTAAGGGACACCTCGTGATAACGGGCCATCTTAGCCACGATATTCATGAAATTCTCTCGTGAACTCGGATTCACTTTAGCATTGGGAATGGCTGAAATGGCCTCGTGTAGCCCCGGAAATTTTTTGAGACGCGACATGCTCAGTACCAGATGATAAATCTCTGATACAACCTGATGGCTTGCCAGGTTCGAAAATAGGCCTGTTACATTTTTGATTGCATCCAGTATTTCATCGTGGCCCGTCATCGTTTTGAGTGATTCGGTCACGTCTCCAAGCAGGTCTCTAAAGGGCTGTCTTTGTTTCTGCCCACCAGGACCCTTTCGGTTTCTCGAGACTAGCCGTAGTCTACTGAGTATACGGTCCTTGCACATCGTGATTATCGCGAGCAAAACCTTTTCCTCGGTCTCGTCAAGTGAAGCCGCATAGTCTGCATCTTGGCCGCAGTCGATAATATTCTCTAGCGGTGATAAGACTGCCTTGAAGCCTGACTTCAGCTCATCTATTAAACTGGAATTGTGTCTGGCTGTGTCTTGGTTGACAGCGAACAATAGCCGCATGCTCTTTCTATCTGCAACGTGGCCGACCTCCTGGATGCAGACTGCTGCCACATTGTCGGAACTGTCGGAGACGCCGGCGAGAAACGATAAGGCGCCGACAATACAGCGTTCTTGTTCAAAAGAGAGTATGTGCTTTCCGTTCATAATCTCCGTGAAGCATGGATTGATGTTGTTGGTCGTGGGACGTAGCGGAGTGGTGTGAAGCACGTTCAAGACGGCAATGTGCTCGGCACATACCACGGACGGGAATCCAGAAGGCGTAGCCATCTTTTCAGGGCATTTTCTGTGTTGGTCAAGTTATCGTTCACGACGACTAAGAACATCATTACCTTCACTACTTGAATGCCATGCCATGATGGAAATACTGCATATATACGTACTTATCTGTCATGGTGGTATGGCCTGTACACACAATGCGGTTAAACGTAGTTTTATGTACCATTCTGCGACATACCTGCTACTGCTTGACCAGACTTTGGTTTTCGGGTCTCAAAATGAGGCCAACCTTCACACCCTCTCAGACATTGTCCAATGAAACAAATCGCATATGCACATTTACATCGAGACATTCCATTCTCTATCAGTATTGCTCCTGACCCCGTCAGCTGAGAATATTTCCTTCCTAATTCCTCAACTTGAATCTCCAGCTTTTCTCTCAATCTTTACGTATAATCGACATCAACCTCAGTTTTAAACTGCGATAATTATCGAAATCACAACATAATTATGTTGTGATATCGAATGAAGCTTGATGATGATCGTACTGCATATATTATATAAGCATGGCAAACGTTGATTGGATTACTTCTCACGCTGTCGACTTTGCCCCGCACAATGCGCAAAGCATCAATAACACCGAAATGGGAAATTAGAGCACTAGCTGTGAGTGAGCTGAATCGTAAAAGTATAAGTATACAAGTAGTGTCCTGAGCGCGCTTTCTGATTGGCTAGACCCGGCGCATCGCATCCTTTAATACTGTGATTTTGGCTGCTGAGTGCTTCTAGTGTCTATGCACTTGTAGAAGAGAGGGGCTGGAGGCTTAGGGACGCGTCGCCGGCACTTGTCGCACTTTGTAAACCTCATTTTAAGATTGCTGTGTTACCACAGCTCGCCATTTTGTTGCTTTGACTGTCTGTCAACCAGTTACTATCTAGTCAAATCAAGCATATCACGCATGCGGTTCCTGTTTAGAAAGAAAAAAATGGCCGACAACGTCCACAAATGGGCCGAGGAGAGCCCTGAAGTGGGCGAGGCAGCCATTGCCGTCGGCGAGCACCCCAAGCCGGAGGACGAGGACCATGAGAACGACTCGGCCACAGACAAGATCAAAGACATTTTTAAGTCCGGGCTGTCGTACGGCGAAAAGAGCCTGCTGAAAACCAAGATGAAGCTGCAGCAGACCCTTGGTCTTGGCGCGCGGCCAAATGTCGTACCGCCCGATAACGCCGCCATTCACGGCCACGGCCGCACCGTGTATCTCGGCTGGCACCCTGTGGCCGGACTGGCCGGAAAGTGGTTTGCCGAGAAGACGGGCCTGGGCAAGTTCATCACAGACAAGATCCGCCACTATCCGGACCCGACGCAGCACTGGGCCGTCATTGTTGGCGACTACTGCCACGAGCTATGGATGGACGAGCACCTGGATGTCATCTACATCAACGAGAAGTTCAACAAGGAAGAGTGGACGACGTTCGAGGTGGGCAAGACGCACTTCAACGACGAGGCGCTGCGGCAGACGGGCGAGATGGTCATCTTCAACATGCGCGCCAAGCGGCCGGCGTACAACTTGATCAGCAACAACTGTCAGAATTTTGCGCTATTCCTTCTGGATGCGGTGCAGGTGGGAAAGCACCGCGAGTTTGGCACGGCGTTTAGCGTGTATCAGCGGGCGACGGGCAAGGGCACGATTGCGGACCTGTTCTCGGACACGGCCGAGGACGAGCCGGAAAGCGTGGTGGAGACGGCAGACGACGACACGGAGGAGACGACGAACAAGAAGAAGAAGGACTACTTCCAGGGCATTGTGGACTTTGCCAAAAAGGTGATGGACGACAACACGAAGAAGGTGGACACGCACGAGGAGAAGTAGTGATGAGATATGAGCGTTGTTATTTGATAGATCTGATTATGTACGATGACCGAATTATGTTTCTCTTATTTTTAATGGGGGGGTTGAAGTTGTTTTATTTACGGTTGCGCTGTTATTTTTAACGTGGAACCTGCTCGATTTGTTGGCCTTTGTTTGATTTAATGGTATTTTTATTTTACTATGTCAAGTTCTTTGAAGGATCACCCGGCTTTTTCGTTATTTCTCAGTGATGGTGCTCAAACTCTTTGATATGAACATCCATGTCTGACTGCACCTACTTCTCCCCGATAACGTGGGTAGGTGCCTTCAGATCGGCCTCACCCATCTCGCCGTCCCAGCCGTTGTCCAGCAGGTACTTGCGGAACTTCTCGTCGTTGACAGCAAGGTCCTGGTTGTCAATGTTAGGGATGAAGAAGTACGTGACGAGAATACCAGCAACACCGCAGATGGCAGCAATGATAAAGGTCCAGCGCTTGCCCAGGTTCGTCTGGATGGGCGTAAAAGCCTCAGTACCGACAGCAGCACCGGCCTTGCCCAGAGCAGCACTGATACCGTAGCAAGTACCGCGCACAGCCGTCGCATAGCTCTCTGACGACAGCAGGCCCAGCATGTCACCGGGGCCCATGTTGCCAAAAGACATCATCAGACCATAGAACACAATGAATAGGGGTACAATCTTGGTGATCTTCTCGTACGCACAGCCAATGATCAGGCCAAACACTAGGTAACCCGAGAAACCCAGCATCATGGTGTTCTTGCGACCGAGTCGATCGCACAGGTAGGCGCCGACAATGACACCGGGCAGCGCAATGGCACCCAGCAGCAGGTTCCACTCGGCGGTGTGCAGCAGCGCGTTGCCGCTGGTATCCACGACCGACGCAATAATCAGGCCGGAGAAGACGCCATTGGGGAAGGTGATAAAGTCGTACAGGAACCAGGCGCCACATGTGCCGACCAGCGTCTTCCAGTAGTAGCGGATGACCAGCATGTAGGGCACGCGCTTCTTGATGGCGCCGCGGCGGTACAGCTTGGAGTTGAGCATCTTGAGACGGAAGTAAAAGACGGACAGAGGGAAGATGACACCAATGCCCATGCACACGCGCCACACTGTCGACAGGTGGTCGACGCCGGCGGCGCAGAGGACAATCATGAAAATGCAAATGGCGAGGGGACCGCCAAAGGATAGCGGCAGGTTCGTGACGAGGATGAAGATGGGACCGCGCTTGCTCGGATGGCGCTCGTTGGCAGCCTCGGACGCAGACGTGCTGGAGGCGGGGTACTCGCCACCGGTACCGAAACCGACAATACCGCGTGCGATGGTGAGCATCCAGAACATGCCCATGAGCGTGGTGCCGTGGGCGGCCGTGGCCAAGATACCACCGACGACGATCATCAAGGTGGTCATGATGATGGCAGTCTTGCGGCCCATGTAGTCGCAGGTGAGACCGACGATGACCTGGCCAAGAATCTCACCGACGAGCAGGGCGTTAGAGACCTGGGTGCTGACGGCAGAGGTGTAGACGTCGGGGTACTCTTTGCGGAAGAGGACGTTTGTCATGGTCATTAGGTTGTTCTGGTAGCCATCGGATATGAGGGCGGCACCGGCGCAGATGATGGTAAAGAGGTCGGACATCGACTGGCGCGACGAGGGCACAGCAGCCAGCTCGGCGTGGGCAATGTCGCCGGAGGTATCAGCCGAGGGGAGGATGTCCTTGGAGACATCGTTGGACACGGCGTTGTCGACGGGGGCGTACTTCTCGTCGGCCGCGGTATTGGGGACCGGGTCAGACATGATGCTGTCTTTGGAGCTGTCTTTTATCCCGGCAGTAAGGACAGAGGATGCCAGCAGTGTCTTGAGAACTGAGATGAGTCTGAGCGAGTCTGAGCGGGAAAAGAAGAACATCAGCTGCCATCTGCAATCAGCGGGTCCGGCTTATATAGATGTTTGCATGTGCCAACGCCAGTCCTTCCAACCTGACCTTTGTCCTCACCGTCCTTCCTGCTCCCTACGGCTGCCACTCCGCCATGTCTGTGCCACTCGGCCACTCAGTCGAGCCAACGTGCTACAATTACAATCTTGCAGCTTTCTTCGTCTCTTTGTCCAAGCTTAAAAGCTACCACTACGTACTCCTCTCTACTGAGTACGAGTACTTGTCGACTCCTCTGCTCCTCACGTACAACCCCTGATGTCGGATCCCTTCTACTTTCGTCTAGTGCGGTACTACTACCCCCCCTTCTTTCTTGTCTTTCTTTTCTTTTGATTTCATTTACGATTGTCTACTTTGCTTGTACTTTTTTACCCTTTTGCAGAGTCGTATCGAGATGTAGTCTTCATTGAAGTGTGCGACTCATGCATGTAGTCTTGTGCTGTGCGAGGTGAGATTCGAGGGAGAGGGGAGTTTATCAAGGCCGTCTTACTGGTTGATGATCTAGCTCTTGGTAGCCATCAATGATTAGTAGCCGCCTTGATTAGATTGATTAATTAGTATTCACAAATAAAGACATGTAATAAATAAGCTTTCTCGATAATTGACATTGGCAGTGATTCATGTAGCTGTTGGGTTCAAAGAGGTATACTCAAGGGGGCGAATAGAAAAACCAAAGAAACAAGAGCTTCACCCAAATTACATAAAAGAAAACGAATGTGCCCACGTGCCCTTTGCAGCAGCTGCTATAGTCTAGCCTTACTACAGAAATACGAAACAAACAAACACCAAGCGTGTAAGAAGACAGAAAAAGGACGGGGGATGAGCAAGAGACAAAAGCAAGCCGATGCAACCACAGACCAGCCGACGGCGTACTTTCCAAGTGTATTTCTTAGACCCGACTCTCTGCAAAAAAGGAAGTAGGAAGGAGGGAAGGATCTCAGGCGACAAAGAAGGAAAGAACGAAGGAGCGACAGAGGACAAATAGAGAGAGGGGTCCTTCCGGCAGAGGCACTAAAAAGTACGCTAAAACGCTTGTAAAATGCTTGTGAATCGGCATACGACATGGCAAGAGCAGAGCTCCAACAGGCTCCAGAAGCTCCAAAAGACTGCAGCAGCCTTCCTCACTCAGCAGCCAGTTCTTGGCCAAGAATGGCACACGTGCTCGCCGTAGGAGGGCATTCACTTGATGATTAAGCAGCTGCGTGACGTCAGTCAGCCTCTTGTAGACTGTCTAGAAGATGTAGAGAGGTGTGAAAAAGTTCTGAACTATTAACGACGGATTACGATCCTTCGACATCAGAAATTTCAGAGCATTTAATGCTCCAGGCAGATCTAGTAAACCTGTTTAAGAAATGCTACACTCGGGGATACATGTCTGCCGATAGCAGGGATGCGAGCTCGACGGGATGTCACAAGGTCGGTTGCATGGTGATGATCCCTGGGTTCATTCGAATTTGGGTTTCATGAAGAGTTTTTTTTCCATCGTTCGATTGGTATTTTCTATGATCATTTATCCTATTCATATCATGATGTGCCGTATGCGTCCCACGGTGTTCCGACGGAGACGCAACCCTTGATCTTTGGCCTGGATTTGAAGACTTTATTTTGCTATTATTCTTCAAGGTTGGAATATTCCATTAGCTTAAAGTCTGATTTAGACCCTGGATACTCACTTGTAAAACAATAATGTCCTCTTTCGGTGGAAAACGGTGAATTTGCCCGACATCCCGCATGGCATCCCTCTGCATCTCTATATTCACATTCGTCCATATCCATTCATCTCCGTAGTCTCATCTCATACGAGCACGTTCTTGAGGTTATGGGTATCATGTATTGTGTATTGTGCTATGCTAGAGACTGAAGAAAAACTTTTAAAAAAATGTACCAAGAATAAGAAAAAATGAAAAGACAAGAGAGTGTGCTCGCCTAAACAATCATATCCCGGTCATCGTTGCCCGCGTCGTCTACATACTCCTCCTCGTTGTCGTTTTGTAAAGGGTATGTCAGCAGAGCTGCGATACCACCCAGCAGGTCGAGCCGCTGGCCGCTCTCATGGTCGCTGCTCAGCAGCCGCACCTCGCCGCCCGCCTCCTTGACCTTGTCCACAATGTCCACATACCGCTTGCGTGTAAACACGTCCTCCGCCCGGAACAGTGCATTGTTAATCAACAGGACACCGCCGCCACGCCCGACGGCTCCCTCATCAACGGCATATGTCACGGGCACGACACCGTATGATGTGCGTGATGATATGCTCTCATCCTCGCTTCGTAGCCGGGCCAGCAGGTCGTCCACCAGCTTCGACTCGGTGATAAACTTGGTATCGTTGACGCGCGCTGCTACTGCCGGGTCGCGCAGCACCTCGTTGAGCGAGTGTGTGTGGCCCGTCGACGAGTGCACGACGACAGCGTCTTGGCCCATGCGCCGCAGCTTGGCCTCGCCCGTCCGGGCCGCCACGCTCGCAATGTACGTCTTGAAGTTCTGGGCTGTGAAACCTGGTGATGCCAGGATCAGCAGCCGCCGCTCACTGAAGTCGGCCGAGTCCAGCAGCGCCTGCAGCGTATTCTCAAAAAACTTGTTGGCCTTGCTGTCTCCTGCCGAAGACCCGCCCGCCGACCACAGCTTCTTGGGCGCAGAGCCCTCGACGCGCTGCTTGATGAGTGTCTGGAACTCGGTGATGGAGCACACATTGGCAAACGTGTCGCTCATCACGACGGCGGCGATGGCTTTGTTGGCTCCCGAGTCCTCGCGCAGCGCCGTCTTGAGCTCCTCCAGGGCGACGCTGTCCCAGCCGTCCTTTTTCCACAGTGTAAACTGGCGCTGGAGTTCGAGGTCAAGGGTGTGGTACTGGCCCACGTTGGCGACGGCGTTCTCGGTCGTGACGGTGCCGCTGACCTGCAGGCTCGACTGTGGCGGGTCGAAAAAGGTCGAGGATACGCAGATGGTGAGGTTGGCGTGAACACGCTGCGAGTTGGTCGAGCCGGTGGCGGACTCGGTGACGACCTTGCGCACAGCCGATGCGCGGATGATGTCGCCGGGCCGGATCAGGTTGTTGGCGTGCCACATGTCTTCCGGCTCAACCGGCAGCAGGGCGACGCCGAGATCGCCGAGGCCGTTGAGCGACTCGGGATCGATATCGTGCTTCTTCCCTGCGAGTCTCATATTGCTGTTTGTGTTTGGGACTTGGGGGTTTAGAGTGTATGTGAGAAAGTAGACGTTGAAGAACTAGATGCTAATGCTGAGTCAACCCCGCTCTGTAGTGGAATAGCTTAGCTGCAAGGCTACGGTAGTGTGTTCTGCAAGTTTGGATCGTAGTTTAATATTTAAGAAGGCACTGTCTTGGCGTCGGGAGATCTATGACCAACTATTTGCGGTTGTAATTATTGGCTTGGCGTTTTGAAGGAGTGTAGTATTCGAGTTTAATAAAACGAGAGACATAACAGGTGGAATGAGCAGAGCTGTGTAGTCTTATAGGAGTAGAGAGTCTATTATAATCTAGATAGAATAAGGTTCAAGTCTAAAATAAGACTACAATGATAATGATGGCTTAGGACGTATTTCTATGTGGCAATTTTTTTGTTGTTGTAAAGTCTACTATTTATGTACATTCTAGCAATTAATGAATGAAGTAAATTTGAAATAAGAAAAACAATTAATTGGAACAACCAATTTGTACGATATAATTTTAATGCTTTGTTTTATTCACAAGAGTGATCGATATATTATATACAATTATGTGCCAGTAAAAAATGTAGATACGTGTAATATAAACAGAAAAAATTAAAAGAGAGTCATACAGTCATAATGTCGGACTGTCCATATACATAATATTGTTAATGATTATAGATCAAGCGAACTCATAAGATTGCGGACCAAAATCTACGAGTAGGCCCAGGTGATCTGCAGAGTCACGGCCTGCGCGCTAGCATAGACAACACCCTGGACAGAGCCCGTGGGGACAGCCGACGCGTAGAACACGTTGCTGCCGCCGTAGGTCAGGTACGTGCCGTCAAAGCCGAAGCTGCTGGGCGTCGTGACGGTACTGGCGCAGGTCAGCGATGAGTCGACGTCGGAGATGGCGCACGAGCCCTTGGACGTACTCAGTGTAAAGGTCTCACCGTCGGCGTTGGCAACGGCAGTGTACGATGCCAGAGTGCCACCGCCGCGGTACCAGGTGCCGGCCGAGATCATGCCGCCGCCACTGGTGACATCGGGCGACACGACAGAGAACTTGCCCTTGCCTGACAGGGCACCAGCTGTGGCCGAGGCATGAGCGGTAGTGGCAGTAGTCGTCGTCGAAGCCTTGGTCGTGACAGTGGCCAGGGTGGTGGCTGTGGTGGCCGCCGAGGCCGTGGAAACAGCTGAGCTGGTGGCAGTGCTGTAGCCGAAACCGCCGCTGACGGTGGCGTTGGACGCAATGTTGGCACCGCACAGGTTCAGCTTGGCGACAGTTGGGTCGTGGTCGGAGACCTGATCGTCGTACGACACCCATGTGTTGACGTGCAGGTGCTCGGCCTCGAGGCTCTGCGCAGCAATAGCGGGGCTGATAAACATGTGGTCGAGCTCCTCCATGTCCATGTCGTAGGTGTACGTATAGCGCTCCTCGACGGGGATGTTGGCGGCAACATCAAGGTCGATCATGCCCGAGACCTCCTCAAAAGTGTAGACAGGCTTGACAACAGAGTACTCGTTGAGATCGCCGGCCATGATGACGCGGGCGTCGCTGTCCAGACCCAGGATATCAGCAATGAAGCTGCCGGTCACGTTGGCCTGCTCAGCGCGCTTATCGACGGGCAGGTTGACAGGAGGGCGCAGATCGCCCTGCAGGCTGGAGCTGCCGCCCTTGGAGGTCCAGTGGACGTTGACGGTGAAGAAGATGTGGCCGCCGTTGACGGTCTGCCACTCAGCAGCCAGGGGCTTGCGGCTCGCATCCCAGATGGAGTTGGCGGGGTCGATGCGGCCAGGGTTGTACTTGAGCGTAGGCTTGCCGGCAGAGTTGGTCAGCACGGCGTTGGCATCCAGAGCGCCGCCCACCTTGGCACCGGTGTTGTGCAGCGACACGACCTTGGGGTTGTATAGGTAGGCCTGGCGAATGTTGCCGCCCGGCTGACCACCATCGGCACCGTTGGCGGGGTTGACCCAGGTGTACGAGTACTGGACACCACCGGTGCGGGCAGCAATAGCGGCAGCCAGGTTGGCCAGGGTGGTGTTTGAGTCGACGATGCCGTTGTTGGTGGCACCGCTGTCGTCCTGGATCTCCTGGACAAACACGAGATCGGGCGTCTTCAAGTAGTCGACAATGTGAGCGGCAACGGCGCTGATGTGGGCAGTGTCGGTGGGCTGCATGTTCTCAACGTTGTAGTCGCCAACCGTGATGGCAGAGCAGTCACCGGTGCTGATCAGGGTCGAGGGAGGCGGCAGCTCCGGGGTGGGCGAGGCAATCTTGACGGGGGCCATCAGGGGGATCAGGTAGTAGAAGCCAAACTGGTAGTGGATGACACCGGTAATGTTCTCGAAAGTGTCGCCAATAACGTAGGTGTCAATGCCGCTGCTGCCGTCAATGGGGCTGTCGACGAGAATGGCCTCGGGATTGGCGTCGGCGCGGCTCAGAGTTAGACCGCCGCGGCTGTTCTTTCCCGACGTGGGCCAGCTGCCCACCATCCAGGTCTCGGCGTACTGGTTGGGCTTGCCGATGGCAACCGGGTTGGGAATGGTGACGAGATCGCCGTTGAGCGACTTCCAGAAGTCGAGGCCGTACCGCTCGGGCTGCAGCTTCGGATTGACGACCGAGATCTGGCTCGAGTTGTTGGGCACGCTAAAGATGTCGCCGTTGTCGAGGCTGGTGAACTGCTCGGTGGGCGGCTTGAGCGTGTCCTTGCCAATGACACGGGGCTTGGGCACGATGCCGTTGCCCGACGTCCAGCTCTGGATCACGGGCACGGTCAGCTCGGTCGAGTACAGGTATGCACTCGACGACCGGTACTCAACGACAGTGCCGCTCACGGTCAGCGAGTCGCCGATGGCAATGGTGGCGTTCTTGCCCAGCGTTGAGCTGTAGACGTAGAGGCCGTTGCCGATGCGGTTGTCATATGACAGCTTGGGGCTGCGCAGGAACAGGCCGCTGGCGGACTTGGCCACAACGATACCGGTGACATTGCTCACGGCCTTGTTGTTGTAGGGCGATAGGAAGTTCTTGCCGTTAATCTCGTTGATGCTCTGGGCCTGCACGGCGGCAGCGGCGGCACCGAGAACGAGGGCCTTGAAGAGAGCGTTCATGATGAAAGGATAGCCCAGGAAAGGAGTGACAGAGACACTTGAGACCAGATAAACAAAGAAGTGATCTTGGAGTCCTACATCAACTCGAAGCACAGCGACATGGGGGATCTGCAGCCTTATATACGACGTGCAACATACGGAGAAGGATACATGCTAGGAAGAGGATGGAGATGATCAGGCACACTCCGCTCCTCTGATGTGCACAATGCAACGATGGATGGGAGACCGGCAGGCTAGCCAAGCTGGTGGAGGTTGGTCGTGCAGCTTATTAGCATGTGCTCCAGATGGAACTGGACTCAATGGAAGCAGAGATCAGATGAAATAAGCCATGACGCATTGGGTTGGTAGGGTCTGGTAGATAGAGGAGATAACTCGAGCTACTGTAGAGCACCTCGGAGCTGGTAGTGCTGTAGAAGAACTCTAGGTAGATAACTGTCTAGTTCAATTTACACCAAATCTTGACAAACAAACGACAATGCTGGACAATCTAAATGCCAAGACCAGATTGCCAGGGGTGGTGTTGCTCACCTTCCAATCGTGGCTGCAGCCTCTCCCGCGTGTTGACAAAAAGCCTTGGCGCCGGCCCGCAAAATGCCCAAGAACGAGTATTACTTGCAGAGAGGTCGAGAGGTGTTAGTTGCGTGATGGGGTAGCAGTGAGGACTACGGAGCAAGAGTACAGAGTAGTGAGGTGGGAGCAAAGGAACGAGCAGCCAACTGGGAATAACATGTCTCAGGAGTAACATGATCCCAAGATACAAAAGTAGCGACCAAGAGACCAAGGAGCAAAGACTTGCGACAAAAGACCAAGAGAGGCCAAGGATGGAATCAAAGACCGGAAAAGATGGGTAACTCGACCGCTGATATCTGCTCCATCTCGGACAAAGTCGACTAAGATATCTATGCTCCAAGACGATTAGTATTCAGCAACTTTGTGTCTTGGTCCTGGGATGATAGCGAGTGCATGCTGCTTGAAGAGAGGGGAGAAGACGTGCCAAGGCTTTAACCTGGTAGAAGAATACCAAAAGAAGCTGTCTCTCCGGTAGAGAGGGAAAAGGTGGAAGAAAGCTTAAGGGCTACAGATCTAAATTACACAATAGTGAGTATTATGCTGGTTTAATACTTGAATAGTAATATATTACACCTCACTTAACAGGACTTAAAATCCCAAATTACAGGTGGTGTATGGCACAAATAGAAAGTACCATCGCCAAGTGGATTAAAACTAAGATTAAGTGTAAACCGACGGACTCCGTAAGGACATTGTGCGGTGTGATTGCATTAAGCTGGGGTCTTATTCGACGGCTTACGTCTTTTCTGTATTTCGTATTTTGTATATTTTGTATTGACATAAATGGTCATTCTTGTATCTCCGAGTCTGATTGGTATTTCGGCCAGATTATTCTCGTCCGACAATTTCGTCTGATGAATCTGCTCGACCTTTTTCGGTCTGCTCTATCATGCATAATCTCGGATGATGGAAGCGGAGCTGTGGTGAATGCAAGTATCTAAACATATGTAGAGAGTATGCACGTCGGATATGAGGGAACGGGTTTTGGGAGTGTCCAGCCAATAATTATTGAAGCAATTAAGCAGGTAACAGACGGTAATGCCAACGAGGAAGGAGATAGGAAAATCGAAGGAGCAGGAACAAAGTATTGAATTCGGATTTTAAAGCAAAGCCGGCCGGTGATCCCGCCCTCAGTCTGGGCCGTGAACGGAGAAGAGTAAATCAACTTGAGACGATCACTGCCGGACATGCCATCAACTCGAAGATAGTTGGCAATCCGCGAGCGAGTCTAGAAGGAGAAACGGAGATTATATGGAAGTTGCTCTACTCTTTGGAGCATTCTGTAGCATTGCGGGGGACATCTTGATCGGATGCTACTGAATACCTGCTTGACGTTCCTTTTAGTGTACCTTTAGTTGTATCTGAGAGATAACAGGTGTTAGCTGTTGTCTGTTGTCGACAGAGCTGTCTACCCAACCCACTCATTAGAGTTGTGACCAACGTTAAAGGCTAAATCGACTTTGAGGCTGCACTAGAGCGGTCCAAGAAGCTAATGTTAAAGGCACTAACATTGAAGCCCCCAAGTCTGTCCAGCAGCTACCCAACGTCTGCCTCATCGGTCGTTCAGCATTTGCCGACACGTGCTCGCAGTGCGTATGTTGATACGGCTACTGGTCATCCCCAGAGACACAGCTTTACCCATTCATACCCCATACACGCTGACAGCTTGATCGCATGCCTTGGCATACTGCCGTCCCGCCTATTTAGCAAAATTATCTCATCATGGCAACTGTTTTCGACATTAGCTGTTCAATTTAATGCATCACTTTAATATTGACTTTGGCCTCCAACTCTGTAGATGTTAACCAGCCAAATTGCTTCCAATATCGGCGGAACGTTGTTTCTGAGCCATGGCAGTCGACGACATAATCTCAATATCAAAGAGACACCAAACACCTCACAAAATACAGCTAGATCTTCAATGGCCAAAGTTAACCACGGACCGAGGGCGATACTTCCACATCCTCTTTAGTCACTGTCTAGAAATATTACCACATCCCCCAAAGAGTTCAACCCGAAAACGTGGTCGGGATGTACTCGCTACTCCTCTACTCCGGAGATGTACCTGACCGCGTTTGCAGATCCTCTCTACTCCGACCTTGGCCTGTAGGTCTTCTCACCTAGAAATATGTATGCTCAGATAGTTGGTAATTTTTCAATTTGGACGGCCCAACCTGAAGATCCCAAAAGACCGAGATGAGTACCACGCGGCTTCCCTGCCGCTCCCTTCCGCTCGCCCATCCCATCGTATTTAGCCCCGGAAATGCAGGCATGCCCGACGTACTCCGTCCATCTGCGAGGAATCAGACTGCTGCTTCTAAAACGCCAATGCACCACACGTACTTCGCGGCCTTCTATACAGATGCTTGTACACTTGTCTGCCAATTCTCGTGGGATAACTCGCTTGCCTCGGTCCTAATTATAAGAGAACAGACAGACTTATAACTTTTTAGCATTACCATGAGGACATTGCATTGACACATCACACACCCGAGGCAGCCGAGCGTGTCGACTATATTCCTCGGAAACAAGACAAACATAGAAACACATTAAAGGAACTTGTAATCTAAAGTCTAATATTTGCAATGGTCATAAAGGGGCATAATTATATACACAAGTTCTATCGGTTCAATGGAGCATCTTCGCCGGCTCCTTCGTCGTCCTCTCCCCCCTCTTCTTCGTCGCTGTCGACGGCAAAGTCTGTTTCTGGCGGCATATCCGCACCATCTTCTAAACTCCTAAAGCTGTCGGCATCGCGCAGCAGCTCGGCCTCGAGTCTGGCATCCAGCTTGGCTTCCAGCTCCAGGTATCTCTCCTCACTGGTATTGCCTCCGGCGAGACGGTCGTAACTGCTCCGTCTGCGCCAAAAGTAGACAGCGACAGCGCCTAGCATAAGACCCGACGCACCGATACCAACTGCCAAAGACACCGCCTTGGCTGTAGACAGTGTGACGGTCTTTGCTGCTGTATCTGTCGACGACGATAATGTCGTTGATGACGAGATAGATGATGATGTGGTCACCTGTGAAAGAGTACCGAGGTCAATGAAGCCAGAGGTGCGCAGGACTAATCCGTCCTTGTCGAGTGCTTCGGCCCAGATATACCGCATCTCAGTGGCTGCAAAAGAAAGTGTCGTCTCAAAGTCGGTGCGCGGCGACCGCATCAGCTCAAACTTGTTGGAGTGGTCTTGCGTGTTGCTAGCGTGGATGACCCATTCCCTGACTTCGGTAGCACCGTTCCAGCTGACAAATGCTGTAATAATGCTGTGGCTATCGCTCATGTTGCGCTCGATTGTCATGACCGGGTTCCAGTACGGCCGGGCTTTCCAGTCCATCTTATAGGCGCGGTAGTTGTCCAGCGAGTCCCGAATTTCCGAGTTTTCCCACGGCGAGAATTGCACATCCAATACGGTCTTGCCTGTCGATGTGTGCTCGGTGAATCCGGGACAGTGACCCCATCCGACAAAGATGTTGCCAATATCACTAGTGCCACCACCGCCGGGTTTAATGACCGGAGACAGCGGCTGGACACTGCCCTGGCTCTTCGTCTGGATCTGTGACGGATGCAGGTACTCGCCGAGCAGCTGGACGGTCGGCGGCGATGCTTCGCTGTTGATGGCGATGTGTAGGCCACGCGAGCAGTCCCGTATGCAGCGGCCGTGGCTGGTTGTCTTGGCATAATTGTCAAAAACTGTCATTTCTGTTTCGTTGGTGCCGTCGACGTAGTGGGCGTGATGTTGCCATTTGACGTTTTTGAGCAGGGGCCGGATGGGGTTCACACCGTCAGGGGACGGCAGCTCCTCAAACATGTTATTTCGGCCGCCGAAGCGCCACAGGATCTCACCCGTCTTACCGTCAATCATCATGATTGCGTGGAGATGGCGGAACGAGACCAAGTAGTTTCCTGCGTTGGTCTTATAGGGTTAGTACAAGTCTACAAATTTGGGTTTCAAATCTGCTTACCTTTTGGATGCTGTTGAGGTGGTAGGGGTCCCAATTGTTGGATTTGCCCTCCATGGACTCGATTGGGCTGATGTGGTCCGATGCGCGCCAGTCAAAAAGCAGTTTATTCGTCTCGAGGTCAATCTCCTGAAACTGCGAATCGAGAATTCGGCCATTCTTGATGGGCCGGAAATCTGTCCAGTTAAGAGAGTCGGCCGGCAGCCACTGAATAGCTGTTACCAGTGCCGACCCGTGACCTGTAAAGGCGAACTCGTGCAGGTCGATGTGATTCGGGTTGTATGCCGTGATATTGTATACGAGCCGGTAGTTTTCGTCATACGCCAGCCCGAAGCCGTCGCCAAAGCCGCCCATGTTGCGTCCTTCCCAAAAGGTCAAGTACTTTTTGCCAAAATTCTCCTGGATGCGAACGTCAAATACGCTGACAAAGCTTCGGTTCATATAGACAATGCTGAGGTCGTCGGCGTTGACAATCATGGGCGACGAGAGTCTGTTGTTCTCGGCACCACCGTGGCCATCGTGCCGCATAAAGATATAAGACCCGGCCTTGGACACGGCCTGCTTGTCCCACTTTGTGACTTGGAATACGGGACCGAACTGGTTAGTGCTGCGGTACTGCTGGAACGGCCGGTGGCCCAGCTCACCGCCATTGTATGCGTTGTAGTCTGTCGACACAAAATTGCCGAGGACACCGTCAATGCAAGCAGCGATGCACACATATAAGA
The DNA here is from genome assembly GCA_029298975.1 of Ophiostoma novo-ulmi subsp. americana. Lineage (NCBI taxonomy): Eukaryota > Fungi > Ascomycota > Sordariomycetes > Ophiostomatales > Ophiostomataceae > Ophiostoma > Ophiostoma novo-ulmi. The sequence continues at coordinate 3,287,813 of JANSMA010000004.1, read as the reverse complement.
GTGACTGAATCATGGCAGCGGTGGTTGTTTCTGCATTATTCTGATGCAATCGTCTAATGGAATGGTGCCATGCTATCTGTTTGGAAAATGGCGTCTATTGTCTTGATATTCTTTTGTGCTCCTCTAACCCGTGCTATTTTGATCTGTGCTGGCTTGTATTCCTAGATTTTCGAGTGTCGTGATATGTGCTCTTTTCCGCCATACGAAGTATGTTCTTGTGCGCATAGATCAAGCCTTGTACAAAATGAGAAATGATTTGTGTGCTGGTTGACGCGTGCAGTACGTGTCGTACTGTCGTAGGGGCAATCAATCCACTTCTTGAAAGCCGCAGTCTCGATTTTACAGTGCACTAAGGCCGTCAAGGACTAGGTGCAACACCACCTGAACTACTCTTCATCTCCACCGCATCAAGTCGGGTTTCAAGGACTAGCAACTAAAGAATACGCGTCGGCAGGCGACGCTCTTAAGCAGACGGGCCACGACGTATTTTGGAATATTTTATATTTCGCTACGCTGAGACCGCTACACGTCTATCTTTATTGCTGTTATTGAATGGCCTTGTAGTACGAGTTGAACTATATCTTATTGACGTCTATTATACCTTGCCGGTAACAAAGTAAACATCCCTGATTGGTTGAATAAGAGTTCTTTCCTTTTCACACACTATACCGCGCCGTTCCGCGCAGCCGCATCCACGTGTCTACCGCGCAGCTACGTCTCAATCCTGGCCCGCACATTTTGACCCACAAAATACATTGCAGAATCTACACGGCTGCACTCACTTTACTATTGTTTCTCGTCATAGTACACGATGCCCAATTGAAGTCAAAATACACGCTGAAGCATAATTTACTAAACTCTGGTCGTGATTTAAATTTTAATAGGATCACGGATTATGTAGAGTTTTGCATGAAGATTGAGTTCAAGCTTATCAAAATATAAAGCTGAGTACACGGGAATGAAAATCAAAACAAACAGGAAGAGATCCGGCAATCGAACATAATTAGTTTATGGTAGACAAGCAAAAGAAATCATTATAGAACTAAGTACAGGAAATGCTACAACCGTACAAACCGAATCTCAGTACCAATCCACGGATTTTCGCGCTCACAGCTACCTACTTCATCTTCATCTTCATCTTCTTCGTCAAACCTCAAGTCCCACACCTCGTCACGCTCAAAAGGTAGGCCTTTCCAGCTGCCATCGAAACGCCTGATCATATATTCAAAAATCGGCCAAATGTCAGAGGACCGTATTTCTTCCAGCTTGCCAAGAATACTCGATGTGGCTTCCGTCGCTTCGTCCCAGTTGGACTTGTTCACCGCACGAGAAATAGCCTCAAGGGATTTCGGTAACCTCAAAAGGGTCTGTTGAGCCTTGGCACACGGATGGTAGTTGATATCGGGTTCAATAGGCATGTAAATGGGATTCGGCGATGCAACCTTAATGAGTCGCTTCAAGTTCTGTAGATCGCTATCATTCCGCACCCGAGGCATGACTATTCTGTCGAGTAAGCCTCGAATATCGCAGATGTAGCCATCCAGTGTTCGATTTCGAATGGTGAGAATTAGCCCAACGAGCTCTCTCGTTTGGCCTAGATCTCCGTCCAAACCTTCGGTTGATGTTACTAATGCAAAAAGATAGACACACGACCATGAGAGGCACTGCCGACTCAAAATACGAATGCATTCACTTTGGCGCACCCTCACCAAACAAAGCAACACACTATGGTGGCCCCAGTGATAACCATGCCATTGCGTCTTTATCTCCCGCTCTTTATGTAGAACATACTTTAGCACTTTTGAATTATGCTTGGAAACAGAACATCTGACAATCTTCCAAAATGCCAAGGGTGTATCTTTGATAAACTTTTCGTGCTGGAAAAGATAATCAATCTTTTCCCGGACGACAGGAAAGTTTGAGCAATAGGCCAAACCAACGACTGCGTCAATTGGTACTTTGTCATATTGCTTGATGAGACTCTGAAATATCTCGACGCTTTCTGAACTCGAATGACGGGATGCAATTGCGCAAGCGATGTCTGTGTGATAGTTTAATATAACTGGAGGGCGCTTGTCAATGTCGCACCCCAACTTTATGAGTGCCCTGACAAACGCAACTTGGTTATTAGCCACCGCGATGTGGAGGGGGGCATATCCGTCGATATCAGTTTGCTCGATGGAACACCCCGCATATACAAGATTGAAAAGGGCTTCGACGTCTCCCATTTTGGCGGCGAGATGGATTGGCGCACTCCCATACAAGTCAAAAGACTGAGTTTCCATGGGATCTTGCTCCAGTGCTCTTGCCAGCTCGTCCAAGTCGCCATTAAGTATAGCGGCGTGCGAACGAGTGTTTCTGATTGTCAGAGGGTCCTTGTCATACTTGATGATTGTTTCGTAGATAGCTGGAAGGCTCTGGATGTCGCCTCGCTGGTATTTGAGATACTGCTGGTATGCTTCATTAAGCATTTCTCTTAAAAACGAGCTTGTTAGTGTGTTCATGAAAACGTCGAGCACAGTGGGGCTGCACTAACCTTCCTGGCTGTGACTGTTTGAAAATTGGGCCCCACAGCTGTATTAGAAAGCTGTTGACTGAGTCGCGGTGTATCGACTAAACGGTAACGATAACTTAGTTACTGAAAGTGTCATCGTTAAATATCAGAATTTCGCCTGTGTCAAACTTACATTTTGCAAGGCGACGCCGTTACATAAATCCCATGGATAGAAGGCTCCATTTTCGCCGATCCACTGTTGTAGATATTCTACTCTGCCCCAGTACAAGATACTTATTACTTTACGCGTGAGCTCGCGTCCAACCATGAAGTGAAGGCGTGATCCGACACTGGATAGGCTGTCGACAGATGTACGAAGATGGAGGACTCGGGAACAGATCCAGGTAGGGATTTTCAAGGACACAGCAACTGTTGACTTTCTCGATCGCTTGCATGGTGCATATGTGCATGCTGCCCGGTAGACCAGAGGCGCAGAGCTGTATTGAAAGGCACAGCCTTGAAGCACCGACCACGTTTTGCCGAGGTCCCAGTCAACATTTGTTCTCCTGACATGGCAGGCACATCTGCATCCTGGTAGACACTCGGCGATGAGCTGGGCTTGGAGTTCAAGAAAGGTCTCGTCATTCTCATAGTTGTGGTAGTCTTCGGGATGGGATCTCCCTGTGACGGAATCCCTTACTCGGTCCGAGAAGATGGGACTGGACCGAAGGTCTGCCACAAATCTGCGGTTGGAGTCTGCTTGGGCTCGATTTATTGCTGTGCTAGTTGTGTTGGTGGAGACTCCGCCGTGCTGCCTTTCTGTGCCGTGTGCTCTTTGTTTTCGTCGTCTATTCCGCCGACCTGCAGCTATCTCTTGTTCGAATAGTGGTGAATTTGACACTGATGAGGGTTCCAGGGTAGATGATGCTCCCTGGATCGCTAGGCGAGGGGCAATACCTCGGTTGTTTTGAATGGCTGTGAGTTGGCTTTGTGTTGTATAGGATATTTGAGTCAGATTGAGGAGGAGCCCGTAGGTTTTTCTATGACAACAAAATTAGTACAACGCACAATAGATGATGTGTGCAAAACGAGAGGGGCAGAAAAAGGGTTGTACCTTTGCTGGTAGAGCGCAATGATTGATAAGGTCTCGTGAAATATTTGCTGCACACTTTCTGCTTTCTCTCTCAGGTTCTTGATGTTGTTTTTCTTGAGGATCAGTCTGTACCACACAAGCTCTGTAGCTGCATTCGTTGAGGTCGGTCGGTGTTTTTCACAGAATTTTTGAAACTCCTGGACAGCTTTGACAAAGACCTGCATCTCTTCTTGGGCTGTGGTGATGTGTTCCAAGCTCAGGTCGGGAATTGTGCTGGCAATGTGGCCTGAATGGCTGACGGTGTCTCTTAAAAACTCAGTTGCCAAATCAAGTTCCTTGCGCCGCCTCTCGAATTTATTTATCTTTTAAATGATCAGAGATATTCATAGCAATAAGTTGAGGAAAGGGTTTGCTTACCTCGGCTAGAAGAGCTTCTGCCTCCTTTCCCAGCCCACGGAGTGATTGCAGGTAGAAGCCGAACTCGACAAGCACCTGAACAGCCTGGCTAATAGCAATGATGCTTGCGGCCGCTCCGACTGCCTCCATTATAGTTCGGTCGGGCCACCTAGCGATGGCTTATTGTGTGATGTCCAGTGTGGTGATGAACTCCAGCGTGGTGAAATAGAAAAGAAGCAAGAGGCACTGAAGAGGGGGCGGCGGGGTTCGCAACCTATATATACAACGCATCATGTCGGCATAGCCCCCATCTCACACAGGTCGGCTTTGAGGGTGTGTGTGATTGGGCATCAGGTGTGCTCAAACCAAGGCTTACTATGCGCCAATATTGCACATTCAAGTCTGCCTGCGGCGCCTGGCATGTCTGCCTTAGTCTGCCGAGGCGTTTTATGGATATCGAGTGTTGCCATCGTCGGATTCCGATTACACTTATTATAACAAGACTGGGGATCAATACAGAGGCTGATGAGAAGAAACAAACCAGACGAGACGAACAAGATCGCGAGTGGCATTTATAAGGCCAGAAGAAGTGGCACAATACACTTACATGAGTAGCCAGCCACTAGAGCCATGAGTCTCCACTTTAATATTTAAGTACAGTTTAGCTCGGTTTGTCTTACTCAATTTCACCGCCTTCTGAACTTGTAATTCTGCCGGTCCAAAGAAAAAAAGTTTAGCACTGAAGGAAAAGAGAAAAGACATTAGTTTCTAACGACACTGGTTTAATTGCACACGAGATACCAACCCCAACAATATACCCCTCGCTTGCATTTTCAACGTGCAAAAAGTAAAGGGACACATACCATGGTTGAGAAGAAATCCAAGGTATCGGCCGCCGGCCAGATTAGCGACGCGCGGTTTGCCAAGTTCGAGAGCGATCCTCGTTTCCGACTACCATCGAAGAAGGCCACCAAGGCAAAGCTCGACAAGCGTTTCAGCCGCGTTCTGAAAGACAAGGACTTTACGGCTACCACACAAGTCGATCGCTATGGCCGCAAGTTGAAATCCGACAAGAAGAAGAAGGCCCTGGAGCGCCTTTATGAGGTGGAAGACGAGGACGAGGACGACGAGGACGACAAGAATGACGACAAAGAGGACAGCGATGATGGCTTCAAGAAAACCAAGGCCAAGGCCAAGACTTACGACGCAGCACGGGGTGGTGGCTTCTCGGCCTCGGAATCTGACTCCGACTCCGACTCCGACTCCGACGACAGCGATGACTCGGGCCAGGATAGCGACGAGGGTGCTGGCGGCGCCGATACACAGCAATTCCGTGAGGAGGAGGCAGAGGTTGCCGCCGGTGAGGTGTCACGGCGTATTGCCATTGTCAACCTGGATTGGGACTATGTCAAGTCGCGTGATCTGATGGCCATGTTTTCGAGCTTTGTGCCCAAGGACGGCCGCGGCCGGATCGAGCGCATCTCCATCTACCCTTCTCAGTTTGGCAAAGAGCGCATGCAGCGCGAGGAGCTCGAGGGACCGCCACGCGAGATCTTTAAGAAGAAGAAGGACGACAGCAGCGACAGCGAGAGCGACAGCGAAGATGACAGTGAGGACGACAGCGACGACGACAGTGAAGAGGAGGTCAGCGAGGACGATGAGAAGGTCAAGCAGGATCTGCTGCGTGAGGAGGACGACCAGGACTTTGACAGCAACGAGCTGCGCACATACCAGCTTGATCGTCTACGCTACTACTACGCCGTCATGGTGTGCACCGACAAGGAGACTGCCGAGGCCATCTACAACGCCACCGACGGTCGCGAGTACCAGGCATCATCCAACTTTATTGATCTGCGCTTCATCCCCGACGAGACTTCATTCGACGACGACGAGCCGCGCGACGAGTGCACCGAGATCCCCGTAAACTACAAGCCCGTTGACTTTGTCACGCGTGCGCTGCAGCACTCCAAGGTTAAGCTGACCTGGGACATTCACCCAGAGGAGTCGGCGCGCAAGGACATGGCACGCAAGGCATTCTCCGGCACACCATCTGAGCTGATTGAGAACGATCTCCGTGCCTACCTTGCCAGCGACAGCGATGGCAGTGACGACGACGGCGACGACGGCGAGGTCTTTGAGGGCATCCAGGAGGTCGATGCCACTGGCGACGGCAACGCCGACGACAACGAGGATGGTGCTGAGCCCGCCGAGCCTGCCCCCAAGCTGAGCAAGAAGGAGCTGGCACGGCAAAAGATGCGCGCCGCGCTGGGTCTGTCAGAGGAGCCGACCAAGAGCAGCGGCAGCAAGAACGCGCCCGTGGGCGGCATGCAGATCACATTCACGCCCGCCCTGTCCGAAGAGGCTGCGGCCAAGAAGACCACGGCCAGCGAGGAGGAGACCACCATTGAGAAGTACAAGCGCAAGGAAAAGGAGCGCAAGGAGATGCGCAAGCAAAAGGCCGTCGCAAAGCGTGAGGGCCGCGATCCCGATGCCATTGTGGAGAAGGAAGTGCCCGAGGCCGCGGCTGCCGGCGGTGATGACGAGGAGGATCTCGGCTTTGACGATCCCTTCTTCTTCACCGAGGATCCTGGTGCCGCCGCCGACGCGCCCAAGTCCAAGACGGCCATCCGCAAGGAAGAGCGTCTCAAGAAGCGCGCCGCTCGCGAGGCCGAGGCGAAGGAGAAGGAGGAGTCTCGCGCGCACCTCGAGGCGATCATGGGCGACGAGCTGGACATTGAGGGCCAGGACAACAGCAATAAGACGGGCCACTTTGACCTGCGCGAGGTCATGCGCGCCGAGAAGCTGCGCAAGAAGGAGGAGCGCAGAAAGAACAAGAACAAGCGCACCCGCCACGACGACGACGACGACGACGACGAGGGCGACTTTGACGGCCAAGGTTCTGCCGATGCCGCGCCGCAGACTCACCTGGGCGTGGACGTGTCCGATCCCCGTCTGCAGGCCATCTTTGACCAGCCTGACTTTGCCATTGATCCCTCCAACGCCCAGTTCAAGGACACCATTGGTCTGCAGCAGGTGCTGAATGAGGCCCGCCGCAAGCGCAAGGGCGGTGCTGATGGCAAGGACGGCGACGCCGGTGCCTCGGTGAAGTCGTCCAAGAAGGCCAAGACGGCCACGTCTGAGCGGGACAATGAGCTGGCCAACCTGGTCAACTCTGTCAAGCGCAAGGCCAAGAGAAACGCCAGTAACTAGAGAGGACTGTAATGTAATAGCCGCTCTCATCTTTTTATGATATTTTGGTGTAATGGGGTAGATAAAAAGCAAACAGGTTTTATTTGTATTTATCCTTGTATTTATTGTTCCATCGGCAGGCTATTTTGCATTCTGTAAATTAAATATATTATTAGCTATATTAATATGGCTTTGAATAAACTTGCAGGGTTTCTGTGATATCGTATTGAGTTTTAAGTTTCATAACTTTAATAATTTACTTAATGAAGTTATCATTTCCGTTGAGTAAAAAATTAAATTATTTAAAAGAAAACCGACTAACAAAATTGTATCCCACCACATAGGTTACAACAATAGATTTATTCTATTCCCCCATTCGAGTAAAAATAAGTGATAGAATATCAAGAAAAATAGTATAAACATGACCAGGTTGTCTTCTTACATCGTTACCAGAGAAGTGCGTAAAGTTAATTCATAGTCGTCGAGGTAGCAAATGTAGTGCAAGTAGATTTTCTATTACGTTGAGACTAAACTGACAACTACAAAGGACAAGGCTGGTAAATGTACAGTAGGCAGCATCGAAAAAAGTGGACCCGGTGGCGATCAAGGCACCACCTAAATTTCCCTGTCGCGAGCTTCGTCGTCACGCTCTCAACATCGGCAACGACCTCAGCCGAGCGTCGCAATACCGGATAGCTACAAACACCGATAACCACTACGACGGCGACCGCGATCAATACCGCGAAAATGGAGGACCTCGAGTCGTTCGAGATCATCTCGTTGGTGGCCAAGGTTGCCTCTGAGATGGAAAACCATCTGGGCATGAACAACCGCGATGTCGCCGAGTTTATCATCTTCCAGCGCCTCGAAAGCAGCGATCTGAAAGACTTCAAGCAGCGCCTGGCCGGAGTCAATGTCGAATTTCCTCCTAGTCTCGTCGAGAGCATCGATCGCCTCGTCTGCACGCTACACCCCAAAATGAAGAACAGGAAGAGCGCCGGTGGTGGCAACGGCACCAGCAGCAAGATCGGCCGGTCTAATGAGATTTTCAAGGGCCTGGCCATGCCCGACAGCAAACAGATCGAAGCCGAAGACGCGGGCGCAGACGAAATGGACGACACACTAGCAATGCTCGAAGCCCTCGAGGGCAAGACCGGCACAGGCAAGGCTGCGGCTGCGACAGGAACATCATCTTCAAAACGGACGCGCAGCAGCATCAGCCCCAGAAGGCGCCACGGTGACGAATTCGACGAAGACAGAAGCCGGCGGAAGGGAGGAAGGGACAAGGACCGGGACCGGGACCGGGGCCACCACAACAGAGACCGAGACCGCAAGTCAAGGTACCGCTCGCGCTCGAGATCACCACGACACTCAATATCCAGATCACGATCTCGCGACCGGGATAGAAAGAGACGCCGCGAAAACGGCAGAGAGAGCCGCAGAGATAGAGAGCGGGGCGGTTACGACGACTACGATGACGACAGGGGGCGGAGCCGGCGAGGCAGACAAGCTGATCTTGACGAGACCCCCGAGCTGCAAAAGGTGTACGACGGTCACGTCACAGGCATCAAGGATTTCGGTATCTTTGTCAACCTGCATGGCGTGCGCGGCAAGGTCGACGGTCTGGTACACGTCTCCGCCATCGTCGACGGCCAGCGCATCAACCACCCGTCAGACGTCGTGTCCATGGGCCAGCAGGTCAAGGTCAAGGTGCTCAAAATCGAGGGCAGCCGTATTGGCCTGTCTATGAAGGAGGTGAACCAGACGACTGGCGAGGATATGGACCCGCAAGACGCTTTCCAGTCCGGCGCCAACTCCATGGCTCTGGGTGTGCGCGGTGCCGGAACTATTAGCAGCAGCACCTTGGCCCCAGACCCGAACATGTCTGGAGGTGCGCCAGTGGGCATCCCGGGTATTGGGAGAAACCGCGGCAAGAAGCGCATGACGTCGCCCGAGCGCTGGGAGATTTTGCAGCTGATTGCCAGTGGTGTCGCCAAGGCCTCTGACTACCCCGACCTCGAGGAGGAGTATAATGCGACTCTTACAGGCGAGGGCCAGATCGAGCTCGAGGAGGATGTCGACATTGAGATTCGTGACGAGGAGCCGCCATTCCTGACGGGCCAGACTAAAATGTCCCTGGAGCTGTCTCCCATCCGTGTCGTCAAGGCACCTGACGGCTCGCTTAACCGTGCGGCCATGGCGGGTGGTGTGCTGGCCAAGGAGCGCAAGGAGATGCGACAGCAGGAGGCCGAGGCGGCCAAGGCCGAGGTCGAAAAGGAAAAGGTCGATCTCATGTCGCAGTGGCAGGACCCCATGGCGAACCCCGAGCAGCGCAAGTTTGCCAACGACGCGCGGCAAGCCAACCGTGAGGGCCAGCGCGGCGGTCCAGGAGGCAGCGGGTATGCTGGTGGTACTGCCGGTGGGGGTGGTGCGCTGGAGCCCGTGCCGGAGTGGAAGCGCGTGATCCAGAACAAGGACCAGTCTTTTGGCAAGCGCACAAGCCTTAGCATAAAGGAGCAACGCGAGACGCTGCCCATCTACTCGTTCCGCAGCCAACTCATCAAGGCTGTGCAGGACAACCAGATCCTGATTGTCATTGGTGAGACAGGTTCTGGCAAGACAACGCAGCTGACGCAATACCTGGCAGAGGCGGGCTTCACTAAGAACGGCCGGATGGTGGGTTGCACGCAGCCGCGTCGTGTCGCAGCTATGAGTGTGGCTAAGCGTGTGTCGGAGGAAGTAGGCTGCAAGCTCGGAGACGAGGTCGGCTACACGATCCGTTTCGAGGACTGCACGAGCCCGTCGACGCGGATCAAGTACATGACGGATGGTATGCTACAGCGTGAGATTCTTTTGGACCCCGAGCTGAAGCGATACTCTGTGATCATGCTTGACGAGGCCCACGAGCGTACAATCGGTGAGTACCCTCCCTTGCTTTGACAACTCGCTGAGTCTGAAATTTAATACTAACATATTTAGCTACTGATGTTTTGTTTGGTCTGCTGAAGAAGACTGTCAAGCGGCGCCCCGACCTCAAGGTTATTGCCACCTCTGCCACCCTCGACGCCGAAAAGTTCTCGACCTTTTTCAACGGTGCTCCTATCTTTGTAAGCTTCCCATCCCGAGCTGCGATGACTGAATATGAATAAAAAACTAACTCTATAGACTATTCCCGGCCGTACGTTCCCTGTCGAGGTCCTATACTCGCGCGAGCCCGAGTCCGACTACCTCGATGCTGCTCTGGAGACGGTTATGCAGATTCATCTGAGCGAGCCGGCTGGCGATATCCTCGTGTTCTTGACGGGCCAAGAGGAAATTGACACCAGTTGTGAGATTCTCTTTGAGCGTATGAAAGCCCTCGGTGCCGGTGTCCCGGAGCTCGTTATCTTGCCGGTGTACTCGGCTCTTCCCAACGAGGTCCAGTCCAAAATCTTTGAGCCACCACCGCCGGGCGGCCGCAAGGTCATTATTGCGACCAACATTGCCGAGACCAGTCTTACCATTGACGGTATCTACTACGTCGTCGATCCCGGCTTCGTCAAACAGAATGCCTATGACCCAAAGCTGGGCATGGACTCGCTGATTGTCACACCCATCTCGCAGGCCCAAGCCGGTCAGCGTGCTGGTCGTGCCGGCCGTACCGGTCCCGGCAAATGTTTCCGTCTGTACACCGAAGCTGCTTACCAGACCGAGATGCTGCCGACCACGATTCCTGAAATTCAGCGCAAGAATTTGAGCAACACGATTCTGATCCTCAAAGCCATGGGCATCAACGACTTGCTCAACTTTGACTTTATGGACCCACCGCCTGTCAATACCATGTTGTCTGCACTCGAAGAGCTTTATGCCCTTTCAGCGCTCGACGACGAGGGTCTGCTGACCAAGCTGGGCCGCAAGATGGCGGATTTCCCCATGGACCCGACGTCGTCCAAGGCTTTGATCGCATCAGTCGAGCTCGGTTGCAGTGACGAGATGCTCAGCATCATGGGCATGATTGCCCAGCCCAAGGGCGTGTGGTACCGTCCCAAAGACAAGCAGCAGCAGGCCGATGCTAAAAAGGCCAAGTTCAACGACCCGCACGGCGACCACTTGACGATGCTCAACGTCTACAACGGCTGGAAGCGGTCGCGCTTCAGCAAGCCCTGGTGCCAGGAGAACTACATGCAGTACCGCGTGCTGACGCGGGCCAAGGATGTGCGCACGCAACTGGAGCGCATCATGGAGCGCTACAAGCATCCCGTTGTGTCGTGCGGCACCGACACGAACCGCGTGCGGCAGGCGCTGTGTGCAGGCTTCTTCCGCAACGCGTCGCGCAAGGACCCGCACGAGGGCTACAAGACGCTGATCGAGGGCACGCCGGTGTACCTACACCCGTCCAGCTCGCTGTTTGGCAAGCAGGCGGAGTGGGTGATCTACGACACGCTCGTGCTTACGACCAAGGAGTACATGCAGTGCACGACGGCGATTGAGCCCAAGTGGCTGGTGGAGGCGGCGCCGACGTTCTTCAAGCTGTCGCCCAGCGACCGCCTGAGCCGGCGTCGCAAGGCCGAGCGGATCCAGCCGCTGTACAACAAGTTCCAGACGGAGGAGGACTGGCGCATCAGCACACAGAAGCGGAGCGGACGTACCGGCGGCGGTGGTGGCACATGGGGTTGATCTTGATGTTATATTGCATATTTATATTTGTTCTATTTGCTGTATCTGCTATAAGGCGTATTTGGAAGCACGGTTTAGGTATATCACAAAAACTAGTTTATATTGTTCATCAAGGCTCAATCCAGTTTCTACAAGGTCGACAAATTCAAGCCTAGTAAGTATAGTATATCTACATGAAAATATACCCCAACAGTAGTGCCAGACTACCCCGGACAGTAGACAGCAACGCCCCAGCAGTAAGCCGCACGCCAGCGATTGGCCCACACCCTTGAGGCCACCGAGACGCACAAAGTCGTTGGCGCCATTTTGCGTGCAAAAGTTCTCGGTAATAGTACCGAGGCCCGTGGCCAGCGCCGTCAGAGACGATATCGAGCCGATAGACGACTTGGTGGCCGACGTATTCATGCGGTTGTTCTGGATGTACATGCGGCGATCTCGACGAGCTCGCCGGTGGAGGTGCTGCCGGAAGAGATGAACTGCGTCACGGCGGTAAAGGGCCGGCTCGTATCGATGGAGCCGCCCTGGCCGTCAAAGGTTGACTAAATTAAATATTGTTTTTCAAGAGCGACTGATTCAGCTTGGTTTATGATGTGAGATTAAACAATACAGAAACTTAGGGACAACAAGCCAAGGCTGGACGCGAGCATCATCTGTATGAGAAGTCTGGCCTATATACGTTCTGATGATTATTGTTGTCTTCTTGACACTTCCTAGGAATGCTAGGGGCTTCTTCTGTGCTGCTGATAATACCAGAATCAAAGGAAACGCCAGTTCCGGAGCACGATCGTCAAGACTTGTGACAACTTGAGTGTTTTCTCTCCGTTGGTGACATTATTCAGAGCGTGAGAGGAGTCATGCTCGGATATGCGACTTGACGTTGTTTCTAGTTTTTTAAGATACTTGACGCCCATGATTGAGATGAAGCATAAATGATGGTACGTCATCTACGATACTCGAGTATACTCGTAGAAGTAAGACTGTATGATGGATCAGTACCTGATCGGCTAAATTACGTCGAATACTGCAAACAAGGAAGCTGACAAGGACGCGCATCAACCAGAAAATCTATATCTACCTTGTTAAAGACAGGAGATGACGGGAGGCATGGGGTAAATACAGTGAAACTAGGATCGATGTGACACGTTTGGTTCACATGTGAAGACCACGCCCGGACAGTGCAGCTGAGCGGAATAATAGAGAATATAGAATATAGAAACTAAAGAATATCATAGTCACAGCGTAGTCAGGCAGCATTGGAAGGCGAGTTTGAACGGGTGTATCTTTGTATTCATAAATCGTGGGTAAATGCTAGAGAGTAAAGCAGGTGTGCAGGAAAACAGTAAGAAAGAAAGAAATAGTAAACCTTGTGAACCTCTAATGCGAGATGGCTCGTGACAAGCAGGTCTAGACGTGATGAAGGCAGTAGAAAAGTAGGCTGGGGAAATAGAAAAGACATGAAGAGATGAAAAGAAAACGCCAGTCCCGCCCGCTTTTGACAGTAATGAAATCAAATAAAAGTAAGAAAAAAGGATATGAGAACCCAAGACAAGTGTACAAAACGCCCGCGTTTCTTACGCGCACAGCTTGTCAAATATCTCAATCAGCTTGCGCACGCCCATCAGATTGTTCTCGTCGGGTGTGTCCTCGCTGACAAACTTTGCATGAGCAAAGTCGATGAGGCGCAGACTGAAGATGGGCGGTGCGCCACTTTCCGATGCCTCCGAGTCGGTGATGGAGGCGACATCGTCGGCCTCGTCGGCCATGTCAAAGGACTCGGGCACCATGTGCAGCCCTTTGAGGCCGAGCAGGTTCTGGCCATCGACAGCATCTTCGTCATACTCGACATCGTTAATACCAATCCCGCTATCGGTGGAACGAAGCGAGCAGTCAGTGGTCTTGCCCACGTCGACACGGCGTGAGCTTGCCCGTAGCACGTTCATAGCATCGTCATCGGACCGCGCGTCGTAGATGGCCTCGGGTTCTTCGTGGAGGGGCGCGGGCGACTGGATGCGGCGGCGCTTGTTGGGAGATGCGTGCTCTTGCTCTTGTGTTTGAGACTGCTCTTGAGACTGCTCTTGGGCCTGTTGCTGCTCCTGGATCAGGCCTATGGCCTCGGCCATCGATATGCGGACGGCCTCAGGCTCGGGCTCGGCCGATGCTGCGCGCCCGTTGGCCTCTTTGATAGCGATCTTGAGCGCGTCGCCCTCGCCCTCAAAGACAAAGAGCAGCGACGACGAGAACATGCGCGTGCGCTTCTTTTCGAGCACGTTGCGCACATTCTCAAGATCGGCCTTGAACGCAGCGGCAATGGCGCGGCCGTGCTCCTCGTCGACACCAGCCGCCTTATTGAACAGAAACTTGCGAAAGGCGTCGACAATGTTGTCATCGTTGACCTCTTGGCGGCCATAGTCCTTGTCGTAGATGGTATAATCCTGGCCATTCCACACGCGCATGCCGGCGATGCGAAAGCCAAAGTTCTTGTGGGTGGTCTGCTCGGCAATGATCTTCATGCGGGCCTTTTTCTCCTCGGCGGCGGTGTCAGTGCACAGCTGGGTGCCGAGCTTGACGTCGAGGATGTTGGGGTGCTTGAAGCCGTGGGTGGCGTTCTCGAGGACGACGGCGCGGTCGGTCTTGATGCTGCCACCGCCGTTCGGTACCCACTTGACGTTGTCCTTGGGTGGTTCTGGTTTTGATGCTGTCGCCACTGCTGCTGCTGCTGCTACTATTGGTGTTGGCGCTGTGTCATCTTTGCTGGCGGCGGCGGCAGCATGCTTGATCTGCTCGACGGCCTCTTCTGGGTTCTTCGTCTCCTGCAACATGAGCGAGCCAATATATAGCGGTATGATCTCAGCCAGGTCGGGGTGGTCCCGGTTGACGGTCTCGTAAAAGTCGATTTCGGCCTGAACGCAAGGCTTGATGAAGAGGGAGCCGGTCGCATCGCATAATGTTCCGGCGCTGTATTGTTAGTATATTTGCTGGGCAAAAGGGGGTTGCAGACTACATACTGTCCGGCGACGGCATGGTCAAAGGCCTGTAGGTCGGACGCCTTTGGGATCTGGTGTCCTTGGGGAGCCATGGTACGTGTGTCGAGGAGGATGTATAGGGGGAGGGGCAATAGAGACAGCTAGGCTGAGTTGGTATTGGTCTTGTAGACGCTAGATTTAGGTTAAAGTATCGGTATCCGTAATGCCAATGTTGTCGAAGTTGATATAGGAGAGTCTGATATATGGCGGCGGCGCGGGTGTCGCATAGGTGTTGAGGATGGATATATTGTTGGTAATGACTGTGGCAACATAAGATAGGATAATCAAAGTCAAGGTGAGGCGACAAGCCGAATGATTGTAGAAAAGGCAGACAGATATATATGTATCGCGATAGTTGAGTTGCGTCGAGGTTAGGCTATAGGTCGGCTGCGACGAGGAGGTGCGACGGCAAGGCGAGTACAGCGAGGTGAGCAATGCGCGACAGGATGCAAGGGACCTGTGCGAGGGTGGCTTTGTCGAGTGTATAGTGTAGAGTGTAGAAAGGTGCGATGTGTATGTGTTGCGGGCGATGAATGGTGGTGTTCAGTCCGGGACCGAGGCGATCCAAGTCGTTCCAAAGACGTTATTCAGTGCTCACTGACGTTGGACGCTAATTGAATTTAAATTTAATCCCTTTTTTAATTGTTGACGTGGAGTAGTGGTCGTCGGCCATGTACTTATGGACGGCAGGCTGAAGGCTGGAGACTGAGCATTTCCATTTCGGGCTAAGCCTGTTTATTTATCGCTATTATTTACTGCATTTATCTTTTATTATTGTTAGTCGCTTTCGTTAGGCTATTCTCCCGTGCCCGACTGCGCCGATCCCCTGTAAATACTATTAGACTGCTGTAAGTCTGTACTGCTGCAGCTAGAGTGGGTGCTGCATCTCGATATCCACCCGCACCCTCCCTCCCCGCCACCAACACGCTTGCGCTGCAGTTCACAGCTGGCTCTGCAGACAAAAGAAGAGAAGAAAAATAAGAAAACAAATAAGCAGAAAAATGATAGGAAAAAAGATGAGCAGAATAAGAACAGCAGGAAAATAAGACCGACGAATAAGGAAAGAAGAGACACCACCCATGCGGGCAATGCGGCAAAGCCCCCCCGAGGCCCCTCCTCCGAAGGCCAATCACAAGCCCATCAGCCTGACCAAGCCCAGCGCATCTCAATCCTTGCAGGTCACCCTCCTGGCTCTGGCAATTTTTGTTGATTTTTGCTGCTCAGCCACGTCTTGAGCTTATTCTGTGTGTCTTTTTCTGTGATGAGTATGCCATAATTAAATAACGATTGAACACAGATGGAGCAAAGATTGAATAACGAATGACTGCTTTGATGCGAGTTTATTTACGGATTTTTCAGTTTGACTGAGTCTTCTTACGCAAGATTAACGCGGCTCACAAAAGGCTGTAGTTTTGCCTTTTGCTCTGCATAACTGCAAATCTGCCTAGTGAGAATGCCTTTGAGGAGTCGTCGATGAGATGACTGATGAAGGAGTACGACTGCATAAACAACCGGCGGTGTACTAATCTGATTTATTTACTTATTAACTCTATGCTTGTGTACGAGAGTGAACGGTCCTAACACAAGTAGACTAAATCAAAATAATAAAGGAAGGAAAAGACCAATGAAGCGGATGAATGTGAACAGGAATAAATCACAGAATAAACAGGCATGACGACAGAACTCAAGCAGATCAATGAAAGAAGCTGAAACGGAAACAGTGAGCGAGACCAAATTACAGTAGGACATCCCTGCAATAAAAAAGACACTCAGCTGCTGTTAGGTCGGGCATCTTAAGACCACGCTTGTTCCAAGTGCTTACTCGTCTTATCTTGAAGATTATCATTCTGACTGTGAAGCCGACCTTCTTGTAAGATATGATTCACGGGACTGCTCCGAAGAAGGTGAAGGGAAAGGGAGAAGAAAAATAAAAGAAAAAAGAAAAAGGAAAAAGGAAGGAAAAAACAGAGTGCGGCTGATTTGTGGCCACCCACGGCCTCACTGCCTTTGAGAATGACCCTCAGCTTCCACTTTCGCTTTTCGTGTCACTGCCTGTCAATCATGTGGTATGACTGCCTCACCGTGACAACAACGAGTGACAGCTTGTCAAATACTATTTGCTGTATTGCTCCTGGCCAGTCAATTTCTCGTTGTTCTTTGACACCTTGACTGCCCGGCCCCAGGTGCGATCACGCCCGGTGAAGGTGAATACACAACAAATCAATGTTGGATTATATCGACTATTGACTGGCATCTACCACTGCACCTATCAATAATACAACTCTGCAAAACTACAAACACAATCTAGAAATCACCCTGCATGGCCTCATCCGTCGTACTACTCTGATATCACCCAGTCCACGTTGGCGGCGCGTATCACTCTGCATTGCTGCGGCAGCTCTGTGCTCTCCTCGTCTACCATACAAGTACTACTGAGAATTACAAAATCGGAAAGCCTATGGTGACATAAGACATCTGCCGCTGCTACCGCTATTGCCTCATGTGTCACTCGATTAGACGTCATGCACCTGGCTGCACGGTACCCCCAATCAACATAGTGGAAGAGCAGCACGAGTTGCCCTGCATCTGCTTCTACGTTGCACAGCCTACCAGCGTGCAGTCGGCTATTATTTTTTCTCTCTCTAGTTTGTCTGATAAAGGTCCATTCTACAGTGCACGTACATCATCTCACGTCGGCTGTCAGATTTTGGAGTAATCTTGCCTCATCCGGTATGCCTCGCAGACCGCCTTCAAGCTCGTATGAAATCCAACACCTGCCAATACGAAACTGCAATATAATGTAATAAAGCCGATACCTGCACTGTAGTTAAGTGATAGAAATGGCTTGATGCAATATAATTTGAACACAAGCAGCCAAGTGACAGCCTTCTGACTTGACATTCATGGAGTCAGAGTCAGGCCAGCCTTGTCAATTGTTAATGAACAAGAGTATCAGCGTGAATTTATGACTTTATCAATAATACAAAAGAAGCACGATTCATGTTATCGATATTGACATACTGCTGATCGTGTAATCGACACAGAATGAAGTCAAGATGAACCAATCCAGACTGAGTGATGATGTAATTGTGCCGGTAGCTCCTTCCTTGTGTTTTCCTTTGTTTGCATCGTGCCTTCTGTTTTAATTGCAGGCCCGTTTGCATGCTGCTTTTATTGTATTCCATGTTAAAATATCCTTAACCTTTCCAACGTCACCTCTACTGCCTACTCTGACAATAACTCGTCACTCAAGAATAGCACATCGCCAACTTCCACCTTCGCCCTGATCTTACAGCCTCAGTTGCCTGCTCTTCTCACCACCTTCGTCCTGCGCTCCGAATTTCAACACTTTCAACTTCATATTCGGCCAAACCTCAACGCCACCTGCACTTTCTCCCTGTCGCTGCTTCGCCTGAGCAATACTGAAATCCCACACATTCACCCTGCATAACAGCCCGATGACTACCGCGGACAATGATGCGGCCGGCGGAGGTCCTGCCTCTGCTCCTGCCCCTGCCGTCCTACCCCTTGACACACTTGTCGAACGTGATAACGAGTCTGGTAATACCAGTAATGAGCCTGATAATGTGCCCGACAGTGTCAGCAAGATTAAGATGGCGGATATGCAGCCTACTGTGGCGGCGGCCAAGAAAAAAAAGTCCAAGGCCGTTGCTGCGCGCGGCCCGACTGCTCTTCCCAAGAACCGCGGAAGTGGATTTGAGCGTAAGTTTTTGGTCTTCTTGTTGTCAACTTGTTATCGACAAAGAAGAAAAAAAAGATAAAGCAAAAGAATAAAAAAACAAGTTGGTGGTGGCAGTGTTGTGCCCGGCATCGCGCCTGGACATCGTGAGAATGGCACAGAACACCACAAGTGCTTCAAACAGTAGAAACTAACCATACAGCATTCTATGCGGAACCACCGCTGACCATCGGCGAGTTTGAAGAGGAAATGGACCTCTACCACATGTAAGTTTGTCCTTGGTATATTTTCTAATATCGCATGTTGAATATGCCGGGCGTTGCTGACATTCACTACCTATAGCACTCTTCCATTTGACGAGTAAGTTCGCCTTGTCCCGGTCTTGTCAAAATAGTAAATAACTGACAAATAGGCGCATCGAGACCTGCATCCAGCGGTACCGCGCCCGCCGCCGCATGGACAATGACCGCACCAGCCTCTTCAACCGCTACCTCACCGTCGGCGGCGTTGACTGCACGCCTCGCCAGTTCAACGGTGCCATGGGCATGCACGAGACCGAGGGCATGACCGCCTCGGACAAGAAGACACTTGGCGCCACAGACGTCGTCAGCCAGGGCGGTAGCGCGCTGTCCAAGTTCTATGCCACCGACAATAAGCACCTATGGACCATTGACTTTTGTGGCGTCGCGGCCGGTTTCTTCTCTGTGTCCCTGCGTGAAATTGGCTGTAGCCGCAGAACGCTCATGTCTGTCGGCATCGATGTTGTCGACAACTTTATGCGCTACCTGCAGCTGCACGACGTGTGCCCCGAGTACAGCGAGGACATCAAGGCTGCGCGCGCCATTTGTGCCCGGGCCCATACTGAGCTTCCCAACTGTCTTGATATCCTCCAGAAGATGCCGGGCCAGTTCAACCGCGCGTGCTCCAAGCTGTTTTGGCGCGAGACAGACAGCACGCTGTTCCACGAGGGCATCGACCCTCTGCGCTGGTCTGTCGACCCAGAGGGCAACGAGATGGTGGACGATGACATGGACAACGACGCCGATACGGTGTTCCGCGACACGCTCATGCTGCACAAGGATGCTATTAGTGCCACGGCGCTTGCTGCAGCCGCCAAGGGCAGCGACCTGTCCGCGATCCATATTGTGTCGACCAAGGTGGTTGATCTTGAAATCGCCGGCCTTGTCATGCCGTCTGACGAGCTGCGCCAGCAGTATGCCGGCACGCACGACAAGCTACGCCCGGCGGGTGTGGTCGTTTGCAAGCACTACTGCATCGAAGAAGGCATTGCTAACCAGGCGCACTTGAGCCAGGAAGAGCTAAGCGAGCTGGACACTCGTCACGGCAAGCCTGCATTCTTCCTGGATGCAACGGCCATGGACATGCTTGTCGAGGGCATGAAGCTGCGTGTTGTCGTGCACGAGCTCAGCTGCGACTTCACGTTTGTGTCGGCCGTCAAGGCGGTCCACCCGTCGTTTTACCTGTTTCTTCCGCAGGAGCTGATGCTGGACTTTAAAGAGCCCAAGCCCAACGAGCGCGAGGCGCCGTCTGTGGACAAGCCGGATGCCGACGAGGAGGTGGGCGACAACGACGGCAAAGATGAGTAATCTTGCTAACCACATATCACATGAAAAAAAAATTCCGAAGACAAGGGGAACAAAAGAAACAAAAACTATTTTGAGCTTGCATTGACAACTAAGCTACAGTAGCTTCAATGCCATGTTTCGTTTCCCCTCTCTCCTAGTCTTCTTAGTCTTTAGTCTCGTCTCATCCTGTGGGCTTGCGCGTACGTCACATTTCTGTAACTCCGAATCCATTGCCTGCGTCGATCGGGTCATCTTCCAGGCATCAGCATTCTAGGAGCACAAGACATCACATTGCTTGATTGAGCATTCACGAAATAGATTTCACTGGGTGAAATTTGATTTTTCGTTTGGAAAATAACGAGTAAAAGAAAATAGTATCATGATATCAAACGACAAAAAAAGGTCGAAGCGCCATTAAAACACAGAAACAAGGCAGAGCAATGCAAATTGAATATAGTCAATAAGGACAAAAATTGCACGTGAGAGTCATCGAGTAATTGCAAAGAAACATGGTAGAGAGCGTAATACCAGTAAACACCGGGCCGAGAGGATAATACAGAGAGAGATAAAAGACAACAAGAGACAAAAGAATATTAAAGTCGTCCAGACACAGAATCAGCCCCAGAGCATTTAGTCCTGGCTCTGGATCTTGTTGTCGCCGGCCACGGTCTGGGCATAGCTCGGGGGCGGGGCCTCGCTGCCGCCCTCACCCGCATCGTAGCCGCCAGTCGAAGGGCCGGCTGCCGAGGATGCCGCTGCAGGCGGCAGGCCGGGGCTGGTGACGGGCGATGCCGTGCCGTAGTTGAGGTTGCTGCTGGTGCTGTCCTGGATCTTGGGAGCGGCAGGGGCAGGGGCAGAGGCGACAGTAGGCGAAGGCACGTTGCTGTCGCCAGCGACGGACATCGTTGTGATGTGGTGCGAGCTGCGCTGGCCCTGGATGTGGCCCTGGGGACGACGGCCGCTGTGCATCTGCTGGTTGTGGCCGGGCTGGACGACATAGTAGATGGCACGGCCGCCCTCGGCGTCCTGGCTGAGGACCTCGTAGTCGTAGTCGGGCTCGGGGAACTTGGCGATGATATACCAAGCGTGGATCAAGCCGGGGACCTGTTTGTTAGATGTATACGTTCAAGGTGTGGGTGCTGGAGAGAGACTAAGAAAGACTTACATAACCCAGGACGCAGAGGAGGATGTTGATGACGGAGTCGGCAGAGCAGATGCCGCGCTTGACCCAGACGGCGACGGGCGGGAAGACGAGGGCCAGCAGGCCGAGGAAGATGTCGGTCGAGCACATTGTGGTCAGTTGTGGGTGGTGGGTAGTGGGTGTTGAGGAATAGACAGGCGTCGAGACAGTCGTCTTGGTTGATGACGCAGATGACAGAGTAGAGGTTATCGGGGTGGTAAAACCGACAGACAGACTAATGGGTGGTCGGGAAGATGTAGCCTTCAGTCGAGTATGACAAAGAATATCGTGAAAGATCAGGAAGAATCAAGACAATCGAGAAACAACAGATCAAGAAGAAGAGAAACGTGAGGCAAATTGCAACCGAGGAGGCCCCCCAGCCTATTTAGATGATACAGCGGGTTGCAGCGGGCAGCCGACAGGGGTTAGTCATTTGCTCCTAGTCACACTACAGAGAGGCAAGGCACTAACAGGCGGAGATTGACGAAAATCTACTCAACAGTGAAAGAGAAAAGCGGGTACGCTATGCCGTAAAACTAAAAATACAGCGGAAGCGCATGGAGAAACACATAAAGGCAGTCTGTGAACAAGCCTAGAACAGCATATGACATAGTGTGATGGTGTCGAGATAGTGCGTATAGTGAACAAGAGAGGCGAGATATCTCATGATCAGCGGCCAAAGCACAGCCAAGACCACGGTGTGACAACCCGGGGTAATATCTAACAATGTAGGGGAAAGCAAAACAAAAATTCAGAAATATTCTCGAATTACTCACAATCTACCTGAAGTCAGAATTCAGCGTCAAAACATGCCTGGCATTGCTGGAGAAGTCGCTATAAAACGCTATGAAATGCATAAGATATAAGACAAAATGACGCTATAGAGGCCGGGCTGGAGTGATAGCAGCGAGGCCGAAAGAGGCAGTCGCGAATGCACGCCGTAGGCAGCAGAATTAATTCTTTGTCATCAGCCGTCGCGATAGTCGGTATTACGCCGATTAAAACTTGATTTCGAAAGGAACACTAATGGAAATATTGAGAAAAATGCACAATAGAACTTGACAGATCTGGTCGAGGTATGACTTGGTTTTGCGGCGGAAGAGGACGATATCAATATTGCGTTCCGTGACAGCGGCTGTCGCCGGTCTATAGAAGCCAGCGCAAATCATATGTTTTACAGCGCAGAGGCAGCTTTTATAGGTATTCCAGTTGATAAACAGCTCCAAAATCTGAGCCGTCAGGGGATCGTTTCAATTACAGGGGCTCGATAAGCGCCTGGACTCTATCGTTGAAGGAAGGCGGCGCCGCCCGGCGCGTGGCCAGATTGAGCTATAAATGTATACTTTTAGTCTCATACAAGTTCCTGCCAATGCTAGGTACTCCACGTGACCTCTCTACGGTCGCATTGCGCCTAGTATCGTCCACCACTTTAACTTTATAGACCCGCTTTCGACCACATCCAAACACATCTAACCAATCATGGGAGCTCTCCAGTCTCCAGTAAAGCTTTTCGACGTCTGCCGCATAGCGCAAGGGAGCTATGCCATCTCTCGCAGCCAGCGTACAATTATTCTTGATTTATTTCAGATTTATTTACATATTTCCAGCCTGCTGCCAGCTTCCCCCCTAGGACAGCACTGTCTCCTATATCCTTCCAGAGCTCTAATGATTGCTTGCCCATAATGTCCATCCCCGGTCTTGGACAGATCCCAGTCCAGGTACGTCGTCATGGCACTATCACTGTCTCTTCTATATACCAGCTTCCAGCCTTACTAACTACTGGTTGACAGACATCTACCACCTCTACTCGCACATTCAAGCTGACACCCGTCTCAGAATGGCGCTTCACTGTCGGCCAGTCCCCCATCAAAGTCCGCCTGCTCAACGGCACCGCCGAGCGCGACGGCACTGAGCTCGCCGCCAACCAGCCCTACTCCTTTTCCGGCGTCCAGTCCAAGATCCTCACCTGGCACGGCTGCGAGATCGAGGTCGAGGGCAATGTCGACTCGTGTGATGTTGTCGCCGGCGGCTCAAAGGTGCCCGGCGTTCCCTCGCCCCAGATCTCGTACTTGAACCTTCACATGCTGCTCGCTTCACAGCGCGCACGAGCTGCGGCCCTCCCTCAGACGACCGGTCCACGCCTGCTCGTCTGCGGCCCGCCACACTCTGGCCGCACCACTCTCGTTCGCAGCCTCACCGCCTGGGCCACCAAGATGACGACGACATCGAATTCGCCATCCTCTGCGCCCCCGCCCCCACAGCAGCCGTGCGTCGTCAATGCCGACCCGCGCGAGGGCTTGCTCAGCTTGCCGGGAACCCTGAGCGCGGCTGTCTTTGCGACACTCATGGATCTCGAGACCGAGGGCGGTGCCGGCTGGGGCGGAGCTCCCAGCAGCGGCCCTAGTGCCGTGCCCGTCAAGCTGCCCCTGGTCTACAACTACGGCTACGCGCGGCCCAGCGATGCGCCCGACCTGTACCGCCAGCTCGTCACGCGGCTGTCGGGCGCCGTCTTTGCCCGCCTCGCCCAGGATCCGGCCGCCAAATACAGCGGCATTTTGATCGACACGCCCGCAGTCACGACAGCCGTTTACGACGACGACGACGAAGACGAGTACATGCCCGAGGGAGACGACGACGTCAAGGAGCCAAAAGAACAAGATGACAAGGAGGAGGGCGAGGCCAAAGAGCCCCGCCCCAAGCTGATGAGCATCGACCTGCTGACGCACGTCATCGAAGAGTTCTCCGTCAACATGGTCGTCGTGCTCGGCCAGAGCAGCGAGAGCATTGCCATCCGCGAAGCCCTGGAGCAGCGCCTCGTCGGTGATGCCGCGACAACGTCCACGGGCGAGCCCATCCAGGTCGTGCAGCTGGACGCGTCCGACGGCGTCGTGGCCCGCAGCGACCTGGCCGAGCAGCAGCAGCGCGAGGCGTGCATCAAGGAGTACTTTTTCGGCGACGCGAAGCGCACGCTGAGTCCGTACACGCAGCAGGTGGACGGGGACACGCTGACGGTGCTGCGCCTGCCGCCGCGCGCGGCCGAGGCCGAGGCCAATGGCCAGGGCGCGGGAGACCACCGCCTGGTCAAGTTCGATGCGTCGCCGGCGCTGGCGCACTGGACGCTGGCGGTGATGAATGCCGGCCTGCACGACCCGCCGGATGTGGTTCAGCAGGCCACGGTGCAGGGCTTTGTGTATGTGGCCGAGGTCGATGGCGAGCGGCGCAAGGTGCGCGTGTTGGCGCCCGTCAGTGGCCGGCTGGGCGACCGGCCGCTCGTGTTTGGCCGCTGGCCCGAGCCCTACATCAATCTTGTTGGTTGAGGTAGTATTTGTTCTCTGAATTGTTGTCGTGTCATTATATTCTTCTATAAAAAGCGTGCTTCACGTGGAGTTTGGAGTCAAGATGTTTGCATACACAGCCATATTTTCAAATCGATATGAGATGGATTCAATATACCAAATAAGAACGAAGAAACAGACAAGCAGTGAACGAAAAAGTAATAAAATAAAACAAGTTAGACAGGGCTTTGGAACAATAACCCATAGTCTCCATGCGCCCATCCCACAGTATAAATAGTGAGAGCAAATAATAATATAGTAAGATAGAAACAATGTTTCACCGTCGTGCTACCTTTTCCCTTTCCACTGCCAGTCTTCATTTTAGCATCCGAGAACCCTCCATCAGCAGCTTGAATCATCTACACTCCTGCATTTTCAATATGCCACTACTACTAACTTAGTCAACCTTGATGCTGGCGTAAATCTTTCTCGTGAACCACCAGCTAGAGAAGAAGCCAATCGAGCCCGTCAGGATAAAGAACAGGAAGCTGATCAGCGCACTGTAGCCAACGTACAGCACGCTGCCCGACAGACCGCCAATGCTCAGCTTGCTGATCCAGTAGATGATGGCGTTGGCAAAAATGTACACCGACGTCGTGCCCGCCGCCAGGAACGACCGCCACTGCCAGTGGTAGTTCTCGGCACACAGCAAAAAGTACACCATCAGCACTGTCACAGCGGCGCACGTGATGATCATCAGGCCGTAGCACAGGAACAGGAAACCAAACATGTAGTAGATCTTGCTGAACCAGATACTGTTCATGATAAAGTACAGCTCAACAAAGATGGCGCCAAAGGGCAGGATGCCCACCAGCAGCATGCTCGGCAGCGGCTTGAGGTAGGTCGTGACTGGCGGGATCTGGCGTGGGATCTGGTTGGTGTGCACTGGCGAGTCGAGCACGCGCGACCGGAAACCGACCCATGAACCGGCAAACGACAGAGGTACCGAGATGACGAACCAAATGGCAATAATCACCAGCATCGTCGTGAATGGCACAGCACCCGACGACTGCTTGGCCCACAGGAACAGGTTCAGCAGGAAGAAAACGCCAAAGACGATACCGGGCACGAGCACGGGCGTCAGAGCAATGTTCAATTTCCACTTGTCGCCGCCAAACGACTTGTACACGCGCGCAGACGAGTAGCCACCGACAAAGCCGAGCACAGTGTACAGTAGCACCATAATGGTGCCGAGCGAGCCGCGGTTGGAGGGCGACAGGAAACCAAGCAGAGCAAACGCAATGGTGAAGCCAGTCATGACAAACACCTGGGCTCCGTTGCCCAGGAACACAGACAGGAGCAGCGGGTGCGAGGGGGCACGGAACACGTCGCCGTGCACCAGCTTCCAGCCAGAGTCCTCCTGAATGCCATCGTCGTCATCAAGAGCGGCGCTAGTGCCCGACAGATCGTCCAAGTTGATGTTCTCCAAGCGGTTGTAGCGGGCAATGTCCTTTTTGAGCGTGCGCACCATGACGGACAGCACCGTCAGCACCAAAAAGACAACGATGATGGCCGAGTTGATGAGCGAGAACCAGTGGATCTTGGGCTCATCGACGTGTAGGTACTTGTCCCAGCGCGTGGCCCACGCCGTGTTGGATGGTGTCCAGTAGACGCTGTAGGTGAACTGCACGTGCGACTTGCCGCCCTTGCTGGTGTCTAGAACGACGGGCGGGTGCTTGAGCGAGCAGTCAACCAGGTCATCATACTTGAGCGAGCTTGGCTGCACGAGGACGCCGACAACGCGCAGCTGGTCTGCATTGCCGCTGACCTGGTGGTATTCGACGACAATATCGTAGTGGTTGTTGAACGCAATCTGGTTCTGGTTGTCGCCGCTGTCTTGTCCAATGAGGAAGCCGGGGCTGTAAAATTCGGTGCCCGTCAGATCGTCGATGATGTCCTGGCCCGCAGGCAGGCCGTCGACCAGCCAGTTGAGACTGTAGCCCTTCTCGATGAGCATGTTGACAAACTGCGACTGCTCCTGCGTGTAGTCGACAGCGCACAGCGGCTTACACGTCTCGTTCTGGGCCATCTTGAGCTCAAACGGCGACGTCATGATGCGGTCGCCAAACAGGATGCTGCCAAGACTCTCGCCGACGCTCTGGGGGCCGCCCACGGGCTGGCAGAACTGCATGTTGGGGTGGTAGTAGTCGTAGGACATGACGGAGTGTAGCATAGCATCGCGCGGCGCCGCGATGGGGCGGATAGCGTTGACATAGAGCGGCACAGTATCGCCGGGGCGGTAGGATGTAGGTGCGACGCCGGGCAGGTAAAAGGCCGAGACAGGTTGTGGTGCAGTTGCGAGCAGAAGAGATGCGGCTGCCAGTGTCGTCTTGGCAGACGACGAGAATGTGTTGGAGATCATTGTGTGGTGTGTATATGAGGATGACGATGTGGTGTCGTCAAAGTTTCGTTTCAAAGCTGCTCAACAGCTACAGCTTGATACTTTAGGTTAGCCAGTAGTACAATCTAAAGAGCTCTTCTCGAGAATGATCATCTCCAAGCTCACATACAATGAGGACCGAGCTTAATCTCGTTCTCGTTCAAGCTCGTTCAAGCTCGAATGCGACTTGCGCCTCGAGGCTGCCGAGCCGTGTAAAAAGGGGGAGGTCGGTGGCGCTGTTTATTACTCCAGGACGCGCAAAAGCTAAATAACCTATAGCAGCATCGAACTCGGAATGGTAGGTAGGTCGAGGTCGAGGTATTGAGAGAAACAATCAATGTCGTCAAGTGTTGTCGAATGTGCTTTGTCGGATAAATGGTGGACACGGGGCGTGATGGAGGTACCGATGATGGGAGACGACACGTTGTTTCCTAGGCTGGCTTGGCTGGTAATAACTTGTTTCCTCGAATGTGTCTAACATCCTCTGTAGGGGCTCACTCACGCCTTGGCACAGGAGGCTGGTTCTTTCCTAATTCGTCACCACAGGGCTTGGGTCAGAGCTTTGCATCTCTGCTGCTGCTGCTGTTGCTGAGCTCCTCTTCTAGGGCAACTGGCTAAGGCAGGTACCGACCGGGACAGGGGGGGGTTACGCTAGACATAATACTCACTACGGGGCATTCGATGACTTCATCGATATGCATCTTCATTCTTGCCTTTTATGTATTCCTTGAGCTTGTGATGACTAATAAGTATGTAGAGAAGCTCATAAGACTGCTTGACAATCGATGATAGCACATTCATTATATAATGCTAACGTTGAGATTGGGCTCTATATATTCCTCACACGCAGATTTCCTTAATCATAGCTGTGATTATTTCACTTAGGTCAGGCCACGCGTAAAGTGGAACAGCCGTTTCGATAGCTCTTAGCATCCTCTCAGAACCCTACAAGTAAGAGATAACGTTGAGACGAAGTAATTGAAATAGTAGAATCATTAGGCACTAGGAATAACAGTTGTTGCTATCAATGGAGGTGGTAATATGCTGTAAAGTTGGCGGAGTTGTCTTGCATGTCCAGTACGTCTGAAGTTCTCCATCTTATCTTACGTGTGATATGGCTGACTTGCCTGGGCCACATCTCGTCACACGCAGCTACACCGGTCTATCAGATTGCGTTATTTAAGCTTTTCACATTTGGTCAGTTGAATATTATGGGACAATTTCTGAAGTGTCTATTGGTTTAACTGCGCTGAAAGTGAAAAGTGGTATGCAATCTGTACAAGCACACCTCATCTCAGCACAGTTTCTCACCACATGACAGTTGGAGGTAAGCAGCTTATCAGATTTTAAATAACTAGAAGAAAAGAGACAGTATTTGGTGCTATAAACCACTGGACGAATACTGGACATTACGTATGCCACATTCTGACCGTCAAACCTTGCTGTTCTCGTATACTTGTGCTGCTTATATAATGGCCATCCGGGTTGTCAGACCCAAGTGGAAGGATGCGGAAAGATCAAAATCTCACTGGACATTCTCTTATTGATTCACATTGTCTTCCATCTTCTTTTGCTCAAACAACAACGTATGTATTCCATCATTCATCTCTCATCTACTATCTAACACTATAGATTTATGCCTCCAGCACATAACGGTACCGCGCCTTGCCATCGTCCATATCGACAACAGCCGCGTTGGCATCCTTCATAGGCCGTGTCTGGATCCATGGCTTGATCTTCTTGTCGGCCGCCAGCTGAAGCATCTCGGAAATCTGCCAGGGGGGACCGATAGCGCTGCCACCAACCTTGACATTGCCGCCAATGAGGTCCCAGGCCGAGATGGTCGGCAGGGCGCCATTGTCTGGCGCGCCAATCTGGACAAACGAGCCGCCCACCTTGATGAGCTTCAGGTAGTCGCTCAGTGGCATCTTGGGGCTGGACACTGTCGACACGATAAAGTCCAGCGACCGGATGTGCTTCGTAACCCAGTCCTTGTCCTCGGCCGTGGCAATGTACTCATCAGCGCCCAGCTTGAGAGCATCCTCGCGCTTGTCGGAGCGACGCGAGATAGCCACGACGCGGTCGGCGCCCAGGGCCTTGGCGAACAGCACGCCAAAGTGGCCGATACCACCAAGACCGACAATACCGACCGTCTTGCCGGGGCCGCAGCCGTTCTGGCGCAGCGGCGAGTAGATGGTGATGCCACCGCAGAGCATTGGCGCGGCGTCCTTGGAGTCAAGACCCTCGGGGATCTTGAAGACGAAGCGAGCATTGGTGCGGTTGTATGTGGCGTAACCACCAAATGAGCGGCCAATGTCCTTGGCGTAGGTGCCGTCATAGGTGCCGACCATGCCGCGCATACAGTGGTTTTGAAGGCCATTTGAGCACTCGGAGCAGTCGTCCTCGCCACACGAGAGGGCCTGGGCACCGACACCGACACGGTCGCCCTCCTTGATGTGGGTAACATCCTTGCCGACGCGGACGGCAGTGCCGACAATTTCGTGACCGACAACGCAGGCTATTCTGTTAGCTTTATTTACGGCTGATCAGTTGACGGTATTAACAACTCACGGTAGTTTGTCTCGCCCCAGCCGGAGCGCAGGGTGTGCAGGTCTGAACCGCAGATGCCACAGTGGCTGATCTTGATGTCGACGTCGGTCTCCTCCCACTTCTTGGGCTCAAACTCGCCCCAGGTCATTTTGCCCTTGACGCTCTCGGGCGACTTGCCGATCCATCCCTCGAACTTTGCTGGAGAACTCATGTTGGACGATGGGTGTCTGTGGTTGGATTTGTGGAGGATGTTATAGGTTTGTTGCGAGAAGAATTGAAGTTATGCTTGCTTGGTTCAACTCTCCAAGTCCTCGTCTATTCAGCACTGGACACCTCGTCTTTTATACTCGAATCCCGTTCTACTACATCATTCTTATCTCATAACCCCGGAATCAGCGGCGGTAGTCTCCCTGGTCTCTTTCGGCTCTTTGGCAATACGTCACCGCTTTTTACCCTCTCTGTCTAGATTCCGATCTCTGTAGTATTGAATGTGTGCTTTTTTTTTCTCTGGGGCTATCCAATCGCCCTCCAACCACCGATAACTAAAAACCCTCAAACATGCAAGCTAAAGCCTATCCGCCTAAAAAAGGACATAGACGTTGCTACATATTGCCTCCATCGGGTAAAGTAACGGTTCTTGGCATCTTTGATCTTTCGATCTTTCGGTCTTATGTCTTACTCATTTTAAATTCCTTCTTCTGTTTTTGCTCTTCTATTGGCTTCTAAGGGTTACACTGCAATTATTCGGGACTTAAGACAACTGCTCTAACGGAGTTAGCTAAAAGCCATCATAAAACCTAACACCTATTCCGATACCAAAAGATGTATCTTGTCGTATTGGGAATGAACTAAAAATTCTGAGACAACCGCTTATACCCGAATCCACGTAGTGTAGTTAATGCTACCCTGCAAATGCCGCAGGCTTTAGGACTTAGCTGACTCACAGGCGCAATAGGCGATAGGCTGTAACTTGTGAAGGCTATGTCTGTCATCAAGACGTCAGAGCCGCCACTTTATTCTCTTTAGCATGTCTTAGATTCTTATCTTAGTAATTGTTTCTTAGTAATTACTGATTCCACAGCAACACAATGACGGAGCTGTGTGCA
Organism: Ophiostoma novo-ulmi subsp. americana; assembly: GCA_029298975.1. Classification (NCBI taxonomy): domain Eukaryota; kingdom Fungi; phylum Ascomycota; class Sordariomycetes; order Ophiostomatales; family Ophiostomataceae; genus Ophiostoma; species Ophiostoma novo-ulmi. The sequence continues at coordinate 3,257,125 of JANSMA010000004.1, read as the reverse complement.
TTTTGTTCGTCGCTGGACATGCGGTATGCTGGCTACTACAGGCATAGGCCGGTTTTGGAGGACGACCAGAATGGCACAGTCGACGGCGGAGACGATACAGGCGCAGAGCATGCAGGCCATGCCAGTGACAGCAATGACGATGATGACGACGGTGATGGGAATAATGATAATGAAGAAGGAGAATATGCACACGAACAAGATGTCGATAGTGAGCATGAAGGCGGCGGGCCGCTGGAAAATGTAGACTCTGACGATAGTCTAGACGGATACCACACCGAGGGGGAGTTTGATCATGAGGGTCATGATGATGATGATGATGATGATGATGATGATGCTGATGATGATGATGCTGATGATGATGATGATGGCAATGACAGCGGCTACGAAGAAGAAGTTGGCGACCGCTACACGTTTGTCCATTCAATCCCGGAAATGCTGGCCAGCTCCAGGACATGCCGCTTCTGCGGCGAGCTGTCCCGCTTCTTCTTTCGATGGGTCGAAAAGACTTTTCCTGGACGCACCTTAGACGACCTTATCCTGGCCGACAGCGAAGTCGAAGTTGCGCAAGGAGCCGCCCTGCCAGCCGAGCCGAGGCCAGGGCGCGAGGGCTGGGATAATGTGTCACGGCTCACGTCGGCCCGCGTCATGATGACTATGCGCGACCCCGACCGTCCAGAGCTCGATAACAAGTTCTACTGGCCGGCCGTCAGCCTGGCATACCAGCGCGTGCTGTGGGAGGCGTGGCCGCGGCTGCAAGATGTCCTGGACAGCATGGATGCACGCGAAGCTGAAGGTCAGTCGGCTCTCGCTGCGTGGTCTGAAAACGAGCCGTACTCGGCGCGGCAACGAGACGGCCGCATCGACATGCGACTGCTGCGGCGGTGGAAGGAGTCGTGTCTCGCCTGGCACGGTGACCGGTGCCACAGTGTGCACTCGCATGGCGTTGTAGACGCAAAAGAAAAATCGAGCAAGCCACAGATGCTGCGGCTGATTGATGTCGACGACATGTGTCTCGTGGAGGTCCCTGACCGGTCTGCCGTGACCTGGGTGGTGCTCAGCTACGTCTGGGGCAGGATTCCCTTCTTCACTCTCACCACGGCGAATCGCCCGCAGCTCATGGCAAAAGGCAGCTTCTCGGCCTTGTTGGGCACTGAAGGTGACCCCTTTTCTGGCCTTCCTGCAACGGTTGCCGACTCCATTGTAGCCACGCGGGGTCTGGGTGAACGCTACCTTTGGACAGACAGCCTCTGCGTCGTACAGGACTCAACCGCAGACAAGGCTCTGTTCGTTCCCGCCATGGACGACATCTATTCCCGTGCGATCATCACGATTGTCGATCTCGGCGGCGAGAATGCGTTCCATGGCCTTCCCGGTGTGGCCACCGACCGCTTTGCCGACCGCGACAGCTTTCCCGATCCCGAGCCTTTTATCATCAATGGCACACGGATTGTGCGTGCAGCCCAGCCGACAGGTACAGGATACCAGAGGATGGACATGCAGGCAAGCTGCGTCTATCTGCAGCGCGGTTGGACTTTCCAAGAGGCGCTGCTATCGCGCCGCTTTGTGCTCTTCACAGAAGACACAGTTTTTTGGGAGTGCCCGTGCGCGACGTGGCGGGAAGACGGCAACTGGGAGGTCGAGGGTAAGAAGGAAGTGGAAGAGTATTTAGACGAGGACGAAGGAGGGGGAAATATGGAAACGGCTCAAAATCAAGAAGTTGTAGAGACTCTGACTGGACCTGACATCTTCCGCAATTCCTTTCTCACGGTCGAGTCGTCTGTCCACTACGACCGCCTCTGGGGCCCTTCTGCACAGGATCTCAACGAGTCCTATCAGGCTCTGGTGCACGCCTTTACCCGCAGGAAGCTCTCTTTTGAGGGTGATGGCCTGGCTGCTTTTTCTGGTGTGCTGAATGCCCTGGAGAGAACCACCAGGCTTGAGGGTTCCGATGAAGGACAGGCCAAGCGGCCGCCCCTAGAATTCATCTGGGGACTTCCAGGCCCGTTTCTAGGCGTCTCCCTGACGTGGCCGGCCGACCGCGATGAGATTACGAAGTTAGACGACCAGGGATACCCAGTCACAGACACAGCACCGTTCTTTTACCGGCGCACTGGCAAATGTCTCGTCTTTTTACAAGACAACAACAGTGCCGACAAAACATCACTAACGACTGCCGAGATCCCCTTTCCAAGCTGGAGCTGGGTCGGATGGGTCGGCCCCATCTTGTACGACGAGCTCTTTGGGTCTCTACTATCGGAACATGCGGGCATTCGCTTTTTCGTGTTCAAGTCAGCCCACCCAGATGCAAATCTAGAAGAGGTGGCTCAGAATACAGCATTCCAGGACAGGTGGCCGCCGAGTGACAGACACGTAAAAGCAGAACCGTTATGGCGCGAGACAGGTAGCGACATCCCCGACGTCATCGATGCCAGCATGGTCCCAGAACATATCCGAAAGGCCCCGGCTCTGCGCCAAGTCGTTCTTGGATTCTGGACCAGCTGCTGCCCACAGCTGCACATTATGTTTGAGGCGCGCACACATGTCGATGGCGACCTATACAATGTGGCTGACTTCTGGGAAGAGCTTCCTGGGTCGCCGGTACCACCAACAAAATCCTCTGGCTCCTGGAACCAGAGGCCTCCACGCAGCTGGCGCACTGGTCTGCATATCGTCAAGTGCGTTGTAGTCGGTCGTGACAATCTTGATAATATATCGGAACACAGCCGGCTGGTCCTGCTGGTGACTGAGACAGTCGATGAAGGGGACGAGCTGCACGGCACAAGACGGCGCGTGGCCTCACTTACTGTGGACGAGAAGGCGTGGAACTCACTACAGACACGGCGGTGGGAGGCTGTTATCCTAGTTTAGAAGGCATGTTGAAATTTGGTAGATTTATGTTTCATGAAGCAAAATACGGCTATTATGTTCGCTGTGTATTTTTGTATCATTAATTAGTATGTTTTTGCAACTTAGCGGCGTGAGTTGCTATTATTGTAAAATTTTAATCACATAAAACATATTTAAATAAACTTATACATTTCTAATAAAAACATGGTTCATATGCAGCCACAATATTATATCTCATTTTTGTAATTTTCAAGTAGATTAAAATTACTGGACACCACCACATATCAGAGGTTTAAGCAAACTATTTCTTCAAAATAAAAGACATTCAGAACGGAATAGAAGCTCGAGTAAAATTATGTTCTTTATCTACCGATTAGTCATCCTCGCCGACTTACACTAACATCAACCGTTAGCGCATTCTTATCGCAGAAAACGACCCACAATAAAGTTGACGATAAGAAAAAAAGCCTGCATAGTGAAAGTTTACAGCCTTTCTGGCGATGATCCATTCTGCCGTCTGCCGTCTTCATCTCAACATACATTGACGACCACCCAACACAATGTCTGCCGCGAAACTACCACAACTACTCGACTCCCTCCGCCAATCAGTGGCCTCCGTGGCCGAGGCAACACCGAAGCTGTCGGCTCTGACGCCCCCCGAAGATGGCCTCTCGCTGCTCGACGTCAAGAACGAGCTGCTGCTGAGCTACCTCGAGCACATGGTCTTCTTGATCGTGTTGAAGCTGCGCAACGCCTCGTCTGCCACTGGTGCCGAGTCTGAATCTGACCTGAGTCTCGAGAACTCAGACCTTGGTCAGTCGGTCGTCAAGAAACTCGTCGAGCTGCGTCTCTACCTGGAAAAGGGTGTGCGCCCGCTCGAGGAGAAGCTGCGCTACCAGGTCGAGAAGGCCCTGCGTGCTGCCGAAGAGGTTGAGCGTGCCGCAAGACAAAAGCAGGACTCTGCTGCGGCTGCTGCGGCCGAGGAGGAGGAGGACAGCGACTCTGGGTCTGAGGATGGAAACAACGGCGATGCCGGTTTTGTCGACGAAGAGGAGGTGGCCAACAACCGTCCCAACCGCGCAGCCTTTGTGCGCACTGGCGCATCAACAGCTGCCGCATCTGCCAAGGCCAAGGCGTCTGGCGACGACTCTGGCGCTGCTGGCGGCGTCTACCGCCCACCCAAGATTGCGCCTACGCTCATGCCCGAGACTCAGGCCGACCGCCGCGACCGTGCTGCTCGCCGCCCGATGAAGTCGGCAACCATGGACGAGTTCATCGCCGACGAGCTGTCGACAGCACCCATGGCCCAGCTCAGTGTCGGTGCCAACATCGCCGCACACGGTCGCCACATGACAACGGCCAAGGAGCGCGAGCGCGAGGACGAGCGCCGCGAGTACGAGGAACGCAACTTTATTCGTCTGCCCAAGGAGAGCAAGAAGGACCGCACTCAGCGCAACAAGGCCGAGGGCCGCAGCAGCCAGATGAACTTTGGTGGCGAGGAATGGCGCGGTCTGGGCGAGGGTGTCGACCGCATCAACCGCATGACACAGCGCCGCAGCGGCAGCGGATCGGCAGGCGGCTCGACGCGGTCGATTCTGGACAAGAGCCGGAAGCGCGGCATCGATACCATCGATGGTCCCCGTGGCAGTGGTCTGGGCGATGGCCACGATGGCTCTATTGGTGGCCGCTTCAGCAAGAAGCTGCGGCACCACGAGATGGGCGCGCATCGCGACCGCAAGAAGAAGTGAACCGCTTACTAAGCATTCATGTGTGCATCCTTTCCTTGTCACCTTTTTGTCTAATGTCTGCAGTTTTCGCTGGTTTTCGTCTTGCATATAGAGGCTTGCGTATTTTTGTGTTATAAAAAGCGTCAATATTATCCTATTTCAATGTTCATAACTGCGATATGCTCTCATCAAAACGTGTCTGAATAGATCTTGATCCGGTTATTCTCACTTGTAAATGTATGCGCTGAAGATTGCTAAATTAGGGCACGTGACTCTGTTACAACTTGAAAATGGCCTAGAATTTCAATGCAACGGCCCACTGAAGCCGCGCCAGGGTGCCCCTCTATTGACACTGGGAGACACTTTTTTCAGATTTCGCGGGGCTACAGTAACCGGCCAAATTAAGAAGGAGCGGCCCGCGTGTGACGCACAGTATCTACCACTCCCGGCGCAGTCTGTCCTCTTGTCTTTTTCCCTTTTGCATATTCCTACGAGGCTTTGCTTTTGCGGATTCAGCCAACTCAATACCATTCGTCGACTACCGTTTTTCTTCGGCTTCGGCAAAATCCCCATCCCACGACACAATGGCTACCGAAGCACCACCTGCAGTCGACCCTGCCGCTACCGCCGCTGCAGCTGACCAGGACCAGGACATTAACCCCTGGTCAGTTCAGGGTGCAACCGATGCCAACGGCGAGGTTGTCGCTATCAACTACGAGGCAATCAGCAAGAAGTGGGCAACCAGCTTGATCGACGAGGCTCTGCTCGAGCGCTTCGAGCGCGTCACTGGCCACAAGCCACACATCTGGCTGCGCCGTGGTCTCTTCTTCAGCCACCGCGATTTTGACCGCATCTTGACTCGCTACGAGCATGGCGACCCCTTCTTCCTGTACACTGGTCGCGGCCCCAGCACGGGCAGTCTGCACCTGGGACACACCATCCCGCTGCAGTTCACCAAGTGGCTGCAGGATGTCTTTGACGTGCCACTGGTGTTCATGTTGACAGACGATGAGAAGGCGCTGTTCAAGGATAACCTGGCCTTTGAGGACACACTCAAGTACGGCATGGAGAATGCGCGCGACATTATTGCTCTTGGTTTCGACCAGAAGAAGACCTTTATCTACAGCGATCTCAAGTACGTTGGCGGCCACTTCTTGATGAACGCCTGGGAATTCTCGCGGCTGGTGCCTTACAACCAGGTGCGCGGTGCTTTCGGCTTCAACGAGAGCTCCAACATTGGCAAGATCTTCTTCCCGTCTGTGCAGTGTGTTGCCGGTTTTGCTACATCCTACCCCGAGATCTGGTCTGACCCGCCGGCCGAGGAGCGCACCAAGGAGATTGCCAAGATTGACTGTCTGATTCCCATGGGCATTGACCAGGATCCTTGTAAGTAACCTTTGATTTTTTTCTCAAGTATTATTTATAGCGTGCAGTCGCTAACGTATAGACTTCCGCCTGCTTCGCGACAACTCCCACCGCATGCGCTACCCGTCGCCCAAGCCCGCACTCATCCACTCCAAGTTCCTGACTGCTCTTCAGGGCCCTGGTGGCAAGATGTCGTCGTCGAACCCCAACTCGGCTATCTTCATGACTGATACCGCCAAGCAGATCAAGGTATGTTGTTCATTTAATTTGCCATTACAAAAAACTCTAAGGCCCAATATAGTCCAAGTACTAACACACTATAGACCAAGATCAACAAGCACGCATTCAGTGGCGGCCGTGAGACTCTTGAGGAGCACCGCGAGTTCGGCGGCAACCCCGATGTCGACGTTTCGTACATCTACCTGACGTACTTTGAGGAGGACGATGAGAAGCTGAAGCAGGTCTACGACTCGTACAAGAAGGGTGAGATGCTGACAGGCGAGCTCAAGAAGCTGGCCATTGAGCTGCTGCAGAAGAACGTCGAAGAGTTCCAGGCTCGGAGAGCCCTGGTGACCGACGAGGTGCTGGCATCATACATGAAGCCGCGCAAGCTGCAATGGGCCGGAAACCCGAACCCCAAGCCCAAGCCGGCACCCGAGCCGAAGAAGGGTAAGGAGGCAAAGGCCCCCCAGGAGGGCAAGGAGCCCAAGGAGGGCAAGGTGAAGCTGACAAAGGCCGAGAAGAAGCTGGCACAGCGGCCAAAAGAGGACAACTAGAGTAACTGTTGAAATGTAAAATATAAGTATAAATCAAGCTAATTTTGAGCAATAACGACGTATTGAATTCAACTGCTTATAATGGTCATCAAGTGCGCAGCCAGGTCTAGTATATGTTTCAAGCGTGTAGTAAAAAAAGTCAAATTAATCCCATTTTGATGAATCCCAACGCCATAATGAGTCCAAGTATAAGAGAACGCAACTTAAAAGATGCAAATAGAACATAATAAGAAAGAAAGTCAAGTGCTGATGCAAGACATGAACCTTGCTGTGGAGGGTATCTGCACCTAAAGAGAATGGAGAAGAGATTAGAACACAGACAAACAGTCCAGGCTTACTCGACATTGGCAATGATGACCTTGTCGCGCGCGGCCGGGCGCTTGTCGTCCTTCTTGCTGCTGTGCTTGCGCCGGTTCTCCTCCTTGCGCTTGATCGACCGCAGCATCTCCTGGTTGATCTGGTCCGCCTTCTTGACAACCGCCGGCAAGTGGCGGTGGCGAAGGATGCGCCGCACCTCGGGCATGTGCTTGTAGCGCTCCTTGAGTGTGTTGTCGTACTCGAGCTTACGCTTCTCGGCCGACGCCTTGATGCCCTGCCGCGAGGCGGCCTGTGACCGCCATAGCCGGATGTTGCCTTCGTCGGAGCCCGAAAGCACGTAGTTGGAGTCGGGTGTGTAGCAGACGGCGTGCACGCGCGCCATGCGCTTGGTGTGGTATACGTCACGGCTGCTGCCCGAGTTGACGTCAAACAGGCGGATGGTGCGATCCCACGAGCCACTGACAAGCTCAGTACCGGTGGGGTTGAAGTCGAGCGACAGCACGGCGCCGGTGTGGCCCTTTTGGATGTTGCGGGCACGGCCCATCTGGCGCATGTCAAAGTGGTAGATGTTGTAGTCTTCGCTGCCGACGGCAAAGTTCATGGCCTCCTGGGGGTTCCAGGCGAGGTCGTTGCAGGCAAAGTTGAGGACTGTCTTGTGGATGGGTGATGATGTGCGGAGATCGTAAAACACAAGACTGCGGTCGCTGCCGCACGAGCCCAGCAGACTCGTCTCGACCTGGTTCAGGCGTACGGCAGTGATGGTGTCGACCGAGTGCGGCCATGCGAGCGTCTCCGTAACAGTGGGTGAAGTGCGACCGAGATCGTAGACAAAGATGCGCGAAGAGCCGGAAACAACGGCCGTTGGTGAGCTGCGATGGCTGGTAATCGAAGTAAAGGCGCAGTCGCCCAGGCCCGAAGTGACCTCGCCGGTGTGAGAGTCCATGACGGAGATGTTGCGGTCGGTACCGCACGATACGAGGTAGCGGCCGCGGGACTCGGGCGTCTTGACCCAAGAAATGCCCTTGATGATGCCCTCGTGGGCCTTGGCCTTTTGTGTCTCAGTGCGTGTTGGCAGGTCCCAGATTTTGACGATGCCGTCGGCACTGGCAGAGGCGAGACGGTCGGTATTTTCGAGATCCTTGGCGAGGCAGTAGACGCCGTCCTGGTGGCCGACGCCAATCTGGGCGACAAAGGGTGCAGCAAACATGCGCTCCATCTTGGCAGCCTGTAGGGCTCTGGTGTACTCGCGGGCACGCTCAAATGGATGCAGAGCTGGGTTATGGTTGCGCTGCTGATGCTGCGACGTTGCCGCCGAGCGGTTCAAAACTTTGACTTTCTAGTGGGAGTTAGTTATGTGTCCGAAGTAACAGCAAGTAAAAATGGAAAGTGAATTAAATAATTCGTACCATTTTGAGCTATCAACTTGCAATAGCGGTGGATGAGGTCGATGTGGTCGTAGTGCGTTGGTGTGAGGTTGGATTAGTATCACGAGAAAAGTCGACCAGACTCGATGCAAGGATAAAATTTTGGTGGTAAGGACAGGCAGAAAATAAAGAGTGGGCCTTCTTATCTAAGTCTTATCAGCGCAGCGAGCATCAAAGTGGGTACCTTGGTGTCAGGTGACTGGTAGCTGATGTTGTTACTGAAAGAGCAGGTGTAACCAAACTTCGACATCACGTCGTTAAGTCCGTTACCTGCGGTGCTTATAAATCAGCATCATTCAGGATAATGTGTAGCCGTGAACATGCAGTCAACATGCGACACTGATTGCCAATGCTGTGCCTAGGGAGAAACAACTTCCGCCGGAATGTCGGATGTATAACTCGAATGGTTGGCACCAAGCCAAAGATCTTACCAATACTCTCATTTGCCATCTTCTACTTCGTATGGCCCTCTCGCTTAACCATATTAAAGATACTACAGAATATACCGTAGAGGGTATAAGTTGTTTCGTAATATGATTGATTACTGTATGATGCCGAGATTCGTAAAGTAGTGGCTAGTGGTGATCTGCGCAGTACGAGTATAAATGGCCGGGTGCCCGGGAATGAGGGGAATAACCTCAATAGACAACTTCCAATACAACCTTTCTCATTTACATCCAACACACAAAACTGCATCATCATGAAGGAAGCTATTATCAGAACGGGTGAGTTATAAACCAATACTCTTTTAAATAAATGAAAAACAATCTAACTAATAAAAGGCCTCTCGGTCGATATTCTCGACTCGCCAGTGCCGGAACCCAAGGAATACCAGGTGCTCATCAAGATTGCCGTGTCCGGCACCAACCCCAAGGACTGGAAGTTTATCGCGGCCGGCTTCTCTGCAAGCCAGGGCGATGATATTGCCGGTGTGGTTGCCAAAGTGGGCCCCAATGTCACCGAGTTCAAGGTCGGCGACCGTGTCGCTGCCTTCCACCAGATGATGACACCCCACGGTTCGTATGCCGAGTACGGCATCGCGTGGGAGCACACAACCTTTCTCATCCCAGAGTCCACGTCCTTTGAAGAGGCATCCACTATTCCGTTGGCTTATTTCACAGCCGTCTTTGGGCTCTACAAGGAGCTGAAGCTGCCCGACCCGTGGCACGTGCGTCCCGACGACGCACCGGCTCTGCCCCTCGTTATCTATGGCGCATCCACGGCTGTCGGCGCGTTTGCCCTTCAGCTCGCGCGTCGCAGCAACATCCACCCGATCATCGGCATCGCCGGTGCTTCATCGGCGCTCGTCAAGGATCTCCTTACTAACAACGGCGGCGAAGACAACCTGTCACGCTACGGGGATGCCATTGTCGACTACCGGCAAGGCGAGGAGGGCGTGCTTCAGGGAGTTAAGGATGCCCTGGCCAAGGCTGCACCGCTCTACAAGGGAGGCAAGGCCCTGGAGTTGAAGCTCGCATTTGACACTGCGTCGGAAGAGGGCGGCTACATCACGCTGTCCAAGCTGCTCGTCGGCAGCAACGGCACGCGCCTGGCTACAGTGTCGCCAAGGCACGACTACAAGGAGCTCGAGGAGCGCACGGAGCCGCTGGAACATCTGGGCAAGACGAATGTTGGACATGCGCACGACAGTGGCGACAGTCCTCCGGTTTTGCAGGCCGCCGACCGCGACCTGGCGTACGTGTACTCGCGCTATGCCACCAGGGGACTGCAACGGGGGTGGCTCAAGGCACACCCACACGAGGTGGTCCCAGGTGGCCTTGGTGGTGTCGGCACAGCAGTGAAGAATCTCAAGGATGGCAAGGCACATGGTGTTAAGTACGTCCTGCGGATTGCCGACACCGAGGGTGTTGAGTAGTTTATGAACAATCAATCATAGGCAGTCACAAAAATACGACACTCGGAATAGTAAGATAGTATCACTGACTATCAGTGTTCAATCCATTCTAATAACAACTCGGGTATCACTATCAACTTCTGACCATATCTCATAAACAACCAAGACACACTTTACATGGCGTAGCCGAGGTCGCGGCCGCTAATGCGGTTCTCCTCATCAGACTCGCCCTTGGCACCCGTGCCCCGGCCATGCTCACCACTGCCGTAGTAGTCGCTGTCGCCATACGCCAGCTGCAGGTCGTCGTCCATGGCATCACCGACCTCCATCCACTTGCCCGAGGGGCTGCATGCCGGCACGGGCTTGATTATGCACAGAAGCCAGTAGACCCCAAAGGACACACCGAAGCCGGTAAAGAAGTTGAGGTTGTAGATGTATGTGGCACCAACGGGCACGTCGCGGCCAATAGCACCGGCAAAACCGACAACATTAATCAGAATACCGGCAATGTAGGCCACGTAGGCGCGCCACTGGATACCCTTCCAGCCATAGTAAGGGCCAGTGCTGCGGCCGTCATAGAGACCGCGAACATCGAGGTAGCCCTTGCGAACGGCGTAGTAGTCGGACACCATGACACCGGCAATGGACGACAAAAAGACCGAGTACGCCGACAGGTAAGTGGTGAACTGGTTGCTGGACGTAAGCAGCGTGTAGGGACACATAGCGAGACCGACAGCAGCACAAATGTAACCGCCGCGACGGATGTTGATAAAGCGCGGCATAAGAGCTGTCAGATCAGTACCGGCTGACACGGAGTTGGCAGCAATGTTGGTACCGAGCTGGGCCAGCGCAAACGCAAACGATATGACAAAGACGCCAAAGCGCTGGGCCGAGCCGCCCTCAGTAATAAAGTGGTCGAGCATATCGAGCGGGTTCCAGATGGGCTCGCCGTAGAGGGTCGTGGAGGCGGAGCTGACAAAGATGCCGATGAAGCTGGTCAGGGCAAAACTGATGGGAATGGTGAGGAGCTGGGGCAGGAATGCGTCGCTGGGCTTCTTGGCGAAACGAGCAAAGTCAGGGTCGTTGACAATGAGGGTGGCAAAGTTGGCAATGCTGCTCATGATGCCCTTGACAATGGTCCAGGCGAGCTCAGAACCCTCGAGCGTGGACTTTTGGTGGATCACAGGACCGGCACCGCCAGCACGGACAAGCGTCCAGATGAAAAAGGCAATGCCGGCGACGGGCACGAAAAAGGCCTTGAGGGTGAACAGGTGGCGGATCTGGTGGACTGGGAACCAGAGAGCGGGCAGTGAGCACAGCCAAAAGATGAAGAACGAGACATAGTCGGCGGTAGACGTACCCGAGGACTCGCTAAAGGTGTTGGGGATCAGGTCGCGGTTCCAGCTCTTCCAGATGGAGCGGATCATGAGGTAGACGCAGTTGCCGCCAATGTATGCCTGGACACCGTACCAGATGCAGGCCATGGCGGCGCGGTTAAAGACGGGCCACATGCTGCCCCAGATGCCAAAGGACGCGCGGTTGACGACGGGGAACCCAATGTGGTAGGTGGCACCGATGCGACCGGTCATGCAGACAAACGACGAGGCCAGGAAGTAGCCCACCCAGACACAGATCCAGGACTGCCACCACGACAGGCCGTCGGAGACCATGGTGCCGGAGATCATCCATGTGTTGATGTTGAAGGCGTCGCTGATCCAAAAGGCGACAAAGTTCCATGCCGCCCATTGGCGACGTTTTGGCTCGACGGGTTTAAGATCGTGGTTTGTCAACTGGATGTGTTAGTCGTTGTTGTGCTCGTTGTAGTCACGAGCGGTGGAGAGTCAGCATACCATGAGCTGGGTGGATGTGAGGCCAGGCTCGGACTCTACCATGGCCTTGCGGGCCAAGTGCTTCAATGCCATTGTCTGGAGTGTGTATATGCTGTTATGAAAATAAGATGAAAAACAAGAAAGAACAGACAACGAAGCGGTCAAGTCGAGAGTTGACGTGCGACCGTGACGGCAGCTATCTAATGCGCAATGATGTAAGACACCCCAAGTCAAGAAAGATGACAGGCCGAGACGGAATGCAATTAATAAGAGAAATAAGAGTACAAAGCAGATGCAAGTACCTTGGTGTTGGAGTACAGACGAGCGAGTATAAGTATATTCGGAGAAGACGAGGACGGGGGTCGAGTCAGTGATATATACCTCGCAGATCAGTCGACCGATAACCGTACTGAGACAGATATGTATATTGTCTCGGCCTCCAGTGCATACGTTTTACTTTTTTCAATTTCATTTCTTCACATAGCTCTGACATGTCTGCAAGTACAAACGCTACTGATAACGACGTCTACCAACAAACTGTTCTCCTGCAGTTTCTCTGGGTCCATTGCCATGCGATGGGGCACTGTTGGTCGAGAACGGCAATGATGAACAACAGATATGACATAGTGCAAGCGGTCTTTTTGTCTAGCGGGTAGTGTTTGTAGTTTTCTGGTCTTTATCAATTTTCTGGGCGAAAATAAATCAGTTTTTTGTCGCCTCCGTTGGAGATGTACGGTCTTGGTATATAGAATCCATTGGCACTATAATTATGGTACAGAATAATGACTGCATACGTAGTGCAAATATGTGCCAGCACTTATTCTGGTCCACTATCTCAAGGCTACCCCAGAACCAGTACTTGATAAACACTTATTTACATACTGACTCGATATGAACTCGTAACAGTTAAACTGAGATAAAGATAAGGGGATAGGAACGGCTTGGCGGTGTTCCTTCGGAGCCCCAGCACGCTAAAGTAAATCAAAAGTCTAAAAACGCGGGGGGTCCTCTTAGGGGGGGCGTGTATGGAAGAATAGAATGGCAAAGTGGTAGAAGGGTGAGAGCATAAATTGGAAAAAAAAAAGAAAATACTTAATTCAAAAGAACGGTAATGAGACACATGAAAAGCCACAGAACTTAATACACACAAGCACAGACCAAAAAAGCAATTATCTTCACTCATTATAGCCGTCATGCATTCAATATTCGCTCAAGCCTGCTTCAACGCCTTTGTCTGCTTGGCCGTACTGGCCATCAGGTAGTCACCGCCTTGAATGGCCCTCATGGCGCCGTAGAGGCCGCTCATCGGCCAGATGGACCAGAATGTGGCTCGCACCCATGCAACGAGGCCACTACCAGGAGCTTCCTTCTTCTCCTGCACCTTGACCTTGTCGTACACAGTGGGCAGCCACTCGGCGCCGTACTTTGCTCGGACGCGGTCATACGACTGCCGGTCGTAGTGTGCCCAGAACTCCTCCTCCGTGTAGTACGCGTGCGCATACAGCCACTTCTTTCCACCGAGCTCCTGTACCTTTTGCTCCAGCTGCCGGTTCGCGTTTATGAATGCGGAACGGTTCGAGAGTCCCGTTGCCAGGGGCCCCCAAATGCCAAAGTTCATTAGCCGACCCTCGTCGGTGTCTTTGTCGAGGCGGGCGAATTCCGAGTGCAGCCCATGCTCTGCATTAGGCGAGTTGCGTGCCAGCAAGAGAGGACAGATCCAGAGTGGGTAGATGCCAAGCGTGGCTTCCACCCAGTCAACGAATTTGTCTACCTTGCCGAGGGGGATGCCGACGTCTTGCACCATATAAGCATCGGAAAGCCCACTCTGATGCAGCGCACGGTACATGTTCCTGGTATGCACAAAGTAGTCGAGGATGTACCGCGTGATGTTGTTGAAGGGCATCAAGAAATACTGATACGAGTATACGCCGACCCAGAAGCCGCCGCGATCGTAGCGGAACAGGTAGTCGAAGAGGGGGACATAGTCGGTAATGGTCACATCCGGGGCCTTGACGAGAGGCTTGAGCAGCCGCTGGACGTGCACATAGAACCAAGGATCTTGGCGGCGTGTAAACCGACTGATTGTAGAACCTGTCGGTGGCTTGTCTACTAGCTTGCCCGAGCACACAACTGTCGCTGTCTTTGAAAACATGATCGCGTCGACGTAGTTGAGGTCGTCCCGGGCTTTAAAAAAGGTGTTAGTCGTGTTAGTCGCGGTTGATGACTAAGATATAAATAGTCCCCCAATATTTTATTATGTCAACATCGACAAAACATACCGATTTCACTTGCGATTTTCTTTTGAAACCCCTGCACCGAGTCTTGTAGACTGTATGACAACTGGACGTACGGCTTGGCGTCCTGTAGTTGCACTTCCAGCAGAGTGACCACACCCAGCGTACCAAATGCAGACGCAGCACCCCAGAACAGGTCCGTATTCTCGCCCGATACCCGGGACGCGCGCTTGAGCTCGCCGTTTGCAAGAACAATCTCGATCCAGTTCACTGTAGCATCAAACGGGCCATAGCGGTACGAAGAGCTCTCTCCTGAGGTACCAGAAAAGCCGCCGCCCACCGTGATACCCGGAAACTCCATGACGATGAGGGGAACAAGACCCTTGGCCAGGGTAGCTTCGACAAGCACATCCATGGGCACATTTGGCTCGACGAGCACCGTCTTTTTCTCAACGTCCACATCCAGAACACTGTTGAGGCTGCTTGTGTCGACAGTGTTGTCTGGCCGGCGCTGGGAGTCGCGGGTGCTGTTTGTTGAGCCATGATAGATGCGAAACGGCTGTCTCGTCGCTGAAAAGTGTTTCACGCGCGCTGCGATGGCTTGCACTGTCTCTGCATGTGTATTCATGGCGGTCTCTTTCGTTTCTCGTGTTCTTGGTATTTCTGATTTCTTTACACATTTACTTTATGTGTGACATCCGATCTTTAATCTTTCAGTCCATGACAATTATTTATAGTAATTCAGCGCGCGTATTCTTCTATGTAGCCACCTTCCTTCTTACTTGTTCTCCCAGGAAAACAGAAGTAAGGGTCTCGCAGAGTGTGAGCTTTCATAGCTGCTTTTAGCGATGGCGTTTGTTGGTTGTTCTGTTGTTCTCCGGGATGGGCCAAGGAACTTCAATTCTGGAAAGGGGCATTTCTGTATTGCGATTCAGCCGCTTCTTTGATCAATTGTTTCTTTGACATCTGGTGACAAGAAAATGTGAGATGCAACGGCCATGGCCGGTTGCAGTAAGGTTCAGGTGCTGCGCTGTTGCGAATATAGTATATGGCCCACCTTTTATATAAGAATATACTCTGTACAATCGACTAGCTGTATCATGACTACTCGTATGGCCGATAACTCATAATTTGTTATGTTGGCAACAGCCCCTTACATAAATTGTCAACAAATAAATGAAGGGCAGAGCTTCCATTCATTTTATTAATACTAATAACTTAACGTGAAGTTCCCAGGGTGTTGAATTGTTATTTTTGGTTTTCTTTTTTGACTTTTATATAGATATTTTGTTACTATTTAGTTTTGGCTCTATAGGACGGCATTCTGCTGTGCTATACCGCATATACCCCTTTCTCTAGCAGTAGTAGTCTTTTGTCAGTTATTGTAGATAATGGACGGAAGGTAGAAAATCATAGATCACGTCTTACAGAATTGGTATTTTTGATTAAAGACTTCAGATTCCTCCCGACCGGTACACTGCGAACGTTCTCGACTACTTTTCAGACCTTCTAGACGCGTAGTCGTGAAGATACAAATTGGGCCTCCCGGACCTCCTGCGTGCATGCCTAGTCTTAGTGTTAGGTTGACGTGTTGGTAGTTGGTTAGGTAGATTACTAGTAGGATAGTCCTCGCTCTCACTAGTTATGAATCCTCAAAGAACAATATGAAACGAAAACCGTAAATCTCAAAATCAATACTTGATAGTACTAACTACAAGCAGCCACAGCCAGTGACCTCTTGGGTAGATTGAATTTAATTATGAGAGACCCTGAGAGCGGTTCCCCGTTTCTTGTTCATTTCCTATGATTTTCATTTTTGATTTATTCCTTTTATCTTCTTTGTTGCAGTAAGGCATTCAATAGAAACTCTGATACGACTGTTCATAAGTGATGTTACGGACTTCCCGACAATTGGTGTTGTATGTAATAATCGTTGTAATAATCGTTTAAAATCAAAAGGTTGTACGCGAAACTTGTGATACAATAAATCACTGAGGATCATTACATGTCAATTCAACAACCCAAAATTACCATACTGAAGTTAGGAGCTCCAAATACGTCAAAATAATCCGCTGTCAACAACACAATATGACAATATGATCACACACGTCGTAAACGTAGGCGCCCGTACGAAATAGACGTCCGTGAGAAATAATTTCTCGTGTGAATACTAGGAAATCGCCAATACTATCTTTGGCGACGGATATCCGATGAGAATAATATATAAAGACCAGCAGCAGCCAAAGTGTCACCAAGGGCATGCATCAATAATAACTTCAACTGCACCTCTATTAGCTCTTCCATTATTGTTCCGACTGCTGGACAGATAGACCAATGACATGAACCTCTCCGACATCAACCGCGAATCAGGTCCCACTGACGGTCCGTACCAGGGTTGGACTTTGTCGTCTAGTGATCGTGGCACCTTTGACATTCTCTGGAGCTGCCTCCTCACGACATTTCTCTGTGGGTGGACAACCATGTGCATTAATGTGCCTTCCCAGAGAGCGTCATGGATAGAATGACTGTTTAGAAAGGGACTTGTTTTTTGCCAAGCCATGGCTGGTCCAGAGTTCATTTTCCACAATGCTATTAGTCAGTATCTCGCCGCAAAGAACTTTGTTACTACGTTTACAAATGCCGGGTTTACAGGGTGGACGGTCCGACACGGGTTCTATGCCGGGATGGGAGGATTCATGCTCCACTCTTGCGATTTTGTTGATATACCTCTGACGTTAGACCAGGTCATCTATCTTGTGACACACGGCTTCATCGACTACACGAGTGTGCTGATGGACAAGTCGGTGATTGAGGACAAGAATAAATTTGACATGCTCACGCGTGGCTTGACGACAATCCAGCTCTTGTGGTTTATGATCAATGTCCTTGCACGTATCTGCCTGGGCATGGCCATCACGACTCTGGAACTCAGCACAATTGCTTTTGTTTTCTGTACCATCTGCACTTGCTGCTGCTGGCAGCTCAAACCACAAGACGTTACCACGCCCATTGCCATCTACTTAAAGGTCCCGTTAGCAAGAGTACTCCTGTCTGCTGGAGATGCGGCTCGTCGGCCTTACAGCTACACGCCACTGGATTTTGCGAATAAGGACCCTCACTGGTTCCAATATGTCTGGCGATACTGCCTCAATCTTACGCGATCGTGGGGACTGCATTTCCACCCACGAAAGCGCCCGGTGGAAAAGATATGGAACGACGAGTTCTCACGTTTGGGTTTCCTTCACAGCTGCGGGTCGGCGTCTGTACAACTCATCTTCGCTGCTATTCATTTTTCAGCGTGGAACTTTCATTTCCCAAGCGGCATCGAACGGCAATTTTGGCGTGGATGTTGCTGTTTCATTCCAATCTCCATAGTGTGTACTTGGATCGTCCTCTACTTCGGATACGAAATCTTCCCATGGCTCATGTCAAAGACATCGCCGACGGGGCATTTCAGGCATCTCCGGCAGTCTCATGGCATTTTGTTCTCGCACAAGAACAATACTTCAGACAAGAATCCCAAGGAAGATATCCCATTCATGGTTGGGCTAATCCTTCTTCCACTCGGGCTGGTCTACATTATCTGCAGAGCGTACATTATCATAGAGGACGTTATCAGCCTACGATCACTCCCAAGCAGTACCTTTGGTGCAGTTGATTGGTCGTCTTTCCTGCCACATTTTTAGTTACGAGTTGTTTGCATCTTGCGTCGGATATAAAAACCGTTGTAGGCATTGATTCATTAGAAGCTAAAAAATTAAAAATTAAAAATTTAAAAAAAAAATAATGCACAATAAAAGTAGTGCCCTTACATAATTAGCAAACACGGCACTCGTAATTACACGTTGACTCGATGTAAACTCGTAACAGCAAAAGTTAGTTGATAAAAGATAGATAAATGATAACAAGATCTTGGCTAGCACAAAACGCGGGCCATAGGGGGTGTAGATATGAAATCACTAGAGAAGCCAGCCAATGATGGCTCCGTTCTCAAGAGGATCGGCAGATAAACCCGCTTCGTCCATCTTTTTTCCAGTTTCTATTTTTCTACTACAGGTTTCCAATCAATTTCGTTATTACTTGGACATCAAATATCATCCATGGCATTCTGGGCCAGCTCCGTCATGCGACGACATTGTAAAAAGTAATTATGTTAACCAGAAAAATGTAGTACCGGCGGAACTTGTCACTGCCACATGTTTACCATGCGAACATGCCTCTTCCTTGGCAAGCTTGAACGTCTTTTGAAAGTAAATCACTCCGTTTTCGGGGATCATATAGACTTATCCACGCCTTCAGATTTATTGCTGAATGGTTCACTTTCCCGTACAACATCATGAACACAGTCGCCGTCATCGTGTACCTTCTTATCTTCCACACGTAGAGTAAGGAGTAAGCGAGTCGACAGGCATCGTCTCCAAATGCAACATTGACATAAATGCCTACACAAGACCTATGAGCCTGTGTGAAGCCCTGCTAGATATAGTGTAAGAAAGTGCATCGGCTCCTCCGACTTCCGACCCAGCACATGCCACGATCTCGTGCGAGAATGCCAAGTCACAAAATGCATGGCATGGATAACGAGCAAGCTACTATGTAAAGCAAAGACATTACAGTAAATAAGTGCCAAGGTCGGCATAGGATCGCATGTGCCAAGCTGTAGAACGAACGCGTTTGGGGCTTGCCAGAGATAAGATCTCTTTAATTGCCTGCTGGCAGATTGGCAGACGAGGTAGAGTCGTGGTCAAGTTCTGGGCACTGCTCTGTGTAATCCACGAGGCGCCGTGATATTACCTATCTCTCCCTTCTTTGCCTGTTGATTGCTGCTTTTTGCTCTTTGCGTTGTTGCCTCTCTTAAGTTACGCCGCACACGTGTCACTTACACGGTCATGTTTTGCAGATCTTTAGTAAATAGTAAACGGGCACGAGGTTCCAATTGCCGACTTTAGAAGAACTGCCTTTCTCTTTATCTCCAAACATATATTGATGACCAAAGATTGGATTAATTCTCTGCATTCAAGGTACAAAGAGTAAAACTGAAAAGAAAGAAAAGAAGTTTGCTCAACTACAAGAGCTCATGAAACATTAATGTGAAGTTTGAATGACGCATGGCTGTTTGGGAATGACCATCACAAAACCGTCACCCCAGCCTGCTCTCGTTACTCTCCCACTATCTTGATTAGTTTTTGGACGTCGTTCTCTCTGAATGCTTAAACTTCTTCTTTATCGTCCTCTCTCGTCCTCTTAGTTATTCGCGATCTCCATCTCCACCTCCTATCCTCTTTCTGCCTTCTGTCTGTCCTCTTTCTGTTCTGCATCGTCCGTCCTCAAACTCAAGCAAGATCATCTCTTGACTTTAAGCTTACGCGGCGAGTGGGTGATGGCATCCTAGGCCTTTCCTACCGATACTCTGTAGCGCTCGCTTATTTGCTTCAGTTTCTCATCTTGCTTTGCCGTTTCAACGATGCTGCGCCCTATTTCCTGGAGTAGGTCTTGGAACTCTTGCCACTTTTGGCCCGCATCGTCAATGGTCAGGTTTGCATCTGAGCGGAAGTACTCAAAGATGCTTGAATCTACATACCTTGCCATTGCGGTGAACCGCCCTCCCTGTACCATAGTACCATAGGAGTCGAGATGGGCGTAAATGGCAATCCCAAAACGAGTACTGAACTCTTTGTACTCCGGGCCGAAGAAATTGGCGTCACCCGCGAGATGTTTCTCCCACCACTCATCGTGGTCAAATTCCAAGGCTCTCTTGTTTGAGGGTCTTGGAAGCCCGGCGCGGTCCACAATATATGTCGAAAGGGCAGCAAACTCAGTGCGGAAACGCATGACGTGCCACGCATTCATCAAATTCGATATTGGCACGGGATCATCCTCTGGAGTTTCCTCTACAGCATCTCCCGAGACTACGCATTCCTTTAGGAACCCCTTAACGCGAGGTCCTCCGGGGATGTATGATGATGCTGGCGTGATTTCCAGGAACCGATCGATGGCAAGTTTAAGGCGTGGGTTGAGGCTCTCGGCGGGGCTGGCTGCTGACGGATGTTGTGGATTTTCGTTTTCCTTGTTTTTGAGCTGCAGAAATCCGGTAGCGCATACCATATCAGACACACTTGAGTCGCTCGGGGGCTCGACTGCTACCTGAGCGATCTCCAGCGCGTCCCATCTAGATTTGAACTGAGTGGATGCGATTCCAGTGTTGTCAGGCCAGGAATCTTCCCAACCGTCATTTTGAGCAGAGAACGAGAAATGGTCGTCTCCTTCAAAGAAGGTCCTGCCACACATCTGATGGACACTGCCGCACAGCTCGCCATACAATCGTCCCGCCGTATCTTGGTCTGCCTCAAGGGGTGGAAAATTTTGGCAGTTGTCTGTTATAATGCCAGTCGTTTCACCCATGACGGAAACTGCAAACACCGATGCGCAAGCTCGGCTTATTGACTTCAAACTCTGTGAATCAGGCAAGTTTTGTATGCTTTCATCCGATGGCAGTATAGCCGTGTTGTTAAAGTCTGTGTCAACCAACCAGCCCCCAACATGACAGGCCGGGCACACAAGTGTTGCCTTGACACCGTCATCGACAGCCGCCCGAAGTACATCAAGTTTGACGACACTCTCTGTATTAGCCCCGAAATAGAGTTGTTGTAATGGATGGACGGCGTTGCTGTCGCCTTGGCAAAAGGCCAGAATCAAGAGGTTTCCGTCATTTGCCTTGGCCAGCGCGGAAGCTTCTGAAACGGCCTGGATAAATCTTGTCGTGATGTTCTCGGTGGTGTGGACCTCAACAGGAGACAGGTTTTGTGCATCAAGGAGCTTGTCACTCAAAACGACCCGTCTCTCGCGGTCCGGGCTTCCGTGTACGTATGGTCCATATTTGTCGACAAGATACCGGGGGTCCTAGAAGGAGCGTTAGTTTTGGCTCACTATGACTTTCTCGGTACGGAAAACAGCGAAACAACTTACTGCGCTTGTGAGCCACGTCTGACTTTTACCCGTGCCTTTTAAAAGGTAGTTGAACGCATAGAAATCGGACTGAAGCCAGCCGAGATGTCGTGGGCCGGCATTATGGATGTCGCCAGCAACCACGCCAACAATGTAAGTGTTTTCAGTCACAAAAAAGGGTGCTTGCGTCAGAAATATGCTACGTGATCGGGCGGCGTCCGAGAGCACAGTCTGTTTCTGCGGATTGGCGTCCATGTTTGCGGTTGTTTCGTAGAGATGGAGCAATACACGCTTGGTTTGTCGACTTAGCTAAGACAGGATGAAAATATGATGGATGTACCCGATGAATAGATGCTGTGACTCGAAGACAATGTCTGTTGATGGAAGGGTGTCATGATGGGCCGTTTTGATCAGATGAAAAGAAACAGGGGGGCAAGAGTTTATACGGTTATGGGGATGCATTTCGTAGACAATAAGAAAAGGTGGCAAAATTTTGCTGTAGTAGACCACAGAGCTGTGTAACAACAGTAACGATTTGCAAATTGTTGTTTGTAGACACTCAAAAAAACCTTTCTACACGCAGTTATTTGATGAATAAGCAAGGCAGAGGTACCTTGTTTTTTTTCGTTGATATACCATAACTCCGATCGTGGTAGACACGTGCCTTAGCCTGGCCTATATTCTGATTTGAAATCTGATTTAATATCACACTTTATTATTCACTCGTGGTACTCGTCTTGTTATCATTCATACTTCGTCTGTCATTTTGAATCGTCTGTCGAATATACATCAAAGCAAATCATGCTATGAAACAAAAAGGAAATCTTTAACAAAAATACAATAAAAACAAGAAACTGGAGGAGAACAAGAGAGAAGAAAAGAAACAATAGTCGTAAACGATCATGGCTATCAAAAGCCATATAAAGGGAAAGGTGAAAAGAAAAATGGGAAAGGGGAAATGGGAAAAGGGAAATGGACAGCAAACGCCAAATGCCCCGTCCATACTCGCTCAGGGGTATTTTCCAACGCCATAACATGAGAAAGAAAAGAGAACTAAAAAGAAGCGGGAGGGGAAGAGTGGAATAAGATAAGGAAGACGAAACTAATCCATCCGCTGGCCGTAGAGGCGCAGGCGGTAGAAACAGGTGTGGTCCTTGTTGCCGTAGTTTGTCATGGCGCGCACAATAACCTGGTCCGTCGCCGCACCCAGGGCCTCCAGCTCGGGCGACACGCGGAACACCTGCGCGGCACCGGCACCAGAAAGGCCGCTGATGCCCGTGCTGCTGCTTCCAGTGCTTCCTCTGCCTGTCGAGCCGACTGCGCCGTCGACGCTAAACGAGTACTCGCCAACCTTGATGAAACCCCAGTCCAGCAGGTTGTTGTCGCTGACCCGGTTGTAATGTGCATCGCCAAACTGGTTGCTGCTCCAGTCCTGCAGGGGGCGCTGCTGCTCGTAGTCGGTAATCTGGATCCACAGCTCGAGGTCCTTGGGCATGGCCCCCGGGTCCAGCGTCGCCGACGGGCTGATATGCTCGACCACGAGGTACTGCGGCAGAACACGGAGGCCCAGCTTCACGGCGACCGTGGCAGGCTGCTTCTTGCTGTCGCCGCGCATAAAGTTACCAGCGCTGTTATCATCAGATTGGTCTGTCGCAGCACACCAGCAATCGCCGTCCTGCTCCCACTGGTCAAAGATGACGGAACCGCGCGACAGGCCAGGACGTGGACGGGCCTCGTCCTCGTTGTCATAGTCATAGGCGGCTTCGCCGCCGCTGCTAGAAGCACCAGAACCGCCTGCACCCTTTCCTTTTCCAAATATAAGGCCCTTGAAAGTCCAAAAGGGGCGGCGCGAGGGCGTGAACGAGGGGCTGGAGAAGTGCTGGTTGACAGCGGCACCGGAGCTGCGCGAGAAGAAGTTCACTTGGTTGATCAGATTCGTCTGCCAGTTGGACTTGATCTTACCGCGCGACATGGCCTCGAGCTGGGCATCGCTGACGGTCTTGCGCACCAGCTGGTCAACAAGCGACATGATCTCTTTCTTGGACATGGAGGTCTGGGTGCTGCCTCCTCTCGGGTCGACATTTGTTGGCACAGCACCGCCGTTCTCGACAGGCGACG
Organism: Ophiostoma novo-ulmi subsp. americana; assembly: GCA_029298975.1. NCBI lineage: Eukaryota > Fungi > Ascomycota > Sordariomycetes > Ophiostomatales > Ophiostomataceae > Ophiostoma > Ophiostoma novo-ulmi. Next base: position 3,233,687 of record JANSMA010000004.1, on the reverse strand, counting down.
TGCGGCTCGCAATTGATGACGAGAGCGATGACTTGACGGCCTGGGCGGCAGCACGAGCCACTTCGAGGACACGTTCTTCCAGCTCGGCCAACTCGCCCCGAATCTCGCGGCGATGCTCGACAAAGGACGTCTGCAAAATCTGCAAGAAATCCTGGCGCGGAACGAGCACTTCCTTGGCTTCACGTGAGGCTGTGATTTGCCGCGCAAGCTTAGCAATCTGGTCCGAGGACAAGCGCTCGACCATGTGGCCCGCAAGCTCATCATAGTCGGGCACTTGCTGGCGTGGCTGCGCCGGGGCTGGTGCTTGGTTGTGGATGTGCAGAATGTCCTTGACCTTGCGCTCGTTGTTGCGCAGCCATGACTCCCAGGACTTGGACAGCGAGTCGGCGGCAATGCCCTCGACATCCGAAATCGTCAACGCCTTGGAGTTGGGGTCAGCCGGCACAAAGCCAGATGCCTGCAAATGATGCTTGAGTGCCGTCCACTGCAGGTCCGAGATGCCCATGGATCCATCCTTGTGCCAGATCAGCGAGAAGATGTCTCTGTCGGCCTGGATGTTATCTCTGAGCGCGTGCCAGAATTCTTGTGAGATTACAGGACGTCCGTGGCGGTCCAGGTCCATGTGGACCATGGCAGGCAAGATGCGGTTGATGCGTTCCAGGTTAGCAGCATTGAGACGGCTCGCATGCTTCATCTGTGCGACCTCATTGGCGTGGCTCAGAATAATGCCGTTCATCTTGGCAAACTCCTCGTCACTGATAGCACCCAAGGGGTGAATCAGCGCAAAGGGCACCAGCTGCCGCAGGTTGCTGCGCCAGTCGCTGCCGTACCAGCGCAGACGGTTGTCTACGCGGTAGCCTTCGTACAGCTCAGGCGGGGATGTTGTAGCTACAAACACGCGAAGCGCAATAAGGCCAAACACTATGAGTGTAATGGCAAAGGAGAACAGCTTGGTGACCTCGCTGAGGCTTGATAGGAAGCCAGATGGTGTAGAGTATGCTTTGGGTGTCTTGACCTTGGTTGGCCGCGAGCTGGATTCGCGCGAGTGGGCGTTCTTGACACTCACACTGCTGTTGTTGGATTCAGGCGGCTGCGAGCGGCGCTGTCTTTCTGGTCGCTCAGACCTCGGCTCTTCAGCGGGTTGTGAGATCACTTGCACTTGCGGCTGTGACCGCCGGCGGCCTAGCAGGCTTCTCGCCGACAATATCGCCGAGGCTGGTGTTCCCTCATTAGTGGCCAGCTCGTCCATGGATGTGTCGTGTGATGATTTGAACAGGCTGCGACGGTTGCGCTGGCCAGGGCCGGGTGTGAGAATGCGCGACCTGAGTGATTTTGCGACATTTCCCATTCGTGTGGCTACTGCGCCAGTTGCTCCAGTGGGTACCGTTGTTGTAGTCGTCGTATTAGCCGTCGAACCTGTCGTCGATGCTGCTGTCGCTTCTGACTCGGCAGTTGCTAGGGTGGTGGTCTCGGCATAGGGCTCGACAACCTCGGCGGGGGCCGTATCGGTTCGTGGACGGAAAAACTGAAGCTGCGGGAACGCCTGGCGAGCGTTTTCGAAATCAGACTCGTCGCGGGTGCTGGCTATGCGCCGGGCAGAACTGAAGATGCTGTGCAGGATATTGGATGTCTTTGAGACGACGGTCTCTACTGGCGCCGGGGGGGTGGAGATATGCGTATCAGTAAAGATGCGGTCGGCCTCGGCAAAAATGGGCGGTGGTGGTGTGCGAGCCTCGGCAGGTGTGCTCTCGGCTGGCGACTCCGGGATGTTTGGGGGGTCGTCCTGCTCTTGTACAAGCTCTACCGAGTCTGCAGATTCATCACTGTGCTCTAACTCTGGTGTGGGGTCGAGTAGGGACTCGGGAGTTGGCTGCTTGGCGGGTGCGGCCGGTTGAACAGACTGTGCGCGGCGCTGCTGTGAAGCCTCGCGCTGTGCACGCTCGCGCGCATCGTTTTCGTTGTCCTTTTCGACAGCGTCAACGACATGGCTCAGCGCGCTGGAGAAGTTATACCGCTGGCGCGCGACATTCTGGCGGGTGGGCGCGATTGTGGGCGGCGAGCCGTAAGCGGAGCTGTACTTGGCCGGGCCAGGCGACATGCCGCGGCCAACAGCGGTAGCAGTGCCTGGTGAGCCCATGAGGTCGGGATTGAGACGGTTGACGGCGACATTTTCAAGCGGGCCGCCAGCCTCTGAGCTGTTATCAAAGAGGCGGCTCGACGAGGACGCTCGTGTAGCTCGTCTCGGGGGCATTGTGTGTTGTGTGTATGAGAAGCAAAGAGTTGATTAGAAGTTATGGTGGTGTTGCGCAGATGTCATAGGTAGAGGTGAGATGCAAAATTGCGCAGAGTGTCGCGAACAAATGCTGGTGATGAGATATGTCGATTGGTTTAATCGATAGCAGCCGATCAAAGAGAAAAGGAGAAAAAATAAGAGCACCGATGACAGTAAATGAAGCACGGTACGTGAAGCTTGGGGATGGGCTGGAGCAGCCTGCAGTTCTTTGTTCCTGAGACCCCGGAAACGGTCAGGCGCAACAAAGAGATCGAAGGGAGTCGAAACGAGGCGTTGTAGGGGTTGCCGGTGAAAGACGGCTGTCAGATTGTATCAGAATAGGGCCAGATGGATACCAAAGGCCAGAGATGGCAGGCGATGCAAGACGACAAAGACGGTCAAAGAAATGAAGCCACAATGAAATCGACGAGAAAAGAACAATAAGCAAGTTGAGAAGTGTTCGGGTGGAACCAACAAGAGGCTCAGCTACTGTGTGCCATTCGCAATATGATGGCGTCAGGTGTTAGAGAGCACTGATGCGTTGTCGTGGTAGGGTGGCAGACTGAAAGGCGTATTGCTGGCAGATTGGCGGCGGCAGAAAATGAGGGCAGAAAATTGAAGAGATAGCAGAGATAGAGATTTGGTGATGGTACCAGGGTGGTTGGGTTGGGCCGGGGTCGGTGAGGGAAGGGAGAAGGGAAGCTCCTTCCTTCTATTCGTCTATTCTATTCGTCCCTTCCTCCTTTGCTTCGTACCCCTGCCTCTCCCAGCCCGCTCTTTCCTCTTTGGACAATGTGCTGGCCAGAAACGATCACCAGTAAAACAAAGACAGCGTAGTGAGTGATTATGTCAGCGAGTATAGCGCGTTTTGGAGCTTTTATTTTAATCCTGTACGTGGTTCTATCCACTGTGCGCTGGCTAGTGTATGGGAGAATGGAGCCTGAATGGGCCTGAATGGGCCTGAATGGAGGCAATGGGGACGGGACGCTTTGAACTGGCGGGAATTGCAGCTGCCCCAACGGTGGCCATGCCTGTTCTGGAAGAAGGTGGGTCTCTTCATAGAACAACAACACAGCAAATGGAACAACTGGCACAAATGAAGAGACGAGTTGTTGCGGTGTGCCGTCATCATTGTAGAGTTTTCGAGATGCAGGAACCAGAGCCTTCATCCAAGGGGAGCGAATCATTACTTGCATATGTCCTGTAGTCAAGCAGCCCTATATGGTGTAATGATGGAAAGGCAAGATTGTAGCCGGGTAAAGCTGACGGCATCGATTCAACCAAGATGAGCATTGCCGTTTATCTAGATGATGGCAATCTGAGTTGTTAAAGTCGTAACTGATTTAAATCATGTTGAGTGTTGGAGCATTTGTTGTGTTGAGGTTATAGAATTTATGGGTATTTTGGCGAATTTTGATTAAAATTGTATTGTTCCCTAAAATGTTGCGTTAATTTATTTGTATTACCTGTCAATATTTCAAACGAATTTAAATTTGTATTTGTATTTGTATTTGACTTTGCGTTTTGGTTTTGTTTTGTGATTAGATTAAATATGCCTAACAAGTCTTATTTGTTTCTAAAGTAAATACACGTGCTTTTTCTCGTGATATTCGCTTAAAATTAGGGTTCTCAGAACATTATCTACTTGTTGCTCTTTGATATCGAGACGCAGTATCATCAAGCTAAATCCTTTAACTTAGATAGGAAGAACCTCAAACAGCCGAGGCTTCAAAAAACAAGACAATAACGACCTCAGCATAGCGTATTACTCTAGCAAATATATTACCAGTACACCTACTGATCCTACTCTCCATCGTGATTCCAAGGAAGCCAAGTTCCAAGGGAACATCATCGGACAATTTTATGAGCTTATTTCTGTTAAGATAACATCTGTCATATCGTTCATGCAGCCACAGAAAAACAACGCCAACACCGTAAATGTCGCCATTCGGCGGCCTTGCCATTGTCTACTGGTCCGCATGTAAGCTATGACTTGTCGGATAAGAAGACGAACAGTGAACAGTGGCAGAGAAGCACGGTCAATCTACTTCTTGCCAAAGAACAAGTCTACAGATGGCGATGCACACATACTCTTATATATAGCTGCCTCGTTCCGAAGACGGAGCCTGCTCCTGACACAAGAAGCAAGAAGCAATAAGATTACGAAAAGAAGAATTAAACTTAGAACTCGCCAGCAGCTATGCATAATATAATATACGTGTCTGGTATACATAGCCCGACAGTCCGAGAACTCCTCCGTGTGGACATGGACATGGATTACCAGGACAGACGAAAAAGCGACAAAAGCGACATGGCTTGACCCGCCCAAGATGATATCTAATTAGTGAGTAGACCACTAGCCTGGTTTGATATGCTGGCTGGCCTGCTTAGGAGATTCCAACTAGAAATAGGGAGTCCAGGAGTGTACAAGCTAGTCCAGCATAAAGACCTCACAAATTAAGGACTCGTACTTGTATCAAAGGCATGTGTACGACAAGATGCTTGTATGCAATATACTTTAGAGCCTGCACATGGGATGAAGTCGGAAGATTCAGACAGTCGATCAACGCGCAGCAGAAACACCTGTTGGTGGGAAAACAGAAATAAAACCACGGACAGAAACACCGATGCACACACGGACGCTAAAAAAGAAGAATAGAAGAAAAAGAAGAATACTTCGTACACACAATGCAGGCAACAAGACATGGCTCGGCGAGGTCCGATTCTGGTTAACACTGTCGATCCCAGCAGCTGGTGCACGTTGGTCTGACATGTCAGAAGCCGGCAGGAACCGTGGTTCTGTGCGGGGATGGTTGTAATCCATAGAGAAGAGGAGAGAAGAGGAGAGAGCAACGACAAATAATCAACAAAACAGTGAATATCCTTTCTGAGAATTAAACGACGTAGCCCACCATCCGATTCTCCTATTCTCTTAATCTCTTGATACTTGATCTCTTGACCAAAGGATGGGCGTACTGGCATCGGAACATTCCAGCCCCTGTCATCTGTGGTCGGCCATTGTTAATTTATTCCCGAGTACCAGGACGTTGAGCCGTGCTGTCCAAGAGGACAAGAAGAAAGAGAGAAGGGGAGAAGATACAACGTCGAGAGAGTTGAAGAGGAGGAGACGCTGTTCGACGAGTCAATGGCAATATGTCAACATCCCATTCTATATCATGTCAATAGTGAAAATGGTCTTGGTGCCATACTGCAAGCATATTATCTATCAGAAAATGTTGGAATTGGCTGTAAGTAACAGCACGGAGCAGATGCTCAGTAGCACCACCTATATCGTAATACCTCGTAACGCCTGCGAATATCCCTACTACTTGTGAAATGAGCGATGATTTATGCATACTTGTACGAGCGGAGGCTGTCTGAGAGTTGACAACCTCTCCGCCCGGACTGCAACATTGAACAGATTTTTATATTTAAGTAGAGTTTAAGTGAATACCACATGTGTTGATCCATTTTTCCATCGTTGTCCATCCCGTATTCCAGACTATCACAGATACCATATCTCCTACTCTGTACTTAGTACGGATATATTTTGTGCACATCACCTTGTTAAGGGTTTGGACGACAGTCATGGGTTGTGGTCGTGCATGGTCTGGCTGTGGCCGTACCGATACTCTGCGGTCTATATTTGCTCTTTCTATTGCCACTTTCGTTTTATTTATTTATTTTTTTCTTATTGTTCTTCTTTTATTTTTTATTTTATTTTTTCTTCTTTTGTCTAGCTCTGATGTGATGGATAATGGGGCCGGATATCTTACCCTGGTGAGGATATTCCCATTCTAAAAACGAAGAAGAAGAGGAGAAAATGACCAGCTATACGACGGGCATATCAGAACTGCAGGGAAGTGTAGATGTGCTATATACTACGTACAGACTCATATAGATATCTCGATGTGTATATAAACTGCATCGTCCCCATCCTCATCTGTCGAGAGTAGAGATATCATCGCAACCAGGCTTGCCTTCTTATCCCTCTCGAGATTGTCTTTCGTTACGCAGCTCGGCTCGCTTGCATTCTTTATTAATTCTTCATTTATTTAATATATTTATCTCTACCCATCATAACCTACCCCCCCCTCGCCACCGCCATAATGCTCCCTTCTCTGCTTGTCTGCGTAGCCGGCCTGCTTCCGCTAGTTGCAGCCCAGCTCAGCGGCAGGGTCGGCCCTACCACCACCCGGGCGGCCAAGGCAGCCGTCAAGGTCTGCAACATTCTCAACTACGGCGGTGTCGCCTCGGCCACCGTCGACAACGGCGCCGCCATTGCTGCCGCTTGGGCGGCCTGCAAGACCGGTGGTGAAGTCTTAATTCCCGCCGGTAGCTACGGCCTTGCAACCTGGCAGACCCTGAACGGCGGTAAAGGTGTGTCCATCAACCTTGAGGGCCAGATCTACCGCATCAGCTCGGCCACCGCCGGCGGCAACATGTTCTTTATTGAGCACACCACCGACTTTGAGTTCTACAGCGGCAACTCCAAGGGCGCCATCCAGGGCTACGGCTACGAGTTCCACACCAAGAACACATACGGCCCACGCCTGCTGCGCCTGTTCGACGTCACAGACTTTAGCGTTCACGGCATTGCCCTCGTTGACTCGCCCGCGTTCCACCTGACCCTCGACACCTGCACCAACGGCGAGCTCTATAACCTGATTGTGCGCGGCGGCAACAGAGGCGGCCTTGACGGCGTCGATGTCTGGGGCACCAACATCTGGGTGCACGACGTCGAGGTCACCAACAAGGACGAGTGCGTCACCATCAAGAGCCCGGCACGCAACATTCTGGTCGAGAACGTCTTTTGCAACTGGTCTGGCGGCTGTGCTATCGGCAGTCTCGGCGCCGACACCGACATCCACGACATTGTCTACAACCACGTCTACACCCAAAACGCCAACCAGATGATGATGATCAAGAGCAACGGCGGCAGTGGCGAGCTCTACAATGCCCAGTTCAACAACTTTATGGGCCACGCCAACGCCTACACGCTCGACCTCGACGCCTTCTGGAGCAGCCTGTCCGTCCAGCCTGGCAACGGCGTCCAGTACACCAACCTGACCTTCAGCCACTGGCACGGCACCTGCGCCAACGGCGCCACGCGCGCGCCCCTGCGTGTCCTGTGCTCGGCCGCCGTGCCTTGCAAGCAGATCAATATCGACTCCTTTTACATCTGGACCGAGACCGGCTCCACGGAAAAGTACGTGTGCCAGAACGCTTATGGCAGCGGTGGCTGCATCCACACGGGCTCGTCGTACACCGCATACACAACGACGGCAACGCTCACGACGGCGACCAACTATGCCTACACTACGATGCCGGGCGAGCTGAAGGCAGGTCTCGGCCTGACCACGTCCATCCCCATCCCGGCCGTGCCCACGACTTACTACCCTGGTCTTAAGCCTGTCAGCGCTCTGCTGGCTTAGACGCATCAAAGTAGTGGTGTTTATGTATATATTTACTAAGCAACCTTCCTGTACATATTTAAGTAGTTGAGTTTATGACCTGCAGTGTCATCAAATCAATTGTCTTGTGCGTTTGAGTGTCGAGTGTTTTCATTGAGGTTGATGAGTATAGCTGATGACAAATCGAGGTGACAACATGATAGAGTGCACGTTTCATCTTCTCAAACTCGAGCAAAAGCTGACTAGGCCCGGCCCTGTCTATGGGATTGTCTGCAATATGAACTGGTAACGGGCAACGCCCCACATGTCCCTGGGCTAGCTGTTGCAGGTTCATCTTAATTCTAATAAAGCGGGTAAGAGCGCTGTTCAGTGGCAGTGCGGTGGGTGGTGAGTAACAAAGTGCGGTAGTTTGCGACATTAGCGGCACATTGCCAGATTGCCTCTAGCAACTAAGATACATTGGGATGATGACTGTTAGTAAGATATTATTACTACAAGTTCAGGAAGGACTGAGCCCGGCGCACGGCGCAGGGAAGGAGCGAGGATCAATCTAAATGTGCAAGGAAGGAGCAAGGAAACGACATGCACCGTGGGACGGGACCCCCGCCTTGTTTAGGATGGTCTCTTAGTAAAGTAAAATAGTTAGTATTTAAGTAATAGTTTGTAAGTGGCGAATAGCTAATAGCTACTTAGCTAGCACTTAATAGCTTATAGCTGATAGCTGATTGATGGCAAATGTCAAATGTGAAATTGGCCGTTGCTAGATCGCTTTGGTTCCTGGTCTGACCTGGTCGGTCGTTCCTTCCCCGTCCTCCTTCCTCTACTTTGGCCATTTTCACATAGTTGACAAATATAATCAATATAATATCTCGGGTTATCTCCGCACGTTGCCTGCCCGCCAACCTGTTTCCTCTTTCCTCATTTGACCATTTAATCTCGCAACTGCTGACCTTCCTACCTCTGCGTCTTCTCAACACCCCGTTCAACGCTCTTTGACCAATCTACACATCAAAAACTACACTTCACGACCACTTGAAAACCGCACTTCTCAATCAATCCAAAATGGTTGTAGGAACTGTGCTGGTGACCGGGTAAGCCAAGCCTACCCTCTGCCCCTCCTTTCCGCTTTTTCCTGTACCGCGCGCACTCTTCCCGACTAGAGCTTTCCCCACCAAAAATGCTTCACCGCAATGTATGGCCAACAGCAGCAGCAGCAACAGCAGCAGCAATATAGGAGCAGCGCATACCGGCAGAGTGCAAGCGTCTATACGAATATTCGTATGCGTTGACGTATGCGTATGCAGTGTACTGGTCGGTGTCGCGTAGCATGGCCTGCATGACTTGCATATCAATGGGTGACCAGCCGCATCCTGCGTTTCTAGCCTCTCTGATCCCCCGATTTCTTATTTTCCTGATCTATTGCGTTGCGTCATAGAAATTACTTTCGTCCTCGGATATCTCCCAATATACAATACTGACTATCCAGTGGCACTGGCTACATTGGCTCGTTTACAGCCCTCACCCTGCTCCAGAACGACTACGATGTCGTGATTGTCGACAACCTCTACAACTCGTCCGAGGTCGCCCTCGACCGCATTGAGCTTATCTGCGGTCGCCGCCCCGCGTTCCACAAGGTTGATGTCACCGACGAGGCCGCGCTCGATGCCGTCTTTGCTGCTCACCCGGCCATCGACAGTGTCATCCACTTTGCCGCGCTCAAGGCCGTTGGCGAGTCGGGCGTGATCCCCATCGAATACTACCGCGTCAATGTTGGCGGCAGTATCACTCTGCTGCGCGCCATGGAGCGCCACGGTGTGACCAGCATTGTCTTTTCATCGTCGGCCACCGTCTACGGCGATGCTACTCGCTTCCCCAACATGATCCCCATCCCCGAGAACTGCCCAACCGGCGCTACCAACACCTACGGCCGCACAAAGTCCATGATCGAGGACGTCATCACCGACCAGATTAACGCACAACGCAACAACCTGAAGAAGGCCGGTAAGCCTGTCGACGCCTGGAACGGCGCGCTGCTGCGTTACTTCAACCCCGCTGGCGCGCACCCCACGGGCCTCATGGGCGAGGATCCTCAGGGCGTGCCGTACAACCTGCTGCCGCTGCTGGGCAAGGTGGCCACGGGTGACCGCGACAAGCTGCTGGTGTTTGGCGACGACTACGCGTCGCGCGACGGCACGGCGATCCGCGACTACATTCACATCCTGGACCTGGCACGCGGTCACCTGGCGGCGCTCAAGTATCTGCGCGAGCAGAAGCCCGGCATGAAGACATGGAACCTGGGCTCCGGCCGCGGCAGCACCGTGTTTGAGATTATCAAGGCGTTCAACTTGTCAGTGGGCCGCGAGCTGCCATACGAGGTTGTGCCGCGGCGAGAGGGCGATGTGCTGGACCTGACTGCCAACCCGTCGCTGGCAAACAAAGAGCTGAACTGGAAGACGGAGCTGACGATGGAGGATGCGTGCAACGACTTGTGGCGGTGGGTCAGCAACAATCCCAAGGGCTACCGGCAAGACCCGCCGGTCGAGCTGCTGGAGGCGCTGAAGAAGAACAACTAAGCAACAACTAAGCGGATGATTTTTACGAATAATTGTTTCTAAAATGTCGAGTTTAATCGTCTAGTTTCGCTGTTTTCTTATCATTATGATGCGATTTAAAGTAGGCGGTGGCATGATCATGACCCGAGGTTGATATAAATAGAAGTGTATGTTTTGCACTGTCTTGAATTAAATACGACAGACAATGGACAAAATTCAAATCTGTGGTGTGACGAGCGGAATCTCGCGACGAGCGGAAGCAGTTGAGAAGTGAGCCGGTGCCGTTGAAAGCCGTTGGCGGATGCGACTAGCCGGATGCAAGCATAAGCACAGAGACAACTGTAGTTACTAATACATTGTGAGAAACTTCAATACCACATGGCACGTTGTTCCGCCTGTATGACTCAAGGGAAGGCACGAATGGGCTTATGGCAGCCAGCCGTGGTCGGAGACGGAGTGGTATCAGTCCCCCCTTGGCGCAGTGGGCAGCGACCTAGGCCGGCAAAAGCCGACCTAAGATACTTATCGTGGCCTGTCTCCTTGACTATCAGCAGTTTGGTCACTATCTGCAGCTGCATTCTTTATCATTATCTCTATCAATGGAGCGGTCTTTGTAGTGCTATCTCTCTAGCTCAAGCCGCCCGCACAATAGTGCGAATAGAGTGCGAGTAGCGGTGACATGCCCTGTAATGCAGACTAGCTTCCACCGAGTCGCTGTAGTTGCGTAGCTAGTGCACTAAAAGTTCACCGATAGCCACTTTGGGGCATGCTTTGCCGAGCTGGCGCCATCCATCGGTCGTCTGATTGATAGTCTTACCGTCTCACGGCCCGCGTCTTGATAATAAAGCTAGCTTTGAGATATTCCGTGATTCTATGATTCCGTGATTCTCATTCTCTCGTTTTTGCTCTTCTTTTGCTCAACTATTACCTCAATTTGTCGTCTTTAAGCCGGCGTCGTCTCTACACCTCCGCGCTTAGTCATCTTCAACATCCAACATGCCCAACATCGTGGTCATCGGGTGAGTGCTATTCGTTCAAATTCAGTACAGACTTGACTAAAACTGACTTCAAAAGTGCCGGCGTGTCCGGCCTTACATCGGCGCTGTTGCTTGCCCGAAACAAGAATAACAAGGTGGCCGTGGTGGCCCGCCACATGCCCGGCGATTATGACATTGAGTACACCTCTCCATGGGCCGGTGCCAACGTGTTGCCGTAAGTCAACGGGCGGAGTTTGCAAGCGGTGTATTCTAAAACTAACAGCAAAGAATGGCTACAGACGCCAACAGCCGGTGGGAGCGCGAGACGTGGCCTGAGATGAGACGGTTAGCTGTCGAGGTGCCCGAGGCCGGCATCCACTTGCAGAGTATGTTTTTGACGTCACAAGGGCATCTACAAATTCAAATACAACTATGACACAATACTGACTACAGCAGAGGCTTGGGTCCTGCGCAAGGGTGGCAAGCCCGCAGATACCGCCAAGGGCCGCCTGTCCGATGCCCTGTTTGAGGAGAACCCCTGGTTCAGGCCCATGATGGACAACTACAAAGACTTGCCCGCCGACAAGCTACCCCCCGGCATCCAGTCCGGCTCCGAGTTTGGCTCCGTCTGCATCAACACCGCTCTCTACCTGCCCTACCTGGTCGGCCAGTGCCGTGCCCTCGGCGTCGTGTTCCGCCGCGCCGCCCTCAACCACATCTCCGAAGCTGCCGACTTTGCCGGCCTCGCATCCCAGCCCGACGGCACCACTGCCGCCACCGCTGCTCCCGAAAACGTCATTATCGTCAACTGCTCTGGTCTGCTCGCGTGCCGCCTCGGCGGTGTCATGGACGACAAGGTGCAGCCTGCGCGCGGCCAGGTCGTCGTCATCCGTGAGGAGCTCAGCCCCATGCTGGCCCTCGACCGCGTCGATGACGAGGCTGGCGAGCGCAACAGCGAGCTGCTGTACAACATGCTGCGGCCCGGCGGCGGCGGCACCATTGTGGGCGGCACGTACCAGGTGGGCAACTGGGAGAGCCAGCCGGACCCGAGCACGGCGGTGCGGCTGCTGACGCGGCTGGCCAACACGCACCCGCAGCTGATTGCGCAGGGCAAGACGGCGGCGGACCTGAACATTATCCGGCAGGGTGTTGGTCTGCGGCCGTACCGCGCGGGCGGTGTGCGTCTGGAGACGGAGAAGATCTCGCTGCAGCAGAAGCCGTCGGCGCAGGTGTGGGTGGTGCACAACTACGGCCATGCGGGCTGGGGCTACCAGGGCTCGTACGGCTGTGCGAAGCGCGTGGTCGAGCTGGTCGACGAGGTTGCCAGCAGCAAGGTCAGCGCGAAGCTGTAGATGGCTTACAGAAACACGTGTAATGATGAGTTGTAATGACTTGACTACAATGTAGACACAACAGGAAAAGTAAAAGTTAAAATATATCTGCTTTAACTCGGGAAACTTTGAAGCAAACAAGAGATGACATAAGCCTTCGTATGAGACCCACTAAAAAGTGAACGCGACAGCTCAATTCGTATAGCTTTTGGCGACGTAGCTAGCTCTTGACAGCGCCTGTAGCCAATCTGGCCCCTTGATTTAGACCCTGACCTCGACCTCGGCCTCTTCTCGTTTGTTCACGCCATCGACCTCTATTTGCTAGATCGAGTGCAATTTGTGCAACACCGGAACCTCTTTCTTTAAAATGGCAAAGAAGAACGCAAAGGCCCAGGCAGACGGCACCAAGACGGCCTCGTCGTCGTCGACCTCGAAAACAACCTCGACCGCCCCCCCTGTGCACCATATTACCTCCATCTACGAACCCGAAGGCGACCCGAGAAGACCACTGCGCCCGCTCGAGACATGGCAGGACTTTCTCATGGGCCGGCACTTTGCGTCGCTGTTCATCCCACCCGCCTTGCTCGTGTTTGACGCCGTGCTGTGCGTCTACATCCTGTCGCAGGTGCCCTACACCGAGATCGACTGGGTGGCCTACATGGAGCAGGTCGCGCAGTTTGTCGGCGGCGAGCGCGACTACACGCAGATGGAGGGCGGCACCGGCCCGCTCGTGTACCCGGCCGCCCACGTCTACACCTACACGGCGCTCTACCACTTGACGAACCAGGGCACCAACATCCTGCTCGCGCAGTTCCTCTTTGCCGGTCTCTACCTGGGCACGCTCTCGCTCGTCCTCTTTTGCTACTGGCGCGCAGGTGTAAGTCTGTTTTATTTAAATATTATTCTTATTTTGTTTTTATTATTTTTCCAAACTCTATCGTCTACAATGCTAATCTGAAAAGGCCCCCACGTACATGTTCCCGATCCTCGTCCTGTCCAAGCGCCTGCACAGCATCTTCATCCTGCGCTGCTTCAATGACGGCGTTGCCGCGTTTTGTCTCTGGGCTGCCATCTTCCTCTTCCAGTGCCGCCAGTGGTCCCTCGGCCTGCTCGTCTACGCCTGGGGACTGGGCACCAAGATGACTTTGTTACTGAGCTTGCCGGCCGTTGTCATTGTGCTGTTTGTCGGCCGCGGCTTCAAGGGCGCGCTCAGCCTCGTGGCCATCCTCGTGCAGTTCCAGATCGTTATCGCGCTGCCGTTCCTGGGCACCAACGCCACGGGCTACTTTGGCCGCGCCTTTGAGCTATCGCGCCAGTTCATGTACCGCTGGACCGTCAACTGGCGCTTTGTCGACGAGGAGACTTTTTTGAGCAAGCCGTTTGCGCTTGGCTTGCTGGCCGTGCACGTCTCGCTGCTGGTACTGTTCATCACGACGCGCTGGCTGCGCCCCATTTCGCGGGCCACGTCGGCGTCGGCCACGACCCCGTTCTCGCCCATTTTCAATCTCGTGTCGCTCGTGACGCCCATGCGGTCGTTCCGCAGCCCGCTGACCAAGGAGGAAGAGATTATCCTGTCGGCACGCGCCGGCAACCCGCGCTACATCACGACGGCAATCCTGACAGCCAACCTCATTGGCATGCTGACGGCGCGCTCGCTACACTACCAGTTCTTTGTGTACATTGCATGGACGACGCCGTTTTTGCTGTGGCGCAGCGGCGCGCACCCAGTTGTGCAGTATGCGCTGTGGGCGGCGCAAGAGTGGGCATGGAACGTGTATCCCAGCACGCCCGTGAGCTCGGGCGTTGTCATTGGCAGCATGGCCGTCACGGTGGCATATGTCTACTTTGGCAACCAGGTTGAGTTTGAGCCTGCCCTGCCGCCCGCCAAGACGGAGGCCAACAAGAGGTAGACTCTCTTTTGGAGATAAATCCGATTAAAATTACTCCTCGTCGGGCGGCATCTCGCCGACGTTGGTGGTCCGGCCAGCGGGGATGCCGTTGCCGGGCAGGGCGTCGCGCGAAAAGCTGGCGGGCCAGTAGGGCTTCTTGTACCAGGCGCGGAAGTCGCTAATGACAATGACAATGTCGGCGACGACCTTGCGGTTGGCGGCGCGCGATTCGGGGGCGATGGTGAGGTCAAGCACAACGTGCGATCCGCGCATGACGGACGTGGCCGAGCGGAACTGCTCGCTGAGCTCGGCCATGACCTTGTAGTTGAGGCTCTCCGGGTCGGCCAGTTTGAGGGTGCCGTCGGCCTCGATGACGACATTGCCGGTGGCGGCGTTGATCAGGCCGTTGAGCGAGGTGTCCGAGGTATCCTGCGAGCCAAACGCAGCGACGACCATGTCCTTGGGCATGAAGCACGTGCAGATGGGACCGCCCTCCTTCTTGACGACGCGGCCGATCAGCTGGGCGGGCTCGAGGGTATCGGGCGGCGAGCTCGAGGTGATCTTGAGCGCCTGGTGCGTGTGGCGCGAGACGTCGTTTTTGCGGCCCATTGTGATTTATTGATTTGTTATGAAATTTATCAAATTAAAATAAGTAGTTATACATTCAAATTAATGGCTGCAAGTCAGTGCAAGCGTAGATGGACCTTGATGGATGATGATTTTTCAAGCTTGAAGGGTGAAAAAATAGCTGCACGTGACCGTGTGCCTACAATTTTTGTTTAGATTGATTACAAAATTGAAGACGTTAATGGTGTACACCAAAGGCTGCAAGTGTAATTACTTTGGCCAGCCACGACAGATTTTGAGATTGTGAGTATTTGCAACTACAGGAATTTGAGTATTATCAGGCACATTTGGGCTTCCAGAGTCATTTTTAATTTCTCAGACAATCTGCCTCTTTGTAAATCATCATGGCCCGTTGGGCTCAAGGTTAAAGATAATTGAAGAAAAATCAGAGATTAGAAAAATTTCCCACTGGTGCGGAGTAGCACATGTGAAGATAAAAAGTCTTCTCATGTAGTATTGCAAGGTAGAGCTTGCTCAATAATAGCTGATGGGTTGGGCTCCTGATGGTTCATTGGGTTGTGTTGGGTTGGGTTAGATCTGTGCCGGATCGGCAACTGTCCCTTGAGTTTAGCGGTTATCCTGGTGTCTAATTGTGTTTTAATTTTTTGGGTTTTATCTATTAATTTGATTAATCCGACTGAAGCTCGTTCTTGCAGACTTGACTCCGACATCGACGTCTCACCGCACACACATCGTGACGCCAGGTTGCTGGTGTCCCTTTGTTAACCGAAACCGGCTGAAAGGGTCAGCAGGATAGAATCTGCATGATCCTGGCAACTGCTGATGAGGGGAAGACACACCTTCATAGAATTTATGAGTCAACGAGCCTTGGATGTGTGTGAGGTGCGGGATGCGGAGCGAGACATGGAGATAAGGAGATGCTACAACGGAGATTGGACTCGGCGACGTCGGTGGCCATGATCAATATAATTTTTATAAAGGCTGATACGAGGAGGACGATCAGTTTTACTTTCGAAAAAGATATAAATAACTAAATAACTGATAAATACCATTCTCACGATAGTGCCCGAGTTGGAGGGTCCGAGCTGGCTCTTTCCTCTTTCTGCTCTAGGCTCCGCACCGGCAGCCTTTTACCCTTCTAGGCTGAGCTTGTATTAGAGTAAGAGTTAGCTACGGTGCAAATCACATCTTTTATCAGTAGAGTCTAGGCTCGTCTAGAAAATGATGGCTGGGCACCACGTGTAATGCGGCTGGTCAGCGGCCGTTTTCGTTTTTATAGATTTTTATTTTTAGTTTTATTTTTGGCTAGTTTAGCTCGGCGGCGGTGATTGAAATGTGACCCGACCTTTTACCGGAGTGCTCTTCATATGACCATTATATGCATGATTTCTCTATCATTTTCATGTCCTTTACTAATCCAGTCACCATGATTGACAGCAACCGTGTTTGCCAAATGCAGGTTCTTGATCGTCTTTTGGATCTCTTAGACAAGAAGACTTCAGTGGTGACGAAATACAGCGGGCGTTCCCAAACGGGCAAGTCCGCGCAACACAACACCGCTCATTGGACCCCTCCATCACTTACACCATTTTTTCATTGTTTTGTTTTCTTTTTCTCTTTTCTGTTTGCTTTTTTTTTTTCGTCGATACTACTCTTCTGTCCTTTCATCCATATTTGATATTCAGTCCATGTTTCTTGCATCCCTTTGCATACTGCTACTCTCGACAAAAAGGACCGACGTGACCTAAATTCGAGTTGCTATTGCATTTTATTCCTTTAAAACTTAATTAGTTTTTGCTTCTTATTTTTTTTTTTTTTTTTAAATTTCTTCTGTCATCTATTACACCCTTGCGTCGCATCTACCTTGCGAATCTAAAACTCTGCACTCACTCCTACGTCGAATGCCACCTATCTTGCACACCGTGATTTGTCTGTGACTCTGCAGCGCACAAATTTATATCAAGTTTATTTATTTAACCCTGACTCGGAGCAGGTTCCGGTGCATTATCATTTCTATCACTTCATTAACCTGCCCTCCTTGCTGGAAATGCGCTTCCGGCGCTTGCATCCGGAGCTTGTATTTTGATCACAATGCAGGACAGCACACACACGGCATATGCAGTGATATCAAGTCTATGAAGCGGTGACCGATATGGGTGCGATTTCAGGTCTGGGCAAGTCGGACGCTGATCTTTAATGTCATAGATTACCTTCATTCTTTGGGAATTTAGGATGAGCATACTAAGAGACTCTTGTAGTTGAATTTATATTGCAGTGCTAATTTCAGACTTGAAATTACGGATTTTAAATTCCGAAACGAGCAGATGGTAAGTATAAATAGTCATTTAAGAAGAAAAGGAAAGAAAAAAGGAAAGAAAAAGAAAAAAGGGACTCAAAACGAAAGGCGTCATCAAAATATACAAACGCTGTAGAATTATAGTGCGAAAAGTAATGGGTGGTATCAATCACAAGAAGGCAGGGATTATGGAGGACTGGAGAAGATAGGAAAAGAAAACTCAGCCAGAGGATCAAAGACTAACAAAAAAAAAATCATAAAAAACACTACCGAAGAAAGGCGAAGGCGACATCAGCTTGGCTAACGTTTGTAAGCTAACCTGCTAGCATTTGTCGGAGCCGTCGAAGCGGGACCTCTGTGACCACTTTCTTGCCGCCACCCTAACCGGGGAAGTCTAGTCATAGTGAGTTGGTGAAAAAGTTTCACAGTATTTTAATATTATTTTACTACAGACACAATAAATTAAGCTCCAGACACGCCTCCCGTGCGCGTCCCTCCGCCTTGACCCTGTCGGAGTTTTCCTTGTCGTCTTGGACTGTCCCAGTGCCCTGCCTTACCATGCGGCGGACCGTCATGATCCGGACGCCGTTACCAGTCCCCCGGGGTGGCTATAGTGGCAGTCGATGAATATAGGAAGAAATAGACAATGAAAAAAAAGTATACAAAATAAAATAGAATAATAGGTCGATGTAGCCTACTATATCGTTTCGCCATTGCAGAATATAAAATATCGTGAGACATTCTCCAGACAGTCTCGAGTCCAGAGCTTGGTTTATTCTCCCTTTTCTTGTCTTTTTGTTTCCTTTCATTTTGCTTATCATTGTTTGAGCTTGTATATTTAAATGTTTGGATCATACCCGCTATAGCAGTAAACTTATACCCAACGACGCATAGTACGCCATCTCAGTCATCATCACAGAGGCCGTATAGTCGGCTATACGCCGTCCCCCGCTTCTTACAAGCAAAATTCTTCTGCTTTTGTCTTCTCATTGCTCTCATCATCATCGGATTTCCTCACCATCGCCATCATGCTGTCGTTTATCCAGTTCGAGTCGTCGGCGCCGGCCTCGTCGACGTCCAGCGCCACCGACTCGACTATAAACGCCACGGCACGCAACACCATATCCAACCGCTCTTCATACTCCTCAAATGCTCTCGCCTCATCATCCAAGAGAGCATACCCAGCTGTCCCTGATACCGTCACCGAACGCCACGACGATGACAAATACGACGACAATGCCAACATCGACCTCATGCTCCAGCGTAAGGCATCCACCAAGGCCTTTGACGCCGTCGACCTCGAGCAGAGCCGGCCCACGACACCCGTCGATGAGGACGGAAATACTATCCCCAATAGAAGACCAACACACACCCGAAACAATAGTACCAGTAGCAGTGTCGGCGGTCTCGGCACCGATGACGACGAGAATGCTGTTGAGGTCCTGCAGAGCATGTGGTTCCCCCGCAAGAACATGTACCGTCTAGCCTCGGTGGCCCTCCTTAACCTGAACGGCGGCCTCAGCGATAGTGCCGCTGGTGCCTTGCTGCCGTACATTGAGCGCCACTTCGGCATCGGCTACGGTATCGTATCCCTGATTTTTGTTGCTACTGCTTTCGGTTCCATCACGGCCGCCATTGTTGTCGACCCCATAAAGCGCCGCTATGGCTACTCGCGCACCCTCTTTATAAGCCAGCTGCTCATGGCGGCCGGCTATATCCCGCTCCTCTCCATGCGCGCCCCCTTCCCCGCTGTTGTTGTCGGGTTCTATTTTGTCGGACTAGCCGAGGCCATCAATGTCGCCATGGGCAATACTTTCTGTGCCGGTCTGCAGCAGGGCACTGTCGCGCTCGGCGTCATGCACGGCTCTTACGGCATCGGTGGTATCTCAGGTCCCCTGGTGGCCACGGCAGTCGCTGTCGCATCGGGTGCAGCTGCCGACCCTAATATCAAGACGGCTCAGAGTTTCGGCAACTACTACTTTTTGCCCTTTGGTGTCTGCATACTCGCATCTGTCATGGTGTCATGGGCATTCACTGGCTTTGAGAAGGAATGGGGCGAGAACCTGCGCCAGGACTCATCCGACAACTCGCAGCCGCCGGCAATGGAGTCGGACGAGCGTCGTCGCCGCTGGAGAATCGGCCGCCAGAAGAAGGACCAAAAGTCGCCCGTCACACCCCAGCAGCCAACGCCAGACAATATTCAGCTCACCGACTTCAATGCCACACCTCTACGACGCCCTCGGCCCGTGTCGCAGCCGTCCACGGCAGCACCTTCGCGCTCTCCTTCTCCCACGCGCTTTGGCGCATCCGTTGAGTCTCCGCTGGCCACACCGTCGGCAACTATGACGAGACCCATCCTGTCGCCCCTCCAGTCACCCATGCAGTCTGCCTTCCCAACCCCTGCCCAGTCCTTTATGTCCATGGCTCCTCTTATGAGCGGCCAGGCTGCCAACCCCATCGACGGATACACCACTCCCATGGAGTCGGGCACCAGCACACCTTGGGCCAACCGTCCTGGAGCCCCAAGCCGGGCCCCGTCACAGAACCAGGTCCTCCAGCAGCAGACGACTTCTGCTGCTACCCCTGCTTCTCTTCGGCCCCGCGTCTCGCGCATCAAGCGCACAAAGACACGCGTCTACGAGATGTTCACTGCGCCCTCTGCCCGCGTTATCATTCTCGGTGCCTTGTTCCTATTCATGTACCAGGGCTCTGAGGTCAGCATTGCTGGCTGGGTCACTTCTTTCCTGATTTCCGACCGCGGCGGCAAAGAGCCGGCTGTGGGTTATGTCACGGCGGGTTTCTGGGGTGGGATTACGCTCGGTCGTTTCTGTCTCGCTGTGCCCGCCCAAAAGATCGGTCCACGGCGCTTTGTCTACGGTTGCGTCATTGGTGCTGGCGTCTTTGAGCTTCTGGTGTGGTTTGTTCCGAACGTCATTGGTGACGCCGTTGCCGTCTCTATTGTTGGTCTCCTGCTTGGACCCGTCTACCCCTGTGCGGCCGACATTCTGATGCGCAACATGAGCCGCAAGGAGCGTGTCGCCGGTGTGAGTGCCATGGCTGCTTTTGGCAGTGCTGGCGGTGCTGGTGCCCCCTTTATCACGGGTGTTTTGGCACAGGTTGCAGGCACCTTTGTGCTGCACCCCATTGCCATCACACTCTTTGTGGGCATGCTTATCTTTTGGTACATGATCCCTGATCCTAAGAAGCCGACTGAGTAAGCCAAGGAGGTCAAAGATTGAGAATTTAGCTGCGTCACGAACGCAAAATGGTCTTTTAGATATAATGCTTTGTTTTTAGCCTTGCCATTATTGTGGGGTTTGGGTGTATATTTATTTTGCTTAGCACAAGGTGCCTCATAGATTTCTTTAAGGTTAATTTATTTCTGATTTGTCTTGCCTTGTACGTATGTATCAACACAAAATAGACTGGGGTATAACCCGATTTACTTTGGCATAACCTATAGTATCCGATGTATAGAGATTGGGCTGCTGCCACATTAGTGGTGTATTAGTCTATAGCTTGGAGTTATCAAACCTAACGTATATAGTAACCTGTACAAGTAAAAAGCTAACTACAGACTCGCTGGTGCTTTCGATGTACCAGATGTCCATCGCAGTCCAGCGGACACCCTCCATTCCGCCACCACGGGCAGCGATGCCGTCAATGACTATCAACACCTTCCCTCAATAGAATATTCCGAGATAAAATAATTCGCGGAATAATATACACTTGCACTTGTCTTCAGTCATATATCAGAAAGCTTTTTGATATCTATGACTATGCTAAGACGTAAATATATGCCTGGACTCAGCCAATCGTCAGACTATCCTGTGAAGGATGTCGGCCGCCTTATCTTTTGCACATTTGGGCGCGGGGTCGTATGCCTTGATGCGTGGCTCTGCTGATGAGGTCTCGAGGGGTCATGCTGCAGCATGTCAGCTTCTCTCTCGTAAGGATTATCATTATTATGAATTTATATAGTGTTAAAACTGATATACTGGCGCTCAGTAAAACATCCGTGGCTCAGACCAAGTCTCACTTGCTATCCATTACACCTTTGCCAAAGTCAATTTTAAAGTTGTAATGGCGGGTTCTATCAGCCCCAAGCCATCGTTCCATCTGTGCCCCGACTTCAACATCTCTCCACCACCTGACGGCCACTTGCAGCTGGGCTCTGTTTTGGCTGGCCTTGATATTGATAGCGTTCTGGCGCCGCTCGACAGTGGTGCTACGGTACCTGTTAGTGATGCAGACCTCTTTCCGCACGACAAGCCTCAAGAGAAGACAGGGTTTAGTCGCAGTCTGCGCGAGCTTCGCAGCTTGGAGGGCAGCATATGGGCCAAGATTTTTGGCTGGGAGGGTCTGGGCGCTGCCTTCTCCTTTCTCCGCAGTCGAGACAACGACGAGACGTTGACAGTCGAGAAGCTACTCGTGCGTTACTTCAACCCAACGCCTGATTACACTAAGCGGGCGCTCGAGGTCGATGGTGTGGCATTCTATGTGAATGGCACAAAGCGAAAGAAGCCCGTCTACATTGTCACCGGGATCATGTGTGTTGAGGGAGCGAAGCTTTCCAAGCTACAATCGCGCAAAAATACGGCCACGGGGCAGGCCGCACTCACGGTCCCGCACTCAAGCACGACAGGTGGTGGGAATGGCGCGTACCAGGGGGAGAACAGCCTAAGTATGAGTTTTGACGGGTCGAGTCCATTTGTGTTGGGCATCCGCGTCCGCAAGATTTGGTGGGAAAAAGGAGGTGTGAGGCGTGAGGCGCTCGACATAGTGGGAGCTGCCTTGGAAGGGGGCAGTGGAAAACAGACAGACATTTGGGAGGGCCTACAATACGTGGATGATGAAGAGGCTGGCGACGCGAGCGAGAAAACTGTAGTCAACGAGACAACGCTAGAAGAAGAAGAGGACTTTGTTGTCTGGGTCTTGCCTTGACTCGAGTTATGGACAGGTTCTGGTTGTAAGGGGACGAGTACACGTTCAACGATTGGAGATGAGAATATACGAAATTATTGTAGTCTGGGTCACAAGATTTCTTACACTTGTAGGATTACATATATGTGTATATCAAATTAAACTTACCTTCACGCTATGACAATATATCGTTGATTGTGTCCCAGATCATCCGGCGTCTGGTATCATTCGCCTGCCAGTTCTGCACCCAAAGATTCCAAGGCGCCAAATAGCTATACTTCTCCTTGACTCTCGACATGCGCGACAGGAGTTTGCTCATTCCCCCCAGAGTTCTTAACTCCTTCTCCGTCCCTTCTTCAATGTGACTCACGCGCATTGCGAGGTCCAAGACTGTCCCGGCCACACCGGCGGCGATCGGTGTCGCAAACGAAGTCCCAGACTTGTACACCTTTTTATACCTAGGCATCCTAGGTCGTGAATTCCCACCCTCCACCCAGGACCTCGTCATTAGTTCGACACCAATCCCGAGGGTCATCAAGTTGGCACCATCTTTTGGGGCCGGATTAATGCCGCCGTCGTTGCCATTTCCGTCTGACGCGTGGACACATATCACACGTATAGGGTCAAGTGAGGCTGGAAATGCGCGGTTATCGTTCAATCCGTCGTTGGAAGCGGCTGCAAACATGATGGTCTTGGCTGAAGCCTTGCTGATTACTTCTGTAATTTCACCAACAATGTTTTTGTAGTCCTGCAGCTCTTTGCTATTCGCAGCTCCAGTTGCATTTTCACTTGGCATAGGCGGTCGAAGCCCAAACGACATGGATATAATGTCAACTTCCCATTCGTTGACAGCGTGATTGATAGCCTAATCAGAATAGGTCAGCCCATGCTATTACACTCTTTGCCTTTCCACGCCCACAGGCTCAGCTACGTGGACGTTGATGGCATGTGAAGCATATATTACCTTTGCAATATTAACGGCCTCGTAGGACTTGACGCTGGTGCCTGCGAATACCTTTCCGACATAGATGTCTGCCTCGGGTGCCGCTTTGTGAAGCAAATTTGCGCAGTTGGTTCCGTGTAGCTCGTCATCTTCGTCGTTAGTATCAGTACCAACCCAGCTATGACACCAGTCCTTTTTAATGCGTCCATTCGCCTCTGCAATCTTTATGCCGGCATGCCGGAAGTCAATGCCGGTATCAAGAACTGCTATGCGGATCCGTCGGGGAGGTTCCACCTTCTTTCCAGTGGCCTGGTCTACCACGAAACTCGAGTATGAGTTGTGGAAACTATCGAGCAATCGGAAGAATCCGTCTGCCCGATGCTTCTCTCTGTGAAATACGAAACGACGTAAGCATATTGCGAAACAACATTGATTGAATCCGATAGGGTTTGGAGCGGCACTCACCTCGAACCCGCCGCGACATTTTCACCATCGAACAACGCAACGGGACAAGTGCCCATAGTCAAGTTATCTTCATTCGGATCAACAGGAAGACCAGTCGCGTTACCAAGACATCCTGCGACGGGTATTTCTACTCCATCCAGTCCCGTTGTGCATTCTTGAAGTAAAAAGCTGCCGTCGATCTTCGAGATGATATAATCGAAGACGAGTCTCCAAGCAAGCAACATATGGTTTTCGGACGGTGCTTTCCGTGCATATTCCTGGTAGGTCACGTGAAATTTCAAGCACTCATATGCTGCGGCTACAAATGCCGCGTTCTGGACACCTTCTGGATACTTCAAATCTTTGCAGCAGTAGTCTATGAGTTTTCCCAGCTTTCTCCGTGCGGAAAGGTCATCTTTCGGGTGATAGGAAAGTTTGATGGCTTCCAGTGTCTCTCCGCGTGCGATTTGCATCAAGACTTTGGCTAAAAAGGTGAATGGAGGAAGGGGCTGCAGGTCAGAGTCGCTGTCCCCACGCATACACAAAGCCCAGTCGAGAATAGAGAGTCCTTCTTGCTTGCTGCTGTCTTTGTCTTGCCGGCTTTTCTTGATGGAGACAAAAATAGGGATGTCCTCTGTGCGCTTCACGACAGGCAAGAAGGAATGCATACGTTGTGGATCCCATGTACCAATACTGCCGGCAGAATCCATAGACAGCATCAAGCCGAGAATGACCTTGAGAGCAAGCGACTTGCGCTGATGGAGTTCAAACACGTCACCTTCGTATGAAGTGTTTACAAGCAGTTCATAGCTGGCCGTGCTTGCAAAGTAGCCACCCTTGACCAGACTCAAGAGGCTTTTATCTGGCTGGTCTGGGAGCTTGAAGTCATCATCGTATCTGCGACTTGGTCGTGGACTTTTTGGTACATAAAGTATCATGTCCTCATGCTCATCGAGCTTTGGAGATTCAAAGACACGGAGCTCAAGATGCCTGGCATCGCCGTAGGCATCACCAAGCGCTCTGCAGACAGCTTGCTTTTTATAAGCGCCGACATCCGCTGACCTTTTAAAGACAATATTAGTGTCGGGAGGTTACACTGCAAGTCTTGTGCATAAATCGTGCAAGTATACTCACGGGAGAAAATATGCATCAGCGGGCTGCCAATTATCGTGCAGACAGCTCTTGAAGAAAAGTTGAACTGGAAACTCTTCAGCATCGCTGAGTTGACAGTTGAAGATATCTTCTATTCTCGGAAACTGTAGGAACATTTTGTGATCATCAGAGTCGGGTGCACATGTGGTGAATTCCGAAAATACTGCGCGGAATGTGTTTGATGCTTTTAGTCGGAATTTTTGGAGGGCTCCAAAGGAAACGGTCCGCCGTGAAGAGGTCGAATTTTGGGTCGGTTGTTCTGCAAGAGACTCGAGTGACGCAACTGAAGTTTTAAACTTCATGACGAAGTTGTTGAATGCTAGCAAGTGATCGTTCATCTTCGTAACGTCCTCTAGCATTAGGCGCCGGGTCTTTTTGTCGGGCCGCTTCTGCTTTGGATCTTGCAGTCTTTGGAAGGCAGCGGCCCTGGTGGTGTCTTCGCTGATATTGAAGAGAAACGGTGTATTCACTGAGCCCGGGGAAGGGATTAGCTTAAAGCTATCACCAGATGATGCGTGTAGTTTGAGATGTCCAACAAGGCGTGTCAACATTGGATAGCCTGTAATAGACAGCTCTGGTCGTATCAAGCTTGCAGTAGTAAATAGGTTTATGTTGACTCGAGCTTCAAGAAGCGAACAGAGATTCTGCAAAGACGGTTTTTCCTGGCCGATCTCTTCCAAATCTGAATCAGATTCGTCGTCGGGCAGCTCTGCTTCACACTGAAGAAGCACTTCCAGGTCAAGTATTGTGAATGTCTGAATAATCGTGACATAAAGATTGCTTATTGCGGCTCGAAGCTCGTACGTGCGAGTGCTGCCCTTCCCCTCTGATATGGAATATATAGAAGAGGGCCTGTAGCAATCTCGGCATTGGGCCAGCTGAAAGATCAGCTTCCACACGGTGGTCCCGCCGATACCTTGGCGGGACGTCGTCGACATAGCTTTCGCCGTACGGCTCTTATCGCATGTTTCGACAGGAGTTGATGCGAGGAGGAGATGAGACAGAGACATTGCATTTGGTTGTATGACACACATTCCAGAGCAAACTCGCTCGAGGGAAGTTGAGGCCATATTAATCAAACCCTGGGTGCCCAATATGCAGAATAAGCGCCTGGCTGACGTGCTCAAACCCATATATGCGGCGCCTTATCAATAAGCTCACTCTACTTGCCCCGATGAAGACCAATCGGTTATTCGATACTCCGTATTCCGAAGTACAGGGCGAATGAAGATGTCATCCCGCCATGCGGGGTATATCACGGCCCAAGTCATTGTCAGAAATAACCGACTCTTTTTATACAGACCAGCCCAGATTGCAATAATGTGAATCCTCAGGAAGCTTACAACAGACTACTTCTTCTGAGACTGCGGATAGATTCAGTGTGCATAATTTGCTTCAAACATCATTGTTAGAATGCCGGTAGAGACACAAGGAAATATCAGCCGGCCGGTCACGGTGGAGGGCGAAAATGATGCTGACACACAACCTGTGCTTATTGTCGACGTCGATGATGGCCATGAACAGCCCGTCCAGGCCCTGGCCAAGGTTTGCGAGTCAAACTTTGCAAACAGTCTCGCATTGATGGTTGAGATAAAAGAGACACGATTTGCAGATATTCTGCAGAGACTGCAGTCTAGATTCGTCAACTGGGCAGGGTACCTTGGCGTCTTCGCCATGGAGAGTGCCAGCCTCGACCGCCGCCTCAAGCATAACCAACAATATCGCGACCTTGTTCTTTTGGTTTTAAATATGTTGAATAGCAGACTTCTTCAGAGTATGTCAACCAGGCCAGTTCGCCGTTAAGAGACTACTAGCTGACCTACTTATAGCGCTAGCAAAGGCAGATGATATAGAGTCAGAAGACTCATCTTCCGACGACGAACCAAACCGGCGCGAGGTCGAAGTCTCCAGTATCATAACGTCATTGAACGAGCTGGACCGACTTGCAATCATCATTCGCCAACCCTCGGCATCCGCTCTCGACGCTCGGGTCAGTGCGTTTGGAGCACGGAAGCAGTCTGAAGTAGCATCATTCAAGACACTGGCCACGGTTTCAGTCGATTCCCTCTACCCGAAAGCCTCTGAAATGATTCGCCAACGCCTTATCAGGTCTTTGACACACCAATGCACGAGGCTTCTTTACTGGACTTTTCATGACAAGAAGCTGCGCACCGATAGCCGTCATCATGGCCAGTCTGTAGGTAGCAGCGACGGTGACGAGCTGAAGACGCAGCCAGTGCACACTGCTGTACGCCCATATCAACAGAAACAGCGTACAGTGAAATTCGTCCTGGATGAGCCGAAACCCATAAGTCGCAATGCAGGTGCAAGTGTCTCACGATTATCGGAGACTGTCCCTTCACAGATGGGTTCTAGACTGGTGCCACTACGAACAGTGAACCTGATGCTGCAAGAAAAGCGACCTACTGCAACTACCACGGTTCTCCAGAGCGGAGGCAGGTTTCCCACCCCCCCAAAAGTTGAAAACGGGGGAGATCAACATTCACCTTGTCCTCTTTGCCGGAAACTGTTTCCTTGTGAAGACTTCGCGAATGTTGGATGGTGGAGGTAGGTTATCCACACATTCCAAACAACTTGGCAATTACAGCTATCCAAGTCTAGCCACGCTAACACATACGATACAGAAAGCACGTCAATAGTGACTTGTTCCCATTTGTGTGTCTCTTGAGTACATGTCCGGAGAGCCCAGTCTATGCCAGTCGGTCTGAATGGATTGATCACATGATTCGTGAGCATGGGTGTTTTTGGTCACTCCAATGTAACACCTCGACTGATCCTGAATCGGAGCATGTCCAGACCGAAGCTAGTCCGATATCTGGCTCTTGCCCAGGCGAAGATGTGTGTCCGCTTTGCTCCTATCGGCCTCTCGGGAACAAAAGTCAGCCCTCGGGTGGCACAGAATCCGCCACAGAGGTCATCGGAGTAGTTGATCGTGGCCCACTGCCAGACACCGAAAAAGCGATGCTAGACCACATTGCAGGCCACCTGCAGTTCTTAGGTCTCCTGGCGCCTCGATTGTTGGCTGAGAAGCCTGAGAGTGGTGAAATACATGAATTCGCAAGCTCGCAGGCCGTCACCAGGGAAAAGATGTCAGAAAATAGGACCACTCTAGATAATCTGTCTGAATTCTCTAGTGAAGGACGCCACAGCGCTACGGACGGAAACCACCCACCACAACCAGAAAGTATGGAGCTTTCTCTTGAGATATTCTCAAGGGGGTCAGAGCTAGACATTTGGAATGGTGTCATTCGCAACAGTGAGCCGCCTGAGCAGGACGACTTTCTGCAGAAAGCGATATCTTCGGGGGCCTTCCAGCCACAACAAGTGAAGCTCACGCCTGGGCCCATCGCTGTAAGTCTCTCTTTATGCATTCAGTATAACTTACTTGAAAAATTGATTAACTAACTGAGAAAAGTTATCTGATGAGGACAAAGAGCTCATGGAGAACTTCCACATCACCTCTCCTCGCGACGACAAAACGCGCCTGGATAATACAGAGAGACTTGGCGCAGATAGTTGGATCCTGCACAACCCTGATTTCCAGCGTTGGTGCTCTGACCCAGCGTTCTCTTTACTCTCAATAAAGAGCAATTTCTACTGTAATATGTCAATGATGACGCGAGGCATCATTGGTGAGCTTGGGCGTATAGCTTCTCTCGAGAACCACGGTGGCCACCTTGCTCATTTCTTTTGCCAGTCCGATGATAAGGACGCCAACAATGCAACTGCCATGCTGCGGGGGTTAATGTACTTGCTCATTAACCAGCAGCCGTCGCTCCTACAACACTTACTCAAAAGACAGGATGGCATTAATCAATATCGTTTATACGGCTCAAATACATGGACCATGTTCTCGGAATTATTCGATGAAATGCTGCGGGATCCGAGCTTGCTCAGCACATTCATAGTCATTGATGCTATCGACGAGTGCATCACGGGCCATCGACAGCTCCTTGACTTCATTTCCCACACAGCGGTATCTGCGAAGCATGTCAAGTGGCTTGTTATGAGTCACAGAGAGTCAGCGACCGAGGAAGACCTGTTCAATTTGCTGGCCGACAAACAAGCTATGTTAAGCATAGAGATACATTCCGCACGGGACGCCTTATCACTGAACAGCAAATATGATCGTCACGTGGAAATTCTTCAGCTACTTGCCCTTGGCAGTGTCCGCGACGGAATTTCCTATGACTGGTTCAAGGATCGCGTGAAAGACCATGCACACGGCAGTCTGAACTGGTTTCTTAACCACCGCAAGTTTCGGAGGTGGTCATCACTAGAGTCGGGCCTACTGCTAGTTTCAGCCGACCCTGGAAGTGGGAAATCGGTGCTGGCCAAGTATCTGGTTGACCACGAGCTTCAGCAGCAAGCAAGTACACAACGAGCAGCTATTATCTGCTACCACTTTTTTACAACCACTGACAAGAATCCGGTCAACGAAACATTATGTGCGCTTCTCCACCAGATGTTTTCCCAAAAGCCGGTACTTCTTCGACATGCCGTCAAGCCGTTGGATGGCATAACATCGGATTCGTCTCTATCCCAGAAGTTGCTTTGGACGATTTTTGGAGACGCTGTACGAGATCGGCAAGAAGGTCCTACCATGATCGTCTTAGATGGTCTGGACGAATATACCGTAAGGGACTCAGACCACTTCGTATCGAGTTTATCGAGTCTTTTTTTCAACGACCAGTCGAGAACTGCAAAGTTGAAGGTTCTTCTCACAAGCCGCACGAAAGATATCTCAAATAGGCTCAGCGGCCTACCGATAAGATCGCCATACCTTCATATTTCGAGGGAAGAAGTGTCGGAAGCCATCAGTCAAGAAATTGAACTTTGTATCAGAAATGGACTGGAACGACTATCGAAAGAGGATCGGCTTACACATGAAAACAAGTCATATCTCGAAGAGAAACTACTGAAAATCAAGGACCGCTCATATGTCCCGTCCTGCCTGATATTCGATGAATTGGGTAAACGTTTTGAGATATCACCAAACGAAGTCCTAGCCGATATCAGATCCACGTCAAGTAGTCCCAACGCCTTGTACGACCAGTACCTTGACCAGTCTAGGGATGTCATAATGGTCAGGAAAGTCCTCAGCATAATCTTGGCAGCTACCCGGCCATTGACGGTCTTGGAAATGAATATCGCTATGCACATTTACGGCAAAGAAGAATCTTTCCCTGACATCATTGACGCAGAATCTAAAGACCGTATCGGAAACCTGTGCGGTCCTCTTATCTCTATGAATGATAACAAAGTCCAATTCACTTCCCAATCCATACGAGACTTTCTTTTGGGGCCAGGAACAGTTTCGGCAGATCAACAATGGCAACACTCTTTTACCACCTCCCAAGCACACTCCATTCTTGCCGAGATATGCGTCTACTATCTGAACATATACAATTTCGATGAAGCGGGAGAGCAAATGAGTAGCGACAATAATGGCGGCGCATTTTTGACCTATTCTGCAAGCAATTGGGGCTTTCATTTCCACAAGGCAGACTTCCCCTATGACTCCCCAGTGGTGTCCGTGGCTTCTAGACTTTGTGACCGACACTCGAGATGCCACCGAATATGGTCTAGGATCTATTGCAAGACTACAGAACTTGACCTCGCTGGTCTTTTTGCGGTGTCATACTTCGGCCTCGATTCGATCGCAAAGCTGCTGGTCAACCAAGGTGCCGACGTGGACATGACGGATGATAAGCTCAGAACGCCGCTACTCTATGCCATTTTGAGTGGACACGAATCTATGGTATACTTCCTTATCGACAGTGGCGCCTGCGTCAACACGACCGATGAATCAGCCAGAACGCCGTTGGTTTATGCTGTGAGAATCGGGAACGAAAGTATTGCGAGGTTACTCCTTGAACGTGGCGCTACCATCCATGGGGAGGACATATTTGGCTTGCGGCCGCTAATGCATGCTATCGAAGGAGGATATGAAGAGATAGTGCAGCTTCTCATTAGCTTTAAAGCTAACGTCGAAGCGAGAGATAAGTCAGGCCGCACGCCGCTAATGTATGCTATCGAAGGAGGATATGAAGAGATAGTGCAGCTTCTCATTAGCTTTAAAGCTAACGTCGAAGCGAAAGATACGTCAAGCCGCACGCCGTTAATGCATGCCGTTGAGAGAGGACATGAAGGGATGGTACAGTTTCTTATTAGCTTTGGAGCTGATATCGAAGCGAGAGATAAGCCAGGCCGCACGCCGTTAATGTATGCCGTCAAACGAGGATATAAAGAGATAGTGCAGCTTTTCATTAGCTTTAAAGCTAACGTCGAAGCGAGAGATAAGTCAGGCCGCACGCCGCTAATGCATGCTATCGAAGGAGGATATGAAGAGATAGTGCAGCTTCTCATTAGCTTTAAAGCTAACGTCGAAGCGAGAGATAAGTCAGGCCGCACGCCGTTAATGCATGCCGTTGAGGGAGGACATGAAGGGATGGTACAGTTTCTTATTAGCTTTGGAGCTGATATCGAAGCGAGAGATGTTTCAGGCCTCACGCCTTTAATGTATGCTATTACGTTCGGCAATGATGCTATGGCAGAGTTACTGATACATCTTGGTGCTATTGAGACGGAGGGTGTATCTTGAGTGTGTATCTTAAGAACCGACGTTGATGTATGCTATAAAAAATAAAAACTACGATGCTATATATAATACAGTTACTACTCCAATATAGCGCTAATAGTGCGGTTAACAGTACGACTGGCAAAGAGATGCTGCAAAGTCCACCACTGATTTCTTGTTATTATCTATCATTGTTTGCACGGATTAGCAAAAACAGTTTTCTTCTCACATTTTTTTATATTGAGAGCGAAGACGGGTGTGTACTGTCCTGCTATCTACCTAACCAACAACCAACACACCACTCTAATACTAGGACTAGGCGTGTAGGCAGGAGGCCCAATTTGTATCTTCACGAATATGGGTCCGGAAAGTCTGGAAAGTAGTCGAGGAGGTTCGTAGTATACCGATCGAGATCAATCTGAAGTCCGAAATCAAAAATATCAATTCTCTGATGCGTGGTCCATGATAGACGCGTCTGTGTCTGTCACCAGAGTAGTCATACTAAAGAATAGGGGTAGAGACAGGCGGTATAGCGCGGCAGAATGATGCGCTATAGCGCCTGTACTAAATAATACAACAACATAAAACAAAAATGCCAAGACAAAAATCAAAAAGAGAACAAAAATCAAAAAACACAACACCCTAGGTCCTACATGTTAAGTCAATATGGAACCGAACTCATTCTTTGCAATCAAAATAGAATGATATTGATATACAGTCTAATGAGATATCACGTAGAAAATGTGCTCGTGAAAATGACGGGATTGAGAGCTGGGTAGGAAAACTTTATTTCCGTATCTCACACAAAAGCTCAACGAGCTTTTGCCTAGCTCGCTTACAGTAGGCAAAATTACAACCACTAGTTTTATAAATGTATTCTCACAACGAATTCTTCTAATATTTTTTGATCGCGAAATATTCTGTTTTGGTATTCAAACAAAAATTCGAAGTGCAGTAGGCAAGCTTACCCTTAGAAAAAATATTTTCATTATTTGTTGAGTTATAGAATTTTTGTACTTTCATGGCATTTAACTGATCAAAATGACAAATATACATAACCGATTTGTATAGTAAGATGTATAAGCTACAGCAATCTAGATCTTAGAAGGCTCGTTGGTGTTCTTGATGTACTGAATGCCATATGTTTTAGCGACCCCGACGACGGCCTAGTCGCGCATTGAGAACCCGCGGGCGAGGCCCGACGCCAACACGAACAGTGCATTGCTTGCTTCGGTGAAGTAGAAGGAGCCCGGCGGCTAGTGCTCGTTGACGTAGTGGTGGACACGCAGACGATGCCGGCACTAATAATAACGGTGGTGGTTAAGATATTTATTCTGGGTCAGTGAGGGGCGTGCTGGAACTCGCATCTGTTTATCAGATTAAGCGCTGCGATGGGACTTCGGAAGTATTTAGAGCCTCGGCGACAACGGAGCATTAACAGTGCCCGTCTATAACTGCTACGGGATTTAGGATTTACTGCACGCTTAATAACAACGACGGCTTCTTTATTAAGATCGCGAGTAGGGCGAGCACCGTTAAGAGCTGGTCACAGTTGCAGATCCGCACATGAATGAATCCCGGAGATAGTATATATGACAAACAGCACAGGATAGTGCATCACAGGCATCAAACAATCTCATATCCTTCTTGTCTGGTCCGCAGGGGCCATTTGTTGGCGCAGCCACCGTATTTCGTCGCGGGCCCTCCACAGGTCCTCGCGTGTACGACGCAGGTCCTCGCGTACACCGCGCAGGTCCTCGCGTACACCGCGCAGGTCTTCCCGCACGCCGCGTAGGTCTTCTCGGACCTCTTTCGCCGTGCTCTTCTTCACTTTGAGTTTTAGCAAGATTGTCGAGGCCGAGGAACTGGTCGACGACGAGGCCGCATCATCTCTATCGCTGTTGGGCGGTGGTTTGTCCGCCTCCTGCCACGGGTCACGCGGAATAGGATGCGGAGATTGAAAGTTGCTCGGGGAATTCGGGTCTCGAGTATAGGAGGTGTGGTTGGGAGCGTTGTCATCATTCCTCGGGCCACGTATGTACAGCTCGTCGGGAGCGTCTGCGGTCTGATTGATCACGGCGGCGGCCTCGGCGTCATCGGCGGACGCAGCCACGGGAGGGACCACAATAGCCGGCGTGTCGCTGTCGTCAAACACCAGGCAGTGCGGGATGCGCAACTCGGTGGTGTGCTCAGGGTCTACGAGGGCTGCGAGATTAGCAAAGTTGACGCGGGAGTGCACGTCGCGGCCCTCGAGGACGACCACCTCGTCTGTGTGCTCTTTCGGCTCGCAGGAGAACGAACGGGCGTACTTTTTAAGGCCGGCACGCTGCAGCAGGTCGTTCCAGCCGCCGTTATGGAACTGTACGCTGAGCTTGACAAAGTATGGCGCGTCGGCGGGCGGCCGTGTGATGAGGACCGCCGCGAAAAAGTACGGCATCACGCCGCTGCTCTCGAGCTCGTTCTGCTTGAGCTCCCACTGCACACCGACCGGTCGCGGGCCGGGCGCCAGCGCCATGGAGCTGCACTCGTCAAAGTACGTGCGCGGCCACTCGACGCTCTTGGTGCGGCTGAACGCTGCCGTCGCGCTCGCAATGGGTTCGTACCCGACCTGCACGCCGCCACTGGCCTCGGTGCCCTTGTTGATATTAGCCTGGTTCTTATTGCCGCGCTCGATGCGGTTGAACGGTGCCCACGCCACCACCTCGGGCCCGCTGCCGCCGTCGTCCGCCTTGGAGCCAGGTGCCGCCTCGAGGCTGAGCTGTGCGCGCAGGTACTGCAGCGGGTTCTTGCGCGAGATGGAGCTCAGCCGGAACTTGAGCACAATAAGCGTCGCGTCCCTGGTAGCTTTGGTGCCGTCGCGCGGGTCCGTGTATTTGCCGTTGGCCCAAAGGATCCGCTGCGCCACGACGTGGCAGCCGCCCGCCTCCTCGTTCAGGAGGTCGACCCTCCCGTGCGGCACCTCCCTGTTGCGTCGAAAAGCGGCGCGGGTTTGATTCCGCTCCAGATCCAGCTCCCGCTGCTGTCTGGCTCTTTCGAGCTCATACTCTTCGCGACTGTTATCAACGTCCGGCCGCGGCAAAGGCATTATTGACGAGCGAATCGGCAAAGGCATTACCGACGTGCGCATGCCACTCATAGCGGTGAAGCGGCGGCGGCGCTCTGCGAGCTCTCGCTCCTCCGATTCCAGATCCACGGGGAGGCTCTCGAATTCTGCCGCATTCTCCATGTCCTCCTCGGTGATTATCCACGATGTATCCTCCCCCTCTGTGGTCTTGTCCGTTTCGTTTCGAGGCGACCCCATGGCGACGTTGGCGGACTCGGCAGGCTTGGTAGCAATGCTCTTCTCGAAAAGAATCAGTGGTATTTACCGAGCGTCAAGTGTAGTTAAAGTTGTCGGACTTTTACGTTGTTGAAGCAAAGCCAGAACGAAGGTCTTGTAAACTGTCTTGCCAATCTGCTTCTTTCTTCTGCGCGCTTTTTCCTTCGATTTTTTTAAGCTGCTCTCTTCTGCACATTGCATTACGACGTGTTCCATGTTGAGTGGTCGCACAGCCTTTGCGGCTTAGCGAGTTTGCTTTCCTGTCTGTGACCAAGCGCCATATTTGTGGCGAGTATATTGGCTGATAATCTAGTGGAATCTAATGTTATGTTTCCAAGCTCTAAATGTAAACTTTCCGTAGTCTATCCCTCTTTACCGTTGTATTACTTTTGGTCTTGTTGCTTTGGCAATGTAGACGTCTACTTCTTGTTGACGACGGACTCGACAGTTGTCCGGCCCTCGACAACGTCCTCGACAATCTTAGCAATGTCGCCAAAGTCGTTGAACTCAGTGTACGGCACGTTCTCACGGTCGCAGAATGCCACCAGGTCCTTGCCGGCCTTGGCAAACATCAGGTCGGCCTCGTGTGCGGCCGACAGATCAGAGACACCGTCACCGGCATAGAAGATGACGGGGCGGCCCTCCTCTTTGGTCAGCTTCGAGTACTTGCGAATCTCAATCGACTTGTCGTGGCCAAACGAGCTCTCGTCGTGGTAGGTCAGGCGCCAGCCGCCGGCATCCTTCCACATGTCCTTGACGCCAGGCTCGCGGGCCACGACGTTGTTGCTGACAATCTGCAGCCGCCGGCGCACGTTGTCCTCGCCCAGCCAATGGCTCAGCAGGCCGTGGATGACGGGCTCCATGCCGCCGCTCAAAATAACCACGGGCACGTTGTTCTTGTCGCACCAGTCGAAAAAGGGCACAAACTTGGGGTCGAGAGCAATGTTCTTCTTGAGAAGCTCGATGCACTCCTCGTAGGGGGTGTTGGTGATGGAATCCATCATCTCCTGGAAGGACTCGCGGAAGCTGCGCTCGCCGCTGAGCACGGAGCCGTTGCCGCCCTTGCGCTTCTCGGCGCCGAAGCCGATGTGGTCAGTCATCCAGTCATTGGTGTCCTGAAGGGTGATTGTGCCGTCAAAGTCGGTGAAGAAGATGAAGCGCGGGTTGGTAGCCATGGCAGGCCGGCCGACGGCGGCGGAAGAAGCCATTATGAAGTAGCGTGAGGCACGGAGGCGCAGAGGACGGAGGTGTAGTTTGCGGTTAACGAACGTGGTTGCAATGATTGTTCAAGGTATCTCAGACAGGAACGGAAGAACTGAAAATAAGAGCGCGGGGATAACCGTTATAAAACCGGTTTCCTTTCATCGACAAAATCAATTCCGACAAGGTTGTCGATGCGCGATTAAGCCTATTTGCACAGGTACCGCGTACAGCTTTCGGGCCTACGCTAGGCAGTTTTAGTGGATCAAGGACAGCGGGGCGTCATTACACCGTGGTATTTCTGGTCGGTGGAAATGGTGGCCGGCTTAGGCCTGCGGTGCAAATAGTCCTATTTAAGCTTGAAGTCTGCCCCTCCTGATGATCTCATAAGGGTCCCAGCAGATCCTCATTTATGGGTCCATGTTTCGATCACGTGAACGTACATACACAAATCATATTAGTTGATTAGCCAGGACGATGTAGTGTATATAGTTCAATTACATTGTAAACCAGTAAACACACTGCGTAGATGTCGTCGTTCAACACTTTGATGATTTGGTCTGCTTCTTCATCTGACAATCACGCATGGATGTCGTGTTTATGTCATATATCAGGTATGCGTCTTGCTGATGCTGGTCTTCTCTTTCCTTACATTGCTTGTAGCTATGCTATAGGAAGACAGGACTAAACAGTAACTTTGTGTATTTTATGCAAAATAGCACGCGCTTGACATCAGCAATACACTCATACACTACTGATAATACATAAACCAATATGCCGGTTAGCTATTATCAGTCCTTCTATTCTTTCTTGAGCCATTCAGCTTGTTGAAAGGACCGTCAGAATGCTGTCTTGGCTCATCCTAGCATCAAACGCGGACAACTAGCTCGGGGAATGCTTTACGGGGCTACACATCCATGCGTTGCAATGGATTGGGTTGTTTTTCAAACGGCATTCTCTAAGCTGCGTGAAAATTGTATGCGCTGTCGTTGCTATCATCAACTACTGCTATAGATGTTCCTGGTGCCTTCCCCATAATTGAAGAAGTCTATTTAAAGGCACCATGCGATACAATTGCGAAAAGGGAAGGTGCGACCTTACTGGAAGCCCGCTACAGTGGCCAGGCCATGCGGTCGTTAAACGTGGCCGCTATTGCCATTATTACTATTGAGGAAAGAGCAAACTCATTCAGGGAGGAAGGTGCGACTGGCTCAACGACATGCCATCTTTTTGGTCATCACCACCAATTCTGCTGTAGCATCTTATACCTCATTGTTATTCATTGCGTCGAAAGTTTTTTTCCATTGTACTTGAGTGTTTATCTCACACCAATCGCCCTCTCTAGTCAGGTTTTTGACGTCTATTGTTCTTTGTGCTGCCACCGCGCCGTCGCGCTCAGGACGGGCCCTCCCACGACATTCCCAGAACTTCACCAGCCTGCCAATCAATTCAATGTTCAAAGTAGTTTGATGCTTAGTGCATAGTACATATCTTACCAAGGATACGATATCAAAGACGTGCTGTTCAATGGAAATGGATGGCTTAATGGCGCCCGATTCTCACCATTGGCCCTATTCGCTAATTTTGGCTTGCATATGCATCGCTGCCCCATGCCACGCATTAACACACCCTCTGGAGGTGTTGCGCATCCCCTGACTGGTCAGCCATTGGGCATAATGGCGTCTTGCATGCGTCTTTCAGGCAAGATTACAGAAGAAGAAAGCAAAGAAAATACAATAGCACAAAATAAAGTAAGCGGGACACGATATTGGTGCCAGAATGCCAATGGGAGGTCGAGACGAAGAAAACACTCCGACTCGAATATCGCAATCAACGCGATTGATGCCACCAGTCTTCCACAATCTGTCAATCATTTTGACTTTTTATCTTTTTATCTTTTTTCTTACATACTTTATCTACTACCAGCCCCAGCTTGTCCGTTTGATTTCCAAGCCCTATTGGACCGGTCTGAACTGTGCAGTGTCGTGCTTTGTATTATCCTGTATCTTATGTCGTGTACGTGTTCTGTCATCGGTTTCTTGTGACGAGTTTCGACATTTTTGTGATGGAAACACTTTCCATGGCTTCTTCTACCAACCATTGTCATTACAGTCAATGTCTACAGACTCTACTGAGTATTCCTTTGCCACGTCATCCGGTCTCTGGATGGCCGGCGTGCTACACTCGCGGGTGAAACAAGGCTGGTATTGTTTGTGGTTTATTCTTTCTTTTTGATAATAGTTTCGCTCTCGTAATAGTAGTACGTTCCTCGCCAGCTTTCTGTCTTTCTGTCTCTCTCATGCCGCCCCCTTCTTAGTTTGTCAATGCCATCAATGGCCTCTTCTCCTCCCCTGTCCCCCCTCTCCTCCATCCTCCTGTGCCCCGCCGTCTCAACCCCCTTTGGCTGCGTCACGAGCCGTGCGCATCTTGTGCAATCGTGCATCGCATGCTTTGACAGGGCGCAGTACAGTTCTGGCAGGACAGGAAGGACAAAGACAATTGGGAAGGGAGGGTATATACGACGATAGGAGAGAAGCTAAGGAAACGTCAAACAAGATAGATACCGGATAAATCAAGGAAGTATGAGATGTACAGCGGCTGTCAAGCAATCATCTCGGCCACCCAAATTCGCGAACAGGAGCGGTAGTCGTTGACAGTACATGAGGAGAGCACGACAGGGGAAGGATGCAACATGAACAAAAGCCCCAAGACACCAAAGGACCAGAAGATCCATGTTATGTAGACTTATGACTGGCCAGTAGTCGGTAGTTTGATATAGATGGCTCGACGCTGCATGTCAAGGTATATTTTGCATGGGTGTGGAGGGCAGATCCGCCTGGTCACTCCACTGCACCACAGCGTTGGACATCAACGAGCCGCCGTTGGTACTGTTTTTGTCAGTTTTTGTCCTTTTTCCCGCGTTTCTTTTTTCTTCGTTGCCGGCAAGGGATTGTGAAACGGTGGACTCGTAGTTTTACTTGCATGTCCTTATGAACGCGAATTCGTCTTGAATTAATCTCCTCTGATCATTTCTCCCTCCCCTCACGTCTTCTCCGTACTCTCTGATTTTATCTTCTCTTATTATATTTCCATATCCTCGCCGCCAGATCCCGGAACTTAGGAAACTTAAGCCCCCTCTCAATTGCCATTTGCGCCCACTTGTAGCCCAACCGCCTTCTCATGACGCTTGTCCTTACCTCTCTTCCCCAGTTAGAAACACACACGGCATCTCGCCAACCTACTTCTTGCATCTCCTACTTTACTTGCTTCTCGCATACGTCCATCCCCATACCTCCGCATTCTCGTGTTTCCCCTCACTTCGATCACGAACCACGGCACAGGACACGCAAATCGAAAACTCCACGACTAAGACGCAGAAGCATGAGCAGCCATGGATCCACCCGCAGTCGCCGCAAGCGCTGAAGACGCTGCCGGCCTTGGAGTCCAGCTGGCTCAGGACCTCTACCGTCTTGGATCTGAATACCCAAGCTTCGAACGACAAATCGGCAGTATTGCCCAGGCATTTGTCGACCTCAATCTCGCCCTCGCCGACCTCGCATCTGTGCTGCCTTGCGCAGACAAGCTCCTTTACTTCTCGCCGCCATGTCTCGACTATCTCGCCGCACTAGTCGACCGCATCCACGGCGTGCAAAAGACCTTTCGGTCAACCCTCAACAACGATGTCGCCGGCCCGGCCAAGGGTGGCAACAGCAAAAAGCAGGCGAAATTGGCTAAACAAGCCAAGCAGGCTTCTGCGAACAAGCTCGGCCGCCTCAAGAACATCTTTCCCGGCCAGGGCGCAGCAGATCGCTTCACCGAGATGGAGTGGCTGCGGAACACCATTGCCCTTTTGGCTGCCGTGACTCGGCTGTCCATGACCCATGCTGAGCTCAGCTCTCCGAGGTTCGTCCCCACAATGTTTTTGGGAAATTAGAAATCAACATGCTAACCAGTTCCAGCAACGACATCAAGCAGACCGGTTTCCGGATCATGTCAGAGACACTGACTAGTGCCGTTCTTATCTACGTCCGAACTATCGACCAAAAGATTACCGACGCCAACAACGACGACGACGACAGTGACGAAGACGAGGACCCTATCACCGGTCCGGGCTCGTTGCTCTTTACCGCCCCCTCCGCCAAAGACAGCTCCAAGAGCAAATCTGCCTCGAGCAATGCCGACTCTGAGCCTCTTAAAATTGACGCTGCTATCTGGATATACGATGCCCTTCGGGACAGAATTAAAGACAAGGAGCCTGTTGATCAGTTGCCGTCAGCTTTCGTTGATTGGCTTCTCGAAGAGGCTGTCGATGGTCTGAAGCCCAGGCCAGAACCTGAGCTGATCCATGAGCCAGAGATTGCGGTCAATCTTGAAGATGTCGTCACGCCTACAAACAACACATTCGGCACAGATCTGGACAGTCGCTTAGTTCAATCAGACGACGATGAGCCTGAAACTGTAGTCCCGGCACCGACCGCGCCAGAGGCCGCACCAGTGAACCCGGCTTTGCTCGCAAGACGAGCCAAGAAGAAGGGCAAGAAAAAGGCCAAGGGAGACGTGTACAAGTACCTCGTCGAGTCTCAGTCCGAACCTGAGCCGGAACCTGAAGTGACCAGCAAGTCTCAGGCAGGGAGCGAGCAGCGTGAGGACAAGCACAACTCTCCATATATCACTGCCACGGAAGATGTTGAGACAGACCAAGATACAAATGACTCCAAGGCCAACGAGGGCGTCTCTTTGGCACAAAAGGATTCTGCTTCTAATTCGCGGCCCTCTACAGGCCACGGGTCTGAGAAGGCAAGAGAGTCCAAGTTTGACTCCAAATTTAATCTTCGCTATGAGAACTCGCCCGACCAGGACGATCTCCCACCGCCCTACCCGACTGGAAACCCGAATCCGTACATGGGCCCCGGGCCCCCGGGCCGTGGAGGACCGCCACCTTTCGGCACCCCGCAGTTCCCGTTCCACCAGCCCAACCAGATGCCTTATCCTCCCGGTGCAGCTGCTCCTGGAGGCTTTGATAACAACATGCCGTACATGCAGGGCCAGCCTGGCATGTTTCCTCCAGTGGGCTTTTACCCTATGGGTACTCCCTATGGCCCGCAGCCGTTTTATAACGGCGGCCGCCCTGGTGCACCTGGTATGCCTGGCGGACCTGGTATGCCTAGTGCTCCCGGTGCACCTAGCGGAGCTGATCCATATGGATACAACGAACAATTTGAGAACCAGTTGCCCAGCCGTCCCTTGCCCGGCATGAGAAAGTCTTCCAACGAAGGCCCTCGCCGTGATGGGCCCCGTGGAAATGGCATGGTCCCAAAACGTCGGCCTGCAGGCACTGTTCTCAATGCCAACATGTTCGAGGAAGAGGATGACGATGACCAAGTCGATGAAGGCTACTCCCGGCACCGCCGCGGTAACGCTCGCAACCGGGGCCGCAGAGACAGCTACGACTCTCAGTCAGAAGACGATTTCCGCAGCAGCGAGTCTCCGGAGCCCCAGCCTCAGCATCAGCCCTCCAAGAAAGAAAAAGAAAAGGGAAAGAAAGCCGTTAACCGGGGCATGAGAAGACAGAAGGAAGAGTCGGAAGAGTCTGATAGCGATGTGTACAGCACCGAGCGCGACGAATCGAGCAGCCTCGTGAGAGTCGCCAACAAGGGCAAGAAGCACGAGCAGCAGCAGCAGCCGCCTCCACCCAAAGCGGCCAAGAAGAAGGGCAGCAGCTCCAGACAGCCCGAGGTTGAAGAAGATTCTAGCTCCGATGCCAATTATCGCGGCAAGCACGTGAGCGAAAGTGAGGAGGAGACTTACTATGTTCGCCAGCAGCCACCGACTCATCAGACCAACTCGGGTAAAAAGCGCTCCGCCAAGGGCAACACTGCTGCTGCTGCCAACGCCGACAACAAGAACGCCAGTACGGGCTCAAAGCGCAGCGGTCGTGCCAGCAAGTCTGCACCGCAAGCCTCCAAGCAAGCCCCTACTCCGCGGTCGCAGCTGTCTGATGTGGACGAGGCAGAAGACAATGAGGGTGTCCGTATTCAGTCAGACTCGGAGGAGGAAGAGGTACGCGAGCGCGAGCGCGACACGGGACGCAAGTCGACCCGGTCTAGGAAGGAAGTACCCGCGAGGCCCGAAAAGGTTGAGAAGCAGACGTCGAACAAGAAGAAGAAGGCTGCGGCCCCCAAGCCAGCTCCAGCTCCAGCTCCAGCTCCAGCTCCCACGCGCCGCCGACCTGCCCATGAGGCGAGCAGCTCAGAAGACGACAGCAGTGACGGCCACGATGACCAGTTCGATGACGCCGAGGAGACAACGCAATCCCCTGACTCGGAAGCAAAAGTCTTTACGCCGCCACCTACACCGCCAGACCAGCAAGATGAGCACGGCCGCAACAACTCACCCCGCCAACCTCCCGTTTCGCAGGCTCCCCCTCCCGCACCCACTCCAGCAGTGCACAACTCTTCCAACAAAGCAGCGGCTGGTAACTCTGTCCGCAACAACGGCGGTCCTGGCGTCTCCAAAGCCCACCAGCCAGCCATACATGCCATCTTCCCGCCGCCGCAGATGGCATCAGGACAGTCGCAGCCACAACACCATCACCGGTCCATGTCTGCCAACCCCTTCCAGCCCAAGCGCAACGGCAACTCTACCCGTGAGCCTGCAACTGGTTTTGGCATTCCCCCGCCTATTGACGGTGTAGCCAAGGCACCCTTGCCTGGTGGACTCGGTTCGATCGGCATGAGAATGGGAATGCCGTTCTGGAACGGTGCTCCCCAAGCTCCAGGTGCAGCTGGCGGTGACGGTACCACGACGCCGCGCGGTCCTGCTCCTCTGGCATCACCTTGGGCGGCGGGTACTGGCGCGCCTCCGCCAGCCCAGGGCCAGGGACCTGTGCCCCGGGCAAACGGGATCACCAGCCCTACCAGCTGGGTTCGTGGTGGAGATAACCCGACGCGCAGCGGACCTCCTCCTGCTGGCGCATCGGGACCTCACCCGCCACCGGGCCCGCCACTGGGAGCGGGCGCCAACTTTATGAAGCCCATCCCGTGGCACCCGGCTGATAGCGGCCGAGGCTATGAAGATGACTATGATGAGCATGGCCACCACAGCGGATACGACGACGATGAGCACGATCGCTATGTCCATTCCCAGAGCGAGGATGACTATGGTCATGAGGATGAGGACGAGTACGATTACAGAGACTACCGCCGGCCCGGGTCGCCCCAGTATGGCCCACCAGGAGGCTACCGCCACCGGTCTCTCAGTCCCCCTCCCACAAACAACAACCGTGGTCACCCTGGCCCTGGTCCCTATGGTGCTTTCCCTCCTCCTAATCCTCGTCGCCCATCTAGTGACTTCCGCGGCCCTCCACCTCCACCCCAGCAGCCGGGAGGGTACCAGCAGTTCCCGCAGCAGCAACAGCATCAGCAGCACCCCTGGCAGCAGCCGGGCCCACCGCCTCCGCTTGGACAGTTCCCAGGTGTCGGTGGTGCTGCACCGCCGCAAGTACCACCGCCTGCTGGTGACTGGGGCTGGCCTGGTGATATGAAGCATCCTGGTGGTCCCGGTGTCCAACATCCGCAGCAGCACCCGCAACACCCTATGCACCCACACCCTCAGCATATGGCTATGCCACCTCATATGGCATATGGACAGATCCCGCAACCACAGCAGATTGGAGCCCCGCCACCACGCCATGGAGGCTGGGAAGATCCAGCTGCACCCCCTCCCCCCGGCGGTGGTGGGTATCCCGGCGGCTTCAATGATGGGTATCGCTAGCAGCGCGGCCATCCCGATCGCGAGATGAGTGAGTTAGGCTACCGGTGATTTCTTCTTCGGGGCTCGATATTTTCTACTTTGCGTGTTTTGGTTTTGTTTTGGTTATCTCGGAAAAGCTCTGATGTTTATACCCATGTACAAAGGGAAAGGGGTTCTTCTATTCATCTGGCCAGTTCCCACTTGACTATATTTACCTGTAATTTCTCTGATTCGTGTATCCGACTTACGCTATGCATTTTTGCCTCTTTGGTACCTTGTTGTTCGGCTTGCGTTTGTCTTGTCCTTATCCTCCAAGTAACGAAGTTATGACTTGTCGTTTTCTGCGTATGAAATTCAAATGTTTTCCCATGATTCCTTTGTCCAAAGTCTCCGTTCTTTTTGGTTCCGATTCATGATTATAAGTTCTTTCAATATACAAAGTTCGACATGTCATATCATGTACAAAATGTGTGCTTCTTAATTTCAGTACAAACTAATGTGTAATTTGAGGCGTATAAAGAGTAAGGATACAGAAAGAAACTGGCAAGAATATAGAGTGTGTGGTTGTATGTCTTTCAGAGACTGTTTACTGAGAATTAGAGATCCGTGTAACAAAAGGAAGATTATAGCCGACGACATAGGAGAGTCAAAGAGGGCGGGATGAATCAAAAATACAATGGAGGTGACCGGCATGTATAGAGTGTATAAAGAAAGTGAATAAGGAAAGGGGACAGTGAGAGAAAATGCGAGGTCCATCTGGGCTAGAATTGCATGGCAGGCCACAATGCTGCATGTTGACTTGAGACACCACGGTAGCTTCCGAGATCTAGACTGTCCTTATTCCGTTTGGAGTCTGGTCGCGGTGTCTCGAAAAGCGATTCCTGTTTCCGCTGAAGTTCGTGAGGTGGCCTCTGCAATGGCGACGGCTGCACCGGTACTAGGAGCAGCGTGTTGGCATGTTTGGCCCGTGACTGCTGTTCTTCCCGTCCTTGCTGCTCTTGCTGTTCT
Organism: Ophiostoma novo-ulmi subsp. americana; assembly: GCA_029298975.1. Taxonomy (NCBI): domain Eukaryota; kingdom Fungi; phylum Ascomycota; class Sordariomycetes; order Ophiostomatales; family Ophiostomataceae; genus Ophiostoma; species Ophiostoma novo-ulmi. The sequence continues at coordinate 3,189,026 of JANSMA010000004.1, read as the reverse complement.
TGCACTTGAGCAATAGCCTGGGCCTGGGCATGTGTTTGGGCTTGGATCTGGCGGGACTGGGCTTGTGCAATTGCTTCTGCTGATTGTAGTACGTGTGGCACATGTTGGCGGTGGTGGTAGTGTGAGTGGTACTGGAGATGGTTTTGGTGCTTCTGGTGTTCGTAATGGGTGGGTGAGATGTTACTTGATGTTGGCATAATCTCCATGATATCTTCCATCTGCTCCCTCGTATCGCTTGTCATTGACAGTGTGCGTTTTATTGGCAAGAAGCTATGTTGTGCTGGTGGCAGGTGCTGGAAGTCTGTCGGCGTTTTTGCAAAGGTCTTGGGTGGTTGGGCAGGGTCTTCAATGCCATGTTTCTCACGTCGGTGTGTCTTGAGGTTGTCGAGCCTACTGAAGCTCTTCTTGCAGCCCGGCATGTGACAATGGTGCCTAATACCTTTGTGCACATTTTTGTGCTTTCTCAGGTAGCCACGAAGATTTTCTCGAACACCCTGCGGCTTCCATGAGCACTGGTCGCAGACCAAATCTTCAGGGTCAATGTCATCCCCCATTGCCGAGAGGCAAGTATTATGCTGCGGTGTCGGAATCCCAGATATTGATGATGGTGTGTACGAGATGTCGTGTAGAGTGCCGCTTGAAGATAAGCTCACGATGGGAGAGCTTGTTTTCGTCGTGCTGGTGACTGTCTCAAACTCCGCGTCAGAAAATATATCGGCCTGTGGTGCCTTGCTTCCGAATGCCGTTGTGACTGCAACTTGTGATAGGCGACGACTGTGTCCGGGCTGACTCTGCTTAATAGGTTCTTGAGTATACAAAACTCCCTGGTGTGGTGTGATAATAGGGGCCTGGCTAAAATGCGAAAATGGCTGGTCTTCGAGCTGTGACTGACGTCTGGATCTCGGAGTTTCTGCCCTGTCCATGTCCATGTCCATTGATTCCGTTGACTGCTCATCCAGTTTATGGTCTGTGTGGAGGTGATGGTAGTGGCTTGTGAGATCTTGGTGGTCTTGTGGTGACATAAGAATAGTTTGTGCTGATCTATCCATCTCTGTCATCGCCAAAGTTGAAGGTGATTTCATATGGTTGTTAATATTGTTTTTCATTTTGAGAATATCCAATGTCTCAAGGTGGTGTTGCATCCCGGGAAACCAAGTCTGGAAGTTGTCTTCAGGCGGTCTCGAAAGCTCTTGTAATGTAAGAGGCAAGGTATTGCTGTCTCTTCTCTCAGTCACATATGGAAATCCCGACGGCAGTAACGATCTCCTCTGATCCATATCCGAGGCGGTCATTGATTGCTGATAGTTTATTGTGCTCACATCAGAGGTCAGGCTTGACAGTGGTGCTGCTTGACTCATTCCTGGTATTTGAAAACTCGAAGGACCAGCACTCGACTGTGACAGCAACTCATGAACCGGTATGCCCAGGAACGGGTCAATAGATGGCAACGGCTGAGCCAGCGCGTCAAAATTGGTGACCCACGAGGTGCTATCAGCGATGGCATGCGGATATACTTGAGTGTAAGTAGGACTAGTCCCAGGCACGTCGTCACTTATAGCTGGTGTGAGACGGAGTTTTCCTTCTCGGACGTCAAAGTAATCTTGGTTATGTTGATCGTCAAGAGTAAAGCAAGCATCTTCAAGGCCAGAGCGTATGTTGTCTATTGGAGCAAGATCCAAGGTAATGGGTTGGGGCTTTAGTCCAAACTTGATGGGTTCATCACCACCATAAGAGAGCATCCGTGTTGGCAATTCCTGCTGCTCGGTAGTCTCACTCCGGTCGTTGGATTCACTATGTAGCGGCAAAGCTTTGCTCATGTTTAATGAACGAGACGAAGACACTGTGGCGGATGTTGATTCCGACTCCATAGAAACCGTACTGGTGTTTGATGATGTTATTAAAGCACTCCTCGCCGATATAGACGATGTAGACAGCTGTTCGTGAGCTACGTCGATGCTGGCACCACCAATCGAGCCCCTTCTAGCTGATGCCCTCCGTCGAAGAGCAAGTGTCTCGGTCAACGTGTCTTTCATCTTCAACCCCAAGCTGCGTTTTCGTTGGGGCTCGGCCGCTGTTGTTCTCCATCCTGTCCATTCTATCCATTCCTTCTCGTTCGTGGGAAATTGATGCCAACAACAGCACTTCCAGCATTCAAACTCTCCCTTTCCAAGCTCCGGACATGTGAGTAGATGCTGAACTAGTTCCAAGGTCTCTGTGAACGACGACGAGCACTTTGACATTGGGCAGGGGTAGCCGTCGAGATTTCGTGTGTATATAGCTTGTTCGTCAACAAAATGCCTTAGAAACATGAGAACCACTCGTGCAGTCATTGGATCTGTGACAACGTTTTTCTCGTGCCTAGACTGTTAGATTGACAGTTATTTGCTCAACTTTCCTTTGACGTACGGGCATTGTGATGATCTAAGCGGCTGGTCAATGCTTTTGCTTGAATATTTGGCTTCCATCATCGTCAGGTGAGTGAAGGTGTGCGAACCCAGATATCAACTTAGGCACATGAACAACCCATAGCTTGCAGTCTGCCTCTTTGGTGTATATTCCTGTTCAGTCGCCACGATGTTGAAATTGTTCCTTGTGATCTGTAGAAATCGATGAATAGAAGGTCAAGGCTGTGTCTCGTTTCAAATTCGAAAGCTTGTGTATACTGAATTCGGTCTTTTAAAGTTGCCAGACTGTGAGTGCGAAGATTCAGCAGTATAAAAGGACAGGCATGGACCTATCCAGTAAAGGTAATGAGATGACAAGACAGAATGAAAGAGGCCTTAACATACCTGTCATGGCCAAGTCTGGTCTCTCCTATAGTCTGCCCTGCACCGTTGTATGCACTTCGTATACTTCAGCAATATGCACGGACAGCTGCGGTACAGCAGTGACAAGTAGAAAGTAAGAGGGTATTTCGGAACTCAAAATGAAACAATTCAGCGAACCGAGAGCGAAATGAATTAAAAAGAGGCGATCTCTTTTTGCTTTGCAATGTAGCTAAAGCCATGTCCATTTCAGCTCTGCCTGCCTGCCTACTTGCCTAGATACTTTGTAGAAACCTAAGAGCACTCCATTTCCAGATTAGTCTTGCCCATTGCTTTATATAGGACGGCCAGAGTATCAGACGTGGAGGAGCAGCCAGTTGGAAGTTGAGATTTATATTAGCTGCCACCCCAATGAGGCGGAGAAACGCCATATGTCGAAAAATGTGGGAACGAGAAGAGAAAAGTCAGTAAGAAATGTACAAGACGGGACTATATATATCAGGTATATAATAGCCAAAATGGCACATCAGTCTGCCCGGTTGGATATTGGCTTGGCTGGGGATGTGTAGTATTATCCGGTTTGTATTGACCCGGGATTTGTGGCTTGGAGTGAAGTCAAATTTGTTACATCTCTCCGCCTTCGCTTGGAGAAGAGAATGCTGTTGGCTTTGTTTAGTTCTCTTTGATGTTCGTTCTTCGATTTTTGTCTTCTTGTGCAATGGCTTGAAAACTAGCGAAGCTGTCGCATTTAACTCGGCAGCTTTGAAGACCGAATAGGAGTGGATGATATAGGATATAGTCGGTTGTCAATTTTTGATAGAGGGCAGGGCTCTGTATCTATTGGGTTTGATTTGATTAGTTGAGTATAGACAAATTTTCTATTTTCTTCTGTTCATGATTAGGGGATGCGAAAAATGTGTGAGAAGCCCCTATAAACAAGACATTCGCAACTGCCGTTTCTAAATTCAAAGTGGCGCGTGCCTACCTCTTCGGGGGCGTGGACATCAGGATTATAGCATGGCTGTAATTAGAAACAATGAGGAGCGACTGCAGTTATGAAAATACTTGTTGACCAACCTGGCAGGTTGCGTTTCTTCCCTCGGCCCAACACTTAGCCGAAGAGACATTTATTCGGAACGCTTGGATTGCTCCTTCCTTGCCGGGACTCATAAGGCAGTCTATGCCGTAGACTCCATGTCTGGGGAAAGTGCTATCAATATAGCCAATCACACTTTCCCTCCTGGGAATTCACAAAGTAATAATTTTGTGTCTATCTACTCTATCAGATTTAATCCGTTTCACAACAATAAACAAGATCGGCACAAAGTTTAATGCGTTTCAAGGTAACACCGCAGTGACTGACAGTAGACTCCTTGAGCATACCTTCGTATTTGTATAATATCTATATATTCCGGCAGTCTAGAATCAAGAAACTATTAGTGATTATGCAAGTGAGACTTGAACAAGGAAGGAGCCTTGTAGTCCATCGAGGAAGGTGCATTCATGAGATGATATATTCAGGTCATCCAACTTATATTAGTCAGCCAAGTGTGTATGATCCAAGCAGACGAGGATGATGATGCAGATATCTATACGGACCAATTCCACAGAATGTAACGGCCTGTCTCAATATGATGTCAGATGGGTCGTCCTCAGGGTGATTGATAAAGCGACTCATGGCCTAGGCAGTCATAATTAGCTACCAGCTGGTTGCAAGGTAGACTGCTCATGACATGACCGCACCTAATAATAGAAGATGGGTGTCAATACTCTGGATGGTCTTCTTATAGTTCCCCATCTGTGTATCTGCTGTTGCACAAGTTAAAGACTGCGGTTTACACCTGACGTCTAGTCATATATGTGAGGTAATATTTCCATGGTCGTACAATCTCGCAATGCTGTGAGCCTTGATATCTCATACTTTTAAGATATTTTTGTTTTGATGACACGTCTATGAGCGCATTCTGTATAGTTTCAAACTTATCATTCCAAATTTCTTACTTTTATATGAGCTTTATTTTTTCTTAGTTGTTTTTATTTTGAGAGAGTGATAAACTTTTGAGAAATTATTTAAAAATCACTTTACTCAACCAGCATCCAACAAACCTTCAAAAAAATATAGAAAATTTCATTAACCTTATAAAAAATCCACAATTGTCATTATCCGTAAAAATTGATATCAAGAATGTTTTATATAAATTCAATCTGCAATTGTGTTTAACCTTGTCTTATCGTGATGTTCCTTGAAGGCGGTGAGTCCATGCCACTATACATCAGTCCCACTTTACGCATCTGATTGGCTCCTGGTTTTCTGCCGGTGTAAACCAGTCTCTAACCAAAAATTTACGACAAAAATGACTGTGGTCGGCGACGTCAGTTAGCTCAATGGAGAGCATTTTAAAGATATCCAATTGACGAAAACATATTTATTCACGTCTTTTAGACCCAGCTGGAGAGTTACACCACCCACATTGAATCAACCGAAAACGACCCCATTCAGTACTCGCGCAAAGTGAAAACGCACAAGAGCTCAAGAACTTCAAAGATGGCGCCCGCCGCAGACGTCGACGCCGACCCCATCATCGCGCGGTACAACGTCTTCCTCAAGCCACAGCTGCCCGAACACCAGAAACTGCTTGTGCTGCAATACCCAAATAAGGTCGACAAGAATGGTCAGGCGGCAAGCTCGGGTATCGGCGCTCTCCAGACACCCACGGAGCTGCGCATCAAGACGGGTTCCGGCATGGTCGAGGTCGACGTGCCGATCGACTACACAAGCGCATACGACCGCACAAAGGGCATAGCCTGGGGTACAGCACTGGCAACATCCACAAAAGCGAAAGCAGGCGGCAGTCACGGTCTGGCAGGTGGCTTTGGTGTTGGCGGCCAGCAGGGCAACAACCGGAACGGTGGCGGACGCGGCGGTGGTGGAGGCGGCGGTGGTGCAGCTGCATCAAACACAATAATTGAGGACGAAGGCGGCGCAGGCCGCGCCATCACATCTTCGACCGACTGGGCAGACGCTGTGCGCCAAGACCGCGTGCTGCGCATGCAGACCCTCGGCGGCATGTGCCCGCCGGCACGAATTGCCGAAGCCAAGTGGATGATTGGTGTTTTCGATGGCGGCAATGTCCATCTGACCCCGGTTTCTTCCATGGTCCACCTGCGGCCACAACTTCACCACATTGACGCCGAGACCGAAGTTGAGCGCGCTAAGCACCGCGATACCGGCCCGGGCACAGGCGGCGACGGCGCTGGCGGTGCAGGTGCTGGTACGGGTGGCGGTCCGCGCGGACAGGCCGGTGCACGCGCCATCCACATGACAGTCAAGAGCGCCGGTGCCGACGGCGAGGAGATTATCACTGAGACCATGGCTGATCGCCTGCGCGGCGTACAGATGGAGAACTGGTCGCGCATGGTCTATGTGGGTGATGACGACGAGCATTCGTGGGACGTGTACGACCAGACTTTGTTCCTCAAAGACCCGACTCCGGCAGCGGCAGAGGGTGACGAGGCAGACAAGGGCAAAGAAGTTGCCGTCGCGAGTGGTAGTACGGCTGCTTCGCTGCAGGCCAAGGTGCCTGCTCTGCGCACAAACTGGAACGAGGACGATATGCTGGTGGCCATCAGCAAGATTGAGAAGCCAGCCGACGACTCTCTGATCAAGCTGGAGTCGAAGCCGAGTAAGGGCAAGGGCAAGGGTAAGGTTACTTTTGCCGAGCCTGGCGAAGCATCATCAGCAACCCCCGCCGCCGCTGTCGAAGTCAAGGCCGAGGTGGACGCACAGGCGGCGACACAGACCAGAATGCGCCCACTGGCACGGCCGACAGCGTCTCTTGCAGCAGCTGGTGGTACACCAACAACAACTCGGGGGCGTGGTGCGCGTGCTCGCCAGGTGTCGGCAAAGGGTTCGGCCATGGACATTGATCCATAGTTGGAGAGTATTGTTTTAAGAAAAAAGACAACAGACTAAATCTGGTTGCATACAAGGAGTTCTACGGCTATGTTACTGGGGATCGGCTTCATTTTGGATCTACTTTTACTATTCATTTTCAACTGTAGCATATCAAAAAAACAAAATATCAAGATCACATCAAACAACAATGGGCGTATGCGTTTTTTGTCTGCTTCTGGTAAATAACCAGGCAGTCTCTGTCAAATTTGTGATCTAGAAGTTGCAGAATGACGAGTTCTCGCTCAGGCGTTTGCATCTGCACTCTCTGTGCCAGGCTCTCGAGGCAGCAAAATAATAGCCTCGCGGAGAGAGCCGGCGAGCATAACAAAAGATGCAAAGAAACAAGTTGCAAGGAACAACAGAGTATAAAGTCGTGAAACAACAACCAACAACTTCACCCATAGACACCATCTAGTATTTTGCTAGCAGTGCGTCGACACAGGTATCGATCGATGCTGGATTATTTCTGTTTAAAAATATCGAAATATCGCAGCCCCTTCTTCTTCTCTTTCCAAAACTCGCTCGTCGCCTCATCTATGGCAGAGTTTTGCGTCTCCCAGATTCATCGGTCCATGTGTTCAAAATCGAGACCGGAAATAGTTCGTCCCCAAGTCGTCCCCTTCATAATCAGGCTCTGAGACCCGATACTTTGCCAAAGCACGCAAGTTGTTGAGAAAAAATAAACTGCGGCCTGGCCTCTCCGTGTTGTCGGCAACCGGATCCAGACCAGCTTTACTATTTCGAGCAGAGACGGAACTGGGACTGGTGCCGTTGTTTTTGTTGGTAAGAGTTTGTAGCAAAACTCTACCGGGAGGGTGGTAAAAATAATAATGAGAACAGTAAAAAAAGGCAAAATACAAGAACAGTAGTGATGGTTTTCTGATTTTTTTTGGTGGATAGGACAAGAATCCTGCCGTCGCAGAGACGGTATTGTGTGGTGGGTGTAGAGGTAGGGGGAAGATTTGTAATAAAAAACGTAAAGATTAAAAAGTGAACAGGAAGAAGCAGAAAATCATAAACAGGATAAATGAAGCAGAACAGAAAGCTGCAAATAAATAGGCAGGAAATAGCAAACGATAAAAACAATAACTCAAGGCTAAACGGTAAAATAGCAGGAAAAGGCCGCTTAGTAAAAAGACACGGACACTTTAAAACGAGGAGGGACTTGGAAAAAGACATCCTCTCCTTCTCAGCAAGACACATATTATGTTTGTGTGCTGTTGTAGCCTGGCTTACTCGGAGGTAGCCGGCATTGTAGTTTCGTGGAACTTGCATCCCCTTACTGGAGAAGCTCGACATCGAGGCCGATGGAGCGCATAAACAGGTTGACGCTCTGCTTGCGCTGCGTGGCAAGATCGACAGGCAGCGTCTTAGCCGCAGCCACAGTGTCCATGACGCGGTCCTTGACGGAGATGACCAGGCGCGAGTGCTGGTCGGGCGTCGCGCAGATACCCATGGCGGCCAGGAACTGCCACACGTAGATATCCTCGTCCACAAAGACGGTGCCAGGGAACATGTACGGCAGCGTGGGCTCAATCTTGTTGAAGAACTCGTTGTAGGTGTTCTCCCAGTTGAGGCGGTCCTCAGGAGTGCCGCCGTTGGCCTGCTTGATCTCCTCGGCGCGGCTCAGCACCATGGTCATGACAGAGGCACCGATGCGCGACTTGGCGATAATGTCCACGTTGCAGTTCGTGATGAGACCCAGCACGCCGGTGACGAGGTTGAGCTCCAGCTCGTTCATGAATGTAAAGAGCGTGCTGTTGACCGTCATCGAGAAGCGGTCAATGCTCTCGCGCATCGCGGCAGTCACAGGCAGGCCGCTGTTGGCCTGTGCGTTGCGCACAATGTCCAGCTGGTCCAGGTGGACAATGATCATGGTGAGCACGGTCGTGCGCTGCTCGCGCGACAGGTTGCGGAACACGCGCGGGATCGCCTGCATTCCCTTGGGGAAAGACAGCAGGGCAATGAAGGGGTGCACCGTGTAGGCACCGATCTGCTCGTGCACCTTGAGGTAGCGCCACAGCTTGGCGGCCAGCTGCTTGCTGTTCTCAGACCACTCAATGTTGCGGTCAATCAGCTCCTGGTCCTCGTCGCTGGTTGGGGGAGGAGGCATCTTGCGGTCCTGGTCCTCAATCTCCATAAGAGTAGCGTAAACCTTCTCAATGCTGCTGAGAACAGTCTTCCGGTCCAGGGTCTTATTGGCAGTGCCGTTGCTGGCGGTGCCGTAAGCCGATGCAGCTGCAGCAGCAGCAGTTGCAGACGGCGAACCAGGGGTCACCGAGTTCTCAGACCGCTTGATGTTAAGCAGGGGCTTGGGAGTCTTGGCGTTGCTGAAGGAGATCTTGCCGAGGGTACCCTCAATGACAAGCTGCTTGTTCTTGGGCCGGTTCTTGGCGGCCTCAACGGCACGCTGCACCTGCTGCTCCATGCGCTGGACGTGGGTCTCGGCACCACGGTCACGGTTCATGTAGCGGCGCGAGTGCATGCGGCTGCCAGTCTGGAACAGGTAGGTCTGAGCAAAGTTGTTGAGCGGCTGGCTAGGATGCTGGCGACTGCTGCCGCGAATCTGGCTGAGGACTTGGTAGTAAAAGTCCTCCTTGAGCGCCTCATCGGTACCGTGGTCGTTGGGGTTGCCGGTGGCAGAGACAAGTTGCTGCAGCTGGATACGCGTGACAAAGTTCTTGTCCTGAGGAGTCATCAGACCGTTGTTCTTGGACAGCAAGAAGATCTTGTGGTTGCGCTTAGCACGTTTAGCTTCTTGCTCCATGTACACAGCCTTGGCCTCCTCAGACAGACCCTGCACCTGAGACGGATGGGTAATTATGTGCGGCTGGCCGAAAGAGCTGTCCTGGCGCTGGTGAGCAGGCACCTGCTGACCAGGGAAGGGCAGCTGGATGCCGCCAAAAGGAGCCATTTCGCCGGCAACCTGGTGCCGGTTGGGGTTCTGGAGAATCTGGGTCGGCTGGTTGGGAACGCCCTCCTGGTTGAGCTGCGGTGGCAGCTGGTGCTGCTGCTGCTGAAGATGCGAGGGAGTGGGAGGGAAACCGGGAGGGGTCTGCATTGCCTGGTTGCGCTGCAAGTTCGACACCTGGGGGCCCAGGTTCTGGAACTGTTGCAGGCCAATCATCTCCGGCGGCGGAATACCGTAGCCGTAGTCCAGTGGAGGCTGCTGGTACTGCTCCTGGATGTGCTGCGGGTGGACAGGAGGCGGGTGCTGCTGATGCTGCTGCTGGGCAGGTGTCTGCTTGGCGCGCATGGCGGCCTCGACCTCCTCGAGGCTCAAGATCTTGCGGCTGGCGCTGGGGCCGGGAATAGCAGCCTGTACGGGCGTCGCCGACAGTTTGGCAGCGGTTGATGCAGCAGGCTTCTTGGGCGCGACACCCCAAAGGGCGGCATCAACAGTAAGCTCGGCCTCGGGCTCATTATACTTCTCATAGCCGGTTCGGACAGGTCTCGACGTGACGGGCTCGGGCGCAAAAAAGCCGTAGTGCTGGCTGCTAGCAGGAGGGCCCTGGTTGTAGTCGTGGCGCAAAGGTGCGTTACGCGTAGCGGGCTGCAGGAGGTTGAAGCGCATGTGCTCCTGGTCAATGGCATCGGCGACCTGAGCCGTCTGGCTGTAGTAGTCAAAGTCCTTGCCAACCTGACCTGAACCGCCAAAACCGCCAAGGCCACCGCCTACACCACCACCGGCAGAGCTGTCGCCAAAGGTGTCGTCATTGAAGGCATCGCCAGTCTCCTCAAGCTGGTCACCAAGACCATCGTAGGTGTCTTCGAACTCGAGGGCATTGTCGACCGCGTTGCCGCCGGAAAGACCCGCAAAAGGGTCGTTGGCCTGCGAGAAACCCGGCGCCGCCGTGTTGTGCGACGGATTGTGACGCGAAGGGTCAAAGCCAAAGAAGGCCATGGTGGATGCTGAGTTTGTTGTTGATGTGTATCGGCATACACAGGTGTGAGGGGGGGGGGAGGGGGTTGTTGTCTATACGAAGTAGAAACAAGGTTATCGCAAGGTGGCAAGGCTCCAAAAATGGCAAAATAGTGGTTTACTCACAAAAAGTGGGATTGCTGAGCTGGAGCTAGGCGCGGCCACTATGATGCCGAACTGTCGCCTGTACACGTGATATATGATCACGTGTATATACTGTTTAGGTCACGTGGGTGCTCAACATTGAAAGTTACATTGAACAGATTGTTCTTCGTCCGTTTCTTTCGATCTGCGCGACATCGTTCTTTCATTTGGTATTGCAAGAATTTTGTTCCGTTATGCTGAGATTCCGTCTGTTATCGAGCAGGTGGCAGTCTCATCAACCACACTACCATTGCGCTGCTTGAATCCAGGCGATGCTGTGCTCCCGGCATACCCGGTCGACTGAATGCCGTACGGCAAGAGACTGGCTCCAAATATCAGTGAAAAGACAATGACATGCGTGGGGAAGTCGGGAAATATCAAGTTTATCTGGTTATGCTCGGGTGCTACATCGCTGACAGGTATCGGTGTTTTAAGCATGGCCCGTCCGAGAGGCTGTCACGGGTTGATGTATCTTATCTTATTCTATTTCGAGACGCCCCTTTTAAATTGACTTTCCACAATAGTTACATCCCGAGAGCATGCCTCGTATTTGTGCGAGCTGTGGCTATGACTGTGGCCATGTAGATATACTTGTGCATCCCAGTCGACACGCGATGTGGTTGCTGCTGTCATCTCATCTCAGAGGACAATTAATAAGGCAGTCGATACCACAAAAATAGTTTACGAGTAGAAGGTCTAATGGCAGCTCAGCTCCCCGCTGTCTCCGCTCATTGATGGGCTTTATTACACTTTCAAAAGAGAACAGTTGTCCGTAGTCGAGTGTGCCTGAGCGAGTTGTGCAACTCTATTCGGCATGTATCTTACAATGGGTAGGATTCAGGATACCCTAGCAGTCACAAGCCGCATTCCGTGTCTTGCCTCTGACATGGTTACTCTTCTTTTCATGTTCTATTTTATTTGAAAAATGTATATTGTCTTTGCCAGCCGCAGTCTTCATTCGTGATATCAGGCCAACGCATAATTACTATGCACCCAATAAAGCTGCATGATATATCATAAAAGCGAAAGCCACACAAACAATCCCACATTGCCCTTCTCGTAATATATTCACTTTTTAAACATTAATATTGCTTGGCTAGGGTTGGCTTGCATTGACTCAGAAGTCTTTAAGTCTAGGCAGTCTCGCTTTGTGCTGCGTTACCTCTCTGGGTTAGAAACACGCTAGCACAATACGAGCATAAATACTCGTACACAGAGGCTCCCACAGTTCTTCAGTTCTTCAGGCCTCCTGCTTCTTTAGGCCTGTAATTTTAACTCACCTCTAACTAACCACTAATCCTCGGGTAAGATCATCTTCCCGATGTCTCCGTATAGAAGTACCCTGCTCCTAGATTATGCCCTGAAATACTTTATCACCGCCTGACACCCGCCCGCCAGTTGCTCCTTCCTCACAGATCCCTTTCCAAGGCGAGAACATACTGCCTAATACGGCTAGTGGGTCAGGGCAGCTAAGATCTCTCGACACGCTGGGAACGTGTACCTGGCGGCAGGACACCGCGTAAAGTATCTTAGCTTGTTCAGCCCCAAGTTACAGTGGTGTACGGGCATTGCTTGAGACACCCGCGCGCTGCACATTCCTTGCCAACGCGCTCTGTGACCTAAATGTTTCTTCTCTTCAAATAAATCAATTCTCGTATCTCGCTTGTACCTAGGCTTGGCTATGGTTATTATTGCTTCTCAGTCAGGCACCCCTTTTATATATGCCGTAGTTATTACTTAGTGCTGTGGCAGAAACACCAAAGACACCATAAGGCCCAAGTCCAAAGGCCCGCCCAGTCGCTCTTTCCTCGCCAGCACCCCTGTCTAATGCTTAATCCAGCCTCCTGCCCCTATTCTACATTCTCCCTCTCGCACCTTCCTCACATATCTCATGTCTCCCTTGAGCGTACTTTCCTTTTGCTGTTAATGCTCCTTCCTCTTATGAAATGCCCGTTCTTTGCTGCTCTATCTAGATCATCATTATCGCGACATACTGATCAGCAATCCTGTCGATGCACAAAGGGCTGTAAGATACATATGCCCTCCACCGTCAGATCTTTAGGCCTTTTTGTGTTTCTTTCGCACCCCCTGTACATACTTTCTTGGCAAATCGGCCCTCTAGCCTCTGCCCATAGACGCCAGTTCTCCCCACATCCTAGACAGCCATTCGTCTCTCCCTCTCTGTCGATCCTTTCGTATCCCTTTCTCTTGCTTCTAATTACACTTTTCTTCTTCTTCACTTTCATTCAGTTTTCTATTCTGGAACTCTTTTCCCTGTTTCTTTTAAGACGTCGACGATAACCACGCGCCTACCTGCTCGTGGTTCCCCAGCGCAAATTGACAACAGTCATCTTTTTCGACAGCTTCGACCGTCTCCTTTCCCACTTCACCGTCACCGTCCAGTTCGCGCGTCCCCCGTTGGGTCGCCATTTACGTCTGCCGCAATTATGGTCGGCAACGCCCGCTACGTGCGGTACATTGTCATCGCATTCTTTGTACGTTTATCAACTACTGGTCTTGCCACTGGTAGATGCCATTTTGGTACTGTTTTGATGGCATTGGCAAGCGCCGGCGATGCTCTGGGCATCCAAATACAAGCTTATGAAGAAGCTTGGCCAGTTTGATATCTAAGCTAACATCCTCCAGGTGATTGCAATCGTCTACTTCGTCTCCAGTACATCTGACAATGTCGCCCTGCGCACACCCGAGATGCTGGGCCTGAAGCCCGGCTCTTCGTCTTCTGGCTCTGCGGCTTCGGCCGACGGCCAGAAGTCCGCCACTTCCGAGTCCGGCAGCAGCTCCGGCAGTGCTGGCAGCGTTGGCAGCAATTCGCCCGCCGCCAACGAGTTCGTCCCTCTGGCCCTGACCCCCAACGATCCCGGCTTCTCTCTGCCCATGGAGAATGCTCCTGGCCCTCGCATGAACGCCACCTTTGTTACTCTTGCCCGCAACTCCGACGTCTGGGAGGTTGCCCGCTCGATCCGCCAGGTCGAGGACCGTTTCAACAAGCGTTACCACTACGACTGGGTGTTCCTTAACGACAAGCCTTTTGATGACGAGTTCAAGAAGGTCACTTCGTCTCTGATTTCCGGCAAGACCCACTACGGCGTCATCCCCGAGGAGCACTGGTCGTTCCCCGACCACATTGATCTGGACAGGGCCAAGGCCGTCCGCGAGGACATGGCCAAGAAGAAGATTATCTACGGTGACTCCATCAGCTACCGTCACATGTGCCGCTTCGAGTCTGGCTTCTTCTACCGCCAGGAGCTGATGCTCAACTACGACTACTACTGGCGTGTTGAGCCCAGCGTCGAGTACTTCTGCGACATTCACTACGACCCCTTCCGTTACATGCACGAGAACAACAAGAAGTACTCTTTCGTTCTCAGTCTGTACGAGTACGCCGAGACCATCCCTACTCTCTGGGACAGCACCAAGAAGTTCATGCGCGAGCACCCCGAGCACATTGTCGAGGACAACTCGATGAAGTTCCTGAGTGACGATGGCGGCGAGACCTACAACAAGTGCCATTTCGTAAGTTGAATTGCGTGACGACATATCGCCTTTAATGAGTTTATACTAACAGACATCCACAGTGGTCCAACTTCGAGGTTGGCAGCTTGAACTGGCTGCGCTCCAAGGCCTACAGCGACTTCTTTGAGACTCTTGACCAGGATGGTGGTTTCTTCTACGAGCGTTGGGGTGATGCCCCCGTCCACTCGATCGCCGCCGGTCTCCTGCTGAAGAAGGATGAAGTGCACTTCTTTAACGACATTGCCTACTACCACGTCCCCTTCACTCACTGCCCCACTGGTGAGGAGACTCGCCAGGAGCTGCGCTGCCACTGCAACCCCAAGAACAACTTTGACTGGAAGGGATACTCTTGCACGTCGAGATACTATGACCTGAACAATCTCGACAAGCCTGACGGCTGGGAGAAGCAGACGTAAGCAAGCCTTCGAGAGCTAGCTTGGATGCATCTTCTTCACTCAAGAGTAGACGTGCAAATTTGAAAGATCCTAGCATAGGCATTTTTACTTGTTACATGCCCATGTTTCTGGCTTTGCCAATTTACTACTTCTACCATTGTCGTTTCTATACTATTTTATTTTTTTGCTTTACTTATGGCTGGGAAACAAAACCGAGAATCACAAAGACGGCGTACTATTGGATCAATTTACTGTATTTTCTTTTCTGTCTATTGTTATCACTTTGGAAACTGAAAAGACTATCAAATATTTATGGGTGGTGTTCTAGTTCAACTCCTTGCTTTTCAAATCAACAAACGTACCACATCAGCTGTAACGTGTCTATCGTAGCCAGTCATAAATGCTCTTGATTGTAAGAGTTGAAAGGATACTAGGTTTTGAAAATTTTCATACCGAATGAATGTATGGCAAAACAAAGCAAACAAGAAAGAAACTGATGAACAATATTTCGAGATAAAGTGAAATAATCAAGTATAATTTGTTTTCTTATGTAAATTCTTTATACTTATTTATTTATTTTTTAAAAAAGGCAGTTTATCATGTTATTATTAAATCTCTTCAAAGCAATATTCGTAAATTGAATGCAATAATGGAGGCTTATATTTATAATGTACAATCTATCATCGAATTTCAAAAGAAATCATCTCGTTCGCCTCAAAAATCTGTCTAACCAACAGAGGCCTTCTTGGGCTTCTTCGCACCGTATTTACTGCGGCTTGTCATGCGGTTGTTCACGGGACCCTGCATAGTTAGTAAGTTGTAGAGGACAGAAGAACACATTGAAGCCATGGGAAGACATACCAGATCCAGGGCACCACGGATCAAATGATACCGCACACCGGGACAATCCTGACTACGGCCACCGCGCACAAGAACGACACTGTGCTGCTGGATGTTGTGGCCCTCGCCGGGAATGTAGGCTGTGATCATGCGGCCGTTGGACAGCCGCACACGGGCAGTCTTGCGCTCACCCGAGTTGGGCTTCTTAGGACGCGTGATGCCGACCTTGAGACAGACACCCTTGAGCATAGGGCACTTGGCGGAGGACAGGGCGGGAGAGACGGCGTGACGGGCACGCTGGGGCTTGCGGCAGCCGCGCAGCACCTGGTTGAGAGTGGCCTGCACGGGAGGAGTCGTCGAGAAGGCACGGGCGGCGGGGATGATGGAGGAGATGGCCGGCTGCTGCTGCTGTGATAGCCGGGGTATTAATCTGGAGGCGAAGGAGTTGCCTGTGGCTGTGATGGGGGCCGAGACCGAAGCCATGGCCGTAGCTGGCCGCAGCATGCGGAATAGGGACGCCATTGTGTGATTCTGGAGCGTCCAATCTCTTGTCGTGACCGGAAGTTCAAACTCAAGAATCGGCAGCACCAAACAGTGTCGTGATGTCTCGCCGGTCCGAGCTGCACTAAAATTTTCGGGAACGTTCAAGGTCACGTGCACCAAATACAGAGCTACTAGATTTTAGTCATCAATGTATTTGGAGGAGAGCGGACTTTAGTTTGTGCGGTCCACCGACATTCTATTTCTTAGTCATCCGACGAGTAATGATGCCCCATATTTTGATCCCCAGCTCGGCATTGGCGCGCCAAGACTGTTACCCCAGTCGACAAGAGACTGCAAACCATAAGCAGCAGCAGCACTACTTTGCTGCGTTATGTTCAGTCATCGGTGATAAAAGCAGGAGTGGGTCTCTGTCGTCACAAGCGATGGATACCCTCGGTTCAAAGAGCACGGCTCCAGTTTGAACCGCGGGGCCAGTTGAATGCGTCCGCAGAAGTAGCGTAGCAGCAGGAGCACATGCAAAGAAGTGTTCACAGCGAGTAAACATATCACAAAGGAGCACCAGGAAGACCGATATCGTGGGGAAAGGGTGCTCACCTGATAGCCATCGCTACTGATTTAGGTGCATTTACGGTAATTAATACAATTTAACATAATACAAGAATTATTTGTTTATTCTTTTTACGGGCTCGTCATTCGCTCCTTTGCTCCTTCCTTGTGCGTCTGGTACCGCTGCGAGCCGCCAAAACATACCCTCGATACCCGCTTCCATTCCCCGTAGTCACTTGTCCGTATATAATCTACCAAGACCACCTCCCCTGATTTGTCACTAACATACTCCCTCTTCTCGTCTTCTGTTTTGCTGCTTTCGATCTCGAGTCTCTTCTCTCCTTTACCCCGGATCTATACCCCGCCTATTCTCGCTTTACCCCAGACGAATACCCCGGCCACCGTACACAATGTCATCCTTTGCCCGCGCTCTTCGCCCGGTTCTCCGGAAGGGCCAGGCCTCGACCATCTCCCGTCTCGCTACATCGGCTACTGCCCGGCGCACATCTATGCTGCCTGCACGGATAGCAACTGCACAAACGTAGGTTCGCGAACAGGAGCGCAGCGCTCTTCACTCGTCCAATTGAGCCTATTGTTACCTGGTATTAACATTTATCATGTGACAGTAGCCGCTCATTCTCATACACACCCCGCCGCCGCGATGATACCGCCGACGTTGCCCACCTCCCGATTATGTCGCTGAGTGACCTCGAGTCCTCCATGCAGGAGGCTGTTTCCAAGTTTGCTACCGACATCGTTCTGCCCAAGGCTCGTGAGATGGACGAGGCCGAGGCTATGGATCCCGAGATTGTTGAGCGGCTCTTTGAGCAAGGTCTGATGGGCATTGAGATCCCCGAGGAGTTTGGCGGCTCGGGCATGAACTTCACATCGGCAATCATCTGCATTGAGGAGCTGGCACGCATCGACCCTAGTGTCAGTGTGCTCGTCGACGTCCACAACACACTTGTCAACACCCTGTTCACGCGCTACGCAAGCCCGGCCCTAAACAAGCGCATCCTGCCCAAGCTGGCGACCGAATCTGTCGGCTCTTTCTGCTTGTCCGAGCCCGTGTCTGGCTCTGATGCCTTTGCCCTGGCGACGCGCGCCACCAAGACGGATTCTGGCTACCGCATCTCGGGTTCCAAGATGTGGATTACCAACAGCATGGAGGCCGACATCTTTATTGTGTTTGCCAACCTGGACCCTTCCAAGGGCTACCGCGGCATTACCGCATTCCTGGTCGAGAAGGGCACCCCTGGCTTCTCGATTGCCAAGAAGGAGAAGAAGCTGGGCATTCGCGCCAGCAGCACCTGTGTCATCAACTTTGACGACGTCGAGATCCCCAAGGACAACCTGATTGGTGTCGAGGGCCACGGCTACAAGTACGCCATTGGCCTGCTGAACGAGGGCCGTATCGGCATTGCTGCCCAGATGACAGGTCTGGCCCTGGGCGCCTGGGAGAACGCGGCCCGGTACTGCTGGAACGACCGCAAGCAGTTTGGTCAGCTGATTGGCGAGTTCCAGGGCATGCAGCACCAAATGGCACAGTCGTATGTCGAGATTGCCGCAGCACGTGCGCTGGTCTACAATGCCGCCCGCAAGAAGGAGGCCGGCGAGGACTTTGTCAAGGACGCGGCCATGGCCAAGCTGTACGCTTCGCAGGTTGCTGGCCGTGTCAGTAGCTTGGCTGTCGAGTGGATGGGCGGTATGGGCTTTGTCCGCGAGGGCCTGGCCGAGAAGTACTTCCGCGACAGCAAGATTGGCGCCATCTACGAGGGCACCAGCAACATCCAGTATGTTTCCTCCCTTTTATCTTATTTTTTCAGCACGCTTTTTATATATACTAACATACTACAGGCTGAACACGATCGCAAAGCTTCTGCAGAAGGAGTACACTGCATAAGCAGGAAGCAACTGGTTACATATATATGTTGGAATATTGAGCAGATGATCTTGATTGTTTCTGGCGTTATTTTACAACGAGCCGTGTCCTATGACAGTCTTGAAATCAAAAACATTGTAAATCGTGACGTCAGAGTAGATTTTAAAACAAAACCTACCGTGACGCTCCATGCGATAAGTAATAATAACTTATGAAGTACTACTTCATACAACAATTCTAATCCGTATAAAAACCCAATTGCTACGCACGATAAGATTATGATCACTGACTCATGGCCAAAAACCGGATGGAAGATGCCGGTAATGGGCTGAGACAGCATCTGACCTACCCAGAAGAAACGTTGCAGAATTATGCAACCATTGATTCTCAACTGTTTGCGCATTTTTATTCACCGGTTGGATTTATGCTTTCCATAAGACATACACGCATACACGCATACAGAAGTTGAGTTCTCGACGCTCGTGTAAGTGAGGCATCTCGCCACTGTGGACCAGGTCCCCAGCCCCGACCCGAGATCCCTGCATAGGAGGCCGTTAACACGGCTTTCTCAACGTCTTGATCACTTGACCTTGCTTATATTCTCTAAAGTTGACTGTTTTTATACTTGTCCCATCTTGTTCTTTGTCTTCTCCTCAACGATTATCCTTATTCGTCGGTCGGATGTCACGGGTTAGGTATTGAGAGACAATGGTATCCTTTCACGAAAAGAACAGATAAAGGATAAGAAATAGCCATAACTTTCCCAGTTATAAGATAGATACAGCGTAGACAATTACGAGGGTTTACAGAAAACCCCAGCAGCATACGATTTAACAGTCGTCGTCAGTGATTAGATCAAGATCGAGATGTCTGCCATCACGTGCATAATTGCAAGCGCAAATCAACGCCGTCTCTACACTAACTTACAGAGTATTGCAGGCACACGTCTGTCAAAGGCCGACCCCACTTGCCTTCAAAGAGCTCTTCGTAGGGATTTTGCGGGACAAGTCCTACAGACTTCTAATGAGGAAAGAGCGACCAGGACGCGCAACACATGGCCGGGCTGACAGAGTGAAAACACACATGCAAACGGGATTGAAGGAAGGAGCGAATATTGTTTGAAATTACGCACTGTGTTACTGCTGCAATAACCCCTACAGGTGTTCTTGAAAGCTACTCGCGTGCAGACAACTCAATTCAAAACCGCAAGTTTCTTGAGTCCGCGATCTCATACGATTTCTACTGAGTACTGTGATTAATTCTGCTCTACTTCTGAGATACGTCACTGACCCGCAGAACGACCCCTGTCGGCCCGTATAGTGCCCCTCTGTACTCACTTATTGTGTGCTAGTCTCCATAGGCCCCTACTGTAGCACGCTGTAAAGCTGTAAAACACTGTCTGTCTGTCAAGCTGGCACACTGTATCTCGCTATCAAATACCCATTGCACCTTCCGACAAACACGCGCAGGCCCGCCTCCGCAAGACCGCCCCTCTCAGGCATTTTAGGGGGGAGAAAAGCCACAACGGTGGCAGGAGCGACCCCTCTCCCCCTCTTCCTCTTTCCTGTGCCCAGCGATTTTTTTTCAGATTGCATATTGCACAGGTCGCTCTTTCCCGGCGCGCATTTTCTCGCACTCCAACGGCTATTCCCCTCCTGCCTTTCAGGCACATTTATATAATCGTAAGGTGTCATGCTTTTCTGGGCTGGCCACTATTTTATGATTTAAAAGTGCAAGATGAATTAAATATCATATTATGTACTCTTTCTGAAATCAGCCTTGGCCTGTTTTACTTTTTCTTAACGACCTCCCTTCTCGAAACCTGAACGAACCGCTCTCTTCCACACCAACGTCCTCCCACGGAACGCTACAGGTTAGACTCCTCTTTTCCCCATCTCCAGCATCTCTAGCTTCAACCATACTTCTAAGCCTGTCCTTGTTAGCAGTCTTAGCACACTTCCGCTGGCCCTCCCACCGGTTGGCTCCCCCCTCCCCCCTCCTCCTATCGTCTTCTGCTCTCCTACTGCTATCTCCCCCCCTCCCACCACTTCCTCACCGGGCACTGGCATTGCGTTTCCTCACTAGGGCTGAAACATATCTTAGCTTCTCATATTTCATATCGTCTTCTTTCTCCCTCCACCGCACAATCACGCCTGCACACGACTCTCGTGCATACCTCGTCTCGTCTCCCCCTCATCCCCCCCATCGACCACGAGAGAGAGCTCTGGAGTGCAGTGACCATAGCAAGCTCCGCCCGAAGACGACTACAGAAAACCCTGCTTGATACGAGCGTGGCGAGTCGTCGACGGTTTCCGCACTCGACTTGGGATCTAAAGTCTCCAGCTTCTCGCCACCGACCACCGTCGACGCTTTGTTCCTGGCGCTTCTTCCCTTGGACCTGCACGTAGCTACAATACGAGAGGACGCCCGCTATCCTAGACACTGTGGACATATCGAACTCTGATACAACGTCATACTCTGGCACTTGATATCGTGTTCTTACTGCACCAGATACCTACTCCGTATCTGCTCATCATATCCCCTCGTCCCGCCCTTTACCTTTCGTCGCTTCTACTCCATCCGACCCTGATAATCGTCCGGCCCTAGCCTCTACCGCCACTGCATCCCGCTACGAAGGCCCGGTTTTCACCTCATCTTCTACCAGCAAGCGCAAATACCCGGTGTTTTTTGCTCCTCTATTGGTACTCGCAATTTCTCATTGAGTATCATCTTTATACTTTTGGACGTTGCCTCACAGCCTCGCCCGACGACTCACGACTATACATATACCACCTCCCTGCCAACACATCGCCATAGCCGCCTGTATATAATATAGATATACGCGGCGCCGCAGTCTCAACGGATTTTTATAGATCGAAATCCTCCAACAAGACATAGCCAGCATCACTCACCACATAGCTGTCGCGTGCTTGAACGCGACTACCACCCGCAACGATGAATGACGAAGCTATTCGAGATATTGAGAAGAAGATTGACCGCGAGAAGGGTCTCCTTCAAGGTGCCCTGGATATGAGCAAGAAGACCAGCAACAAAGATGTTCTTTCCAAGCTTGAATCGCAGATCACTGCGGCGCGCCGAAACCTCCAGTTCTACACCGAGACACTCAACAAGGTCAAGGAGCGCCGGCTCGGCCAGGGCATGGAGAACATGTCTCTCGGCCACCACTCGAGCGCTTCGACTTCTAGCACCATGCGGCCTCGTAGTGCCGATCTCCGCAATGTCCAGGAGGCTCCCCCGACGCCGCCGCCAAAGGACGCAGGATCAAACTGGAGCGAAACCTCGACTCTGAACAACCAGAACATTGTGGGTAGTGCTGGCCCTAGCGCACCCTACGGCTCAGACGCATTACAATCACCTACCTACGGCGACAGCAGTCCTGCGATTAAGGTCCGGCCGAACTTTACAAAACTTGGTGAGCATGCCTTTCCTCTCCGCGTGGGATGACGACGCTTATACTCGCATTGTAGCTAACATTCATCCCCTTCAGATCTGATCAAGTATGACACGCCTTTCCTGGGTCCTCGCATCCAGCACATGCTGTCCACCATCCAGTTCAAGCTCGATGTCGAGGAGCAATATTACAAGGGTATTGAAAAGATGCTTCAGCTCTACCAAATGGAGGGCGACAAGAAGAGCAAGGCCGATGCGGCATCAAAGAAGGTCGAATCCAAGCAAAAGATTGTTCTTCTCAAGCAGGCCCTTAAGCGCTACGAAGAGTTGCACATTATCGACATTGACTCCGGCGACGCACAGGATGGTAAGCATGGCTTTTTCTACTAGTGATTACTAATGATGTTACCACAGCTTCTAACAATGCACAGATGATAGTGTCAACATGCCCAACTTGCGGAAGCCTCTGTCCGGCCACCTCTCCATTCGCATCATTGCCGTCAAGGATGTCGACCACGCTCCGACCGGCCGCTTTAGCCGAGGCCCAGACACATTTGTCGCCGTCAAAGTCGAAGACAATATTGCAGCACGGACGAAACTGTCGCGCCTGGATCGCTGGGACAGTGAGTTTCACGATGTGGATGTCGACAAGGCCAACGAGATCGAGCTTACCGTGTACGACAAGCCTGGTGAGCATGCCATTCCTATCGGAATGCTGTGGGTTCGTATCTCCGACATTGCGGAAGAAGTCCGTCGCAAGAGAATCGAAGCCGAAAACAGCGGCTGGGTGTCTGCCGACAAGATGTCAAACCGTGTGCCTCCGGCACAGTTCCCGATCAATCCTGCTCCCCAGTTCAGCCCCCCGCCTGGTGCCCAGGGAGTCCCTGAACAGCAAATGGTCGAGGGTGGTGCCGTTTTTGGCGGCCCTGCCAGCCAGCCGCCACAGGTTTCCCCCGAGCCCATCACCGGATGGTTTAATCTGGAGCCCACTGGCCAGATCCAGCTGAGCCTCAACTTTGTGCGTCAAAACAAGGATCGCCGGCCGATTGACCTTGGTCTTGGTCGCAAGGGTGCCATTCGTCAAAAGAAGGAGGAGGTGCACGAGATGTACGGCCACAAGTTTGTCCAGCGCCAGTTCTACAACATTATGCGCTGCGCGCTCTGCGGCGACTTCCTCAAGGGAGGTGCCGGTATGCAGTGCGAGGACTGCAAGTACACCTGCCACATCAAGTGCTATCCCAGCGTTGTCACCAAGTGTATCAGCAAATCCAATGCCGAGACCGACCCCGAGGAGGAGAAGATCAACCACCGCATTCCCCATCGTTTCCAGGCCTTTGGCAACTACACCGCCAACTGGTGCTGCCACTGTGGTTACCTACTACCGTTTGGTAAGAAGAGTTGCCGCAAGTGCACAGAATGTAACCTCACAGCCCACGCTGGATGTGCACACTTGGTTCCCGACTTCTGTGGCATGTCCATGGCGACGGCCAACCAGATCCTGGAGGGCATCCGCTCCCAGAAGCAAAGACAGAAGGTGACGTCGACAAACCTCAGCGACCGGACGTTGCGGCCCCAGAAGCCTAGCGCAGGGGTAACTCAGCAATACGGAGGACAGCCCGGTGGTAACCAGTACCCCTACGGCGCTGGTGCTGCCTCTGCCGAGGCAACCGAGGCTGCAAAATTGATGTACGCAAACCAGACGTCGCCTCAACGAGTGCAGAACCCCGACAGAACAAGTAGCGCCTCGTCTTCGGCTGCCGCTGCCGCCGCCAGCTTGGCTATGGCCCAGGCAAAGCCTCCACAGGGCGGCTCTGACTCTTGGAGATACGACAACAACTCATTCGGCGACCCTTACGGATCAACCTCTCCAGTCCAGACACAGCAGCAGCAGCAGCAGCAACAGCAGTTTGGCAGCCCACAGCAACAACGAAAGTACAACCCTGCAGACTACATCAATGTTGGCCAATACCCAGGTGCCCAACCCCAGGCACCGGCTCATATGCCGCAGTCACAGTCTCCTGTCCAGCAGCAACAACAAGTGCCCCCGCAACAGCAAATCTACCAGCAGCAACAGCAGCCGCTCCAGTCGCAGCAGTCGCTGGTGCCGCAGACTGCCCCTCAGGCCCCTGCTCAGATCAAGACCCAGGTCGACCAGACGGTCGCGCTCGGGTCTCCCCTCACTCCTGGCGGTGGCGCACAGGGCGGCAACGCCAGCAAGAAGCCGCTGCCCCTGGCCACTGACCCCGGTACTGGACAGCGCATTGGCCTTGACCACTTCAACTTCCTTGCGGTCCTAGGCAAGGGTAACTTTGGTAAAGTCATGCTGGCTGAGACTAAGCGTTCAAAGAAGCTGTATGCCATCAAGGTCCTGAAGAAGGAGTTTATTATCGAGAACGACGAGGTGGAGAGCATTCGTTCCGAGAAGCGCGTGTTCCTGGTTGCCAATCGCGAACGCCACCCCTTCTTGACCAACCTGCACGCCTGTTTCCAGACGGAGACGCGTGTGTACTTTGTGATGGAGTACGTCAGCGGTGGTGATCTGATGCTGCACATTCAGCGCGGCCAGTTCGGTACCCGTCGTGCACAATTCTATGCCAGCGAGGTGTGCTTGGCGCTCAAGTACTTCCACGAGAACGGTGTCATCTACCGTGACTTGAAGCTCGACAACATCCTGCTGACCCTGGACGGCCACATCAAGATTGCGGACTACGGTCTGTGCAAGGAGGACATGTGGTACGGCTCGACGACGAGCACATTCTGCGGTACGCCCGAGTTCATGGCGCCCGAGATTCTGCTGGATAAGAAGTACGGACGGGCTGTTGATTGGTGGGCGTTTGGTGTCCTGATTTACCAGATGCTGCTGCAGCAGTCGCCGTTCCGCGGTGAGGATGAAGACGAGATCTACGACGCCATTTTGGGCGACGAGCCGCTGTATCCGATCCACATGCCGCGCGACTCTGTGTCGATTCTGCAGAAGCTGCTTACGCGCGATCCCGACCAGCGCCTGGGCAGCGGCCCGACTGACGCCCAAGAGGTGATGTCACAGCCTTTCTTCCGCAACATCAACTGGGACGACATCTACCACAAGCGCGTGCAGCCGCCGTTCCTGCCGACGATTAAGAGCGAGACGGACACTAGCAACTTTGACTCTGAGTTTACCAGCGTTACACCCGTTTTGACTCCTGTCCAGTCTGGTAAGTTATTTCGGTCGCCATTCCTTTTAAATTGTTCAAATTTCACTAACATTATACAGTTCTGTCTCAAGCCATGCAGGAAGAGTTCCGCGGCTTCTCGTACACGGCCGACTTTGTGTAGCACCATGAAGTTGGCTGATTGCAGTGTCGAGAATGCCGGCACTTGTTGGTTCTGATTGGCTCTAATTGGTTCTCGTTGGATTTGGTCTTTATGTTTTGATGCTTTCATGCTTTGATGTTTTGATGTTTTATATTTTGCATGTTTTGTTTTATTTTCTCTTCTCTTCCATTTGTTATGCAAGCAAATGCAGCCATTGCTTCAAAGTCTTGTTCTGCGCTGAATCGATTCCCTTTCTTGTGCGATTTGGATAACGGAGATAGAAAAAGCGAGGGTTTTCTTTTTCTTTTCTCTTTTCTCTTTTGCTCCTGTTCTCCCATTGCCCCTCTCCTCTATTGTCTTGTACCTCCTTGTTTCTTGATCCGCTTAAGCAGATATTACTTCTGGATTTCTACGTTTCACATTAATGTTCTGGCGCGGACAGTGACCTCTACTTGCTTTCCATATCACTAATTACATGAATACTCAACATGTCCGAGTACACGACACGGCAAACGATCACCATCATCAATGTTCAATATATGGACGTGCTATATGGCGAAATATATAATATGTGTCTGGCCAAAGTATGGTTTGACCTGTTTTCTATATACGGGTTTTATGATGGTTAATATTACAATAATGCTAGGAGGTAGAAGACTGAAGAGACAAAGAGATGAAGATCTATAGATAAATAAAGGTATAGAAGAGTGGACTATGACCCCCGGAAGAGCAGGATACTGCCGACAACAGCAGCACCGGCTGCTGCACTCTGAAGGGCCAGCAGCGACAGGTCCCGCATACGCAGGTTGACAGGCCGGTCACTGCACAAGTCGGACGCCCATGCCTTCCAGCGCTGCGGATCCGTGCCAAACTCCTTGACATCGTGCCACGACCAAGGCCATGACTCGTAGGCCGAAGCCGAGGCTGCCGAGATGCGGGCTAGGTGGGATGACAGACGAGGGGATAAGCGTGATGATGTGGACGAGGGAGAAGTGGAAGATGCCGGTTTGTATGTGGGTTGCTGGGGCTGGTATGCAGCTGCCTCGACCGGAGCAGGGACACTCTCAGCCTTGGACTCCTCAGCAATCGGAGCTGCCGAAGCTGCAGGAGCTGGAGGAGTATCAGGAGCATCAGGAACAGCATCTGCAACGGGTATGGGCTGCGCAGTTGCGGTGGCTGCCGAGACACTGGCCAGCACGGTCCGCACATCTGCCAGCTCCTTGCGCACATCCTCGAGCACGCCCGACTCTGCCTCGGCGATACCGCGCATCAGGCGGCGGCGCCGCCACGGCTCGGCAAAGAGCTGCAGCACGATAAATAGCAAGATGTTGACAGCCATCAGACCCCATGTGCCCCACGTGCTCTGCCGCCGGATGCGGTCGCTCCAGACTTGCTCTTCGTGGTAGCGCTTCAGGATGCCTGACGTCACAGCCGCGCTCAGCCGCGCCTCGTCCGCCTCAGCCTCTTTGAGGCGCTCGACAGCCTGGTGTGCATTCGTCTCCAGCTCGTGGTCCAGGCGGTAGAGGGCCGTGAAGCGCTCGAGATCGGGCGGTGTCCAGCTGTCCTTGCGGGCCAGGAGAGTGGTGACCTCACGCTGGGTGGCGGCGCGGCGTTCGTTGACGGCCTGGTAGGTGCGGCGGGTGACGCGGAGGTCGGCCTGGGCGGTAGCTAGTTCGGCCTCGAGCTTGGCATTGTGTGCTTTCATCTGCTCAATGGCCGAGTATCCCGTCAGGTCGCTCAGGGCCTGTGACGCGACAACAAAGCGGCCCTGAAGGTCGTCCATGAAGCGGCTGAAGCGGGCATTGAGAGCAAAGCGGCGGGCCTCTGCATACGACGGGAGGGACCAGGTCGTTTTCCAGTTGGATGAGTCGTCTTCTGATGCAGGTTTGGATGTCTCCTTTGTTTTCTTTGTCGAGGCTTCTGGTTCTGGGGATGTGGTGGCCTCTGGCTCTGGAGAGGGCTTGGGTTCGGGTGCGGGTGCGAGTGCGGGTTCGGGTGCGGGTTCTGCCGGGGCTTCGATCTTGAGCTCGGGTGCTGGTGCTGGTGCTGGTGCTGCAATTGGTGGTAGAGCAGATGGCGGAGGTGCTAGTATAATTGATGCTAGAGGGTCGTCTTTGGATGATGTTGGTAGAAGAGGTGGCGGTGGTCTCGATGAGCCCGAGGAGTATGTGCGTTGGCCGGAGCAGCACTGCGGGTAGACGGGAGTCCGGCCTGCTTTTATCAAGGGCCAGGTTCGTGGCATTTCTCGCGGCGAGCATGTCGGAGTTGCGGTCCATGTACCTAGAGCCCGTGAAGATGGCACTGTCTTTGTTGGAGCAGTGCATACCGCCCGGGCACTTGCTGCCGTTCCTGAGCCGAGCCACCGACCTATCATCCTGGCCGTCGCCGGACATGCACCAGGAATTGCCGCCATGGTCTGTTGCAGGGCCGAGCCTTTGTTATATGATCCTCCGCTGTCTTATAAGCTTCTAGAGTCCATGTAAGCTGTTATTCGCTGTCGTCGTTGTTCAATGGCCTGGAGACGTCACCTCGGCTAGAGGGACCTGTCGGAGAGGACGAGGGTTGTGGCCACGGCCGTCGAGGGTGTGTCAGGAGGGCGTGGCACGTTATCCAGCTGTCGGGAAGCTAGGGTAGGCAATCATGGAGATGTATTTTGTATGTGTCTTATGCCTATTGGTTTTTGAGCTGGTCGCTGTTGATATAGCTGCCGGGAGCGGGCCGTTGGACTTGTTCTTTGTCGGCAATAGGTGGTCAACAGCTAACAGCGATTCAGAGCCAAAACAAGCACCAATTGACCCCTGGTTGGGCCGTCTAGGGTGTGCTGTAGCTCAACCGGTCTAGCATGATTATAGTGGGGTACACACCGCCTGGCAAAACAGCCACTTCCGGTCACCGCCTTTGCTCTGGAAAAATAGAATACGGCAGAAAAATCGCCCCAGAAAAAAAGTTCAGAGTCCGCATCGAAAACTTAGCAGCTGCAGGACCCAGCCATTGCCTCACTGCCTGTAGGTGTACGATATCACGAACCACGACGACGATCGAAGCCACAACTAAGCTACCACTACCGAAACTTATCCCACCAGCACATGCGACATGCCTGCACCGAAAGGAAAGAAGGCTGCGCAGAAGCAGCAGCAGCGGCCAGTGCGTGACGACCGCAAGCTGAAGCGCAACCGCGAGATCGAAGACATTGAAGCCCTGCAAAAGGCCGTCGACGAGATCGACCCCAAGACCGTTGCCACCAACTTTACCGACCTGCCTCTGTGTAAACCGACACTTGCTGGCCTCCGCGACTCACACTTCACCACCCTGACCGACATCCAGGCCCGTGCCGTCCCTACTGCTCTGCGTGGCTGCGACATCCTCGGCGCCGCCAAGACGGGCAGCGGCAAGACGCTCGCTTTCATCATCCCCGTTCTCGAGAAGCTGTACCGTGCACGATGGACCGAGTTTGACGGTCTTGGTGCCCTGATCATCTCGCCCACGCGTGAGCTGTCCGCACAGATCTTTGAGGTTTTGCGCAAGGTCGGCCGGCACCACAACTTCTCGGCCGGTCTCGTCATTGGCGGCAAGAACCTGCAGGAGGAGGCCGAGCGTGTCGGCCGCATGAACATTCTTGTGTGCACACCCGGCCGTATGCTGCAGCACCTGGATCAAACGGCCTCGCTCGACGTCAACAACCTGCAGATCCTGGTCATGGACGAGGCCGATCGCATCATGGACATGGGCTTCCAGTCGGCCGTCGACGCTCTCGTTGAGCATTTGCCGCAAGGCCGCCAGACGCTGCTGTTCAGTGCCACACAGAGCCGCAAGGTGTCTGACCTCGCTCGTCTGAGCCTGAAAGAGCCCGAGTACATTGCCGTGCACGAGGCTGCTGCCGCCGCCACCCCAACCCAGCTGCAGCAGAGCTACATCATTACTCCCCTGCCGGACAAGCTGGACACACTCTACGGCTTCATCAAGTGCTACCTCAAGGCCAAGGTGATTGTCTTTTTCTCGTCGGGCAAGCAGGTCCGGTTCGCTTACGAGACTTTCCGTCAAATGCAGCCCGGTATTTCACTGCTGCATCTACACGGTCGCCAAAAACAGTTTGCGCGTCTGGAGATTATGAAGCGTTTTGCGGCGGCCAAGCACGCGTGCTTGTTTGCCACTGACGTTGTTGC
Source organism: Ophiostoma novo-ulmi subsp. americana (assembly GCA_029298975.1). Classification (NCBI taxonomy): domain Eukaryota; kingdom Fungi; phylum Ascomycota; class Sordariomycetes; order Ophiostomatales; family Ophiostomataceae; genus Ophiostoma; species Ophiostoma novo-ulmi. The sequence goes on along the minus strand of JANSMA010000004.1, from coordinate 3,159,671 downwards.
CCGTGGTGTTGATATCCCGTTGGTCGACTGGGTCGTGCAGGTGGACTGCCCCGAGGATGCCGACACATATATTCACCGCTGTGGACGGACAGCCCGTTACGACAGTGCCGGCAAGGCCATTATGTTTGTGGACCCGAGCGAGGAGGCCGGCATGATCAAGCGGCTGGAGCAAAAGAAGGTGCCGATCAACAAGATCAATGTGCGCGAGAAGCGGAAGCAGAGCGTGCGCGACAAGATCCAGGACTTGTGTTTCAAGCAGCACGACGTCAAGTACCTAGCGCAAAAGGCGTTTGTCAGTTACACACGCTCCATCTACCTGCAAAAGGACAAGGAGGTGTTCAACCTGGACAAGCTGGACCTGGACGGCTTTGCCAAGAGCCTGGGTCTCGCCAGTGCACCGCAGATCAAGTTCAAGAAGGGCGAGGATCTCAAGAAGTTCAAGAACGCATCGCGCGCCATGATGTCGAGCGATGACGACAGCGACTGGGAGGGCGGCGAGGACGGCCTGTCCAAGAAACCCAAGAAGCCCGAAGTGCGCACCAAGGCGCAGCGCATGTTTGAGCGGACCAACCAGGACGTCCTCACCAAGCACTACCAGAACCTTATCCAGAACGGCGACGACGACGACGAAGACGACGACAACACCAAGGTTGTTGGCGGCAAGAACGAGCTGGTCGGTGCTGCGGGTGCTGCTGACGACGACGTTGATTTCTTCTCGGCCAAGCGCGTCATGGACGATGATGCTCTGACGGCGGCCGCTGGTCTGACCGGCGCCAAGGGCAGCAAGGAGGCGGCTGCCGACGCCGAGAACTTTACCACGGCCAAGGTGCTCAAGCTGGGCGGTGACCAGGATCTCATTATCGACTCCAAGCGCCGCGAGAAGCTGCTGCAGTCCAAGAAGAAGCTGCTCAAGTTCAAGGGCACCAGCAACAAGCTCATCTTTGACGACGACGGCAACGCCCACGCCCTGTACGAGCTGCGCGACGAGGAGGACTTTAAGAAGGAGGGCGAAGCCGAGGTGCAGCGCAAGAAGTTTGTCGACGCGGAAGCCCACCGCGTCGCCCGCGCCGATGTGGACGACAAGGAGCTGCTCAGGGAGAAGCGCCGCGAGAAGAAGTACAAGCGCAAGGCCAACGAGCGTGCCGAGGCGATGCGCGAGGCCGCGGCCGAGTTTGGCGAGGAGGCCGTTGTGCAGGGTGGCCGTGGCGGTGTTGACACTGCTGGCGGCGACGACGACGGCGACTACAGCGACGATGGCGCTGTCGGCGGCGGCGTGCGTCTGGGCGGCGGTCCCGAATTTGGCGACGACGGCGACGACGGCCTTGCGCTGCTGCGGTCTCTGCCCATTGCCGGCGGCGGCTACGACGACGACAGCGACTCTGACCAGGCACGGCCGGCCAAGAAGCAGAAGAAGGACAAGAAGGACAAGAAGGAAAAGAAGGACAAGTCAGAGAAGAAGGAGAAGAAGAGCAAGAAGCAGCAGGTGTTTGAGGTCGACTCGATGCCGGACAACCTGGAGGATCTGGAGGCTCTGGCTACCGGTCTGCTTGAAAACTAAGGCCTATTTCTTTTTGATTCTCTTTTTGTTGTTGTGTTTTGTCTTTTGCATATTTAATTATATAGGAGTTTGGAGTCTATAGAGCCGTGCCGCGGAGGCACCATCAGGAATCAAAAGCATTGCATTCTATTCTCAGATTTTGTGGTTTATCGTAGAGTCTATCATCAAAAATGGGAGTAAATAATAAAGAGTAAATAAGAAAAAAGTTAAACTTAAAAACCACAATGTTAAACAGTCATAATGAGTCCCTACACTTATTATAAAAAGTATCGGCAAAAAAGAACGAAAAGGCAAAAAAACGACCCCCCTGGGACTCGAACCCAGAATCTTTGCCACCGGAAAGCAACGCCTTACCATTAGGCCAAGGGGCCCGGTTATTGATAGTTGGGACTTAAAGATATACTATGATGGCAGTCTCCGTCAACCGCCGTGATTATTCAGTAAGCCCAACATTGACAACACAGCACATCACACAATCTTTCTCTTGACAATCATTTTATTTATTTTAAAAATGTACTCTTTATATTATTAGGATTTCATACGCTGTCATAATCTATCGTGATCGGCTTTTGCCAGATCTCTTCTATTCTAACAATGCCCTGTCAACATCTACCACTGGAAACTCTCCTCGAGGTACTCGACATCGCTCGTCGTGCCTCTCCGGCCAATGATGTTGACGACAGTGCGCCGTGCCTCGTCCGCCATACGGCCAGGGCCACAAGCGACCACGCCAAGCCGGCCGCGTGCTGTGTCACGCTTGGCCGCACACTCAATCTCGCCGCGCACGTCCGGCCGGTCATAGAGCACCCGCACAGCCGACGGCAGGTCGCCCAGGACGTTGTCCGTGTCGGTGGTGTCTCCTTCCGGACTGCCGCCACGTGTGACATAGATGTCAAGCGTCACCCGGACACCAGTGACGTCTTGCGAGTCGAAAACACCCTGCAGGTCTTCACGCAGCACGCCGGCAGCAAATTCGGCCTCGCGCACGGCCCACACAATGTGCACACTGCGCAGGCGCCGTCTGTTGGACTCCTTGCCGGCAGCTGCAAACGAGGCAAACTCGGCCGCCATGCGATCGTGGCCGACACCCGTGAGGTGGGACATGGGCACGACGATGCCGCTGCCGCCGACAATGAAAAGCACCGAGTCGTAGCTTCCGTCATCGAAGCGATGCGAGTGGCCGTACGGCCCATCGACGAGCACACGCAGAGTGACGGTGCTGTTGGTATCAGCGTTCAAGTCGACCGAGCCAGAGTCGTAGTCGCCGTCAATATCGCCATCGGCCGAGGACGGCAGAGGCGTAAAGGCTTGTTTCGAGCCTGAGCCGCCCTTGACGCCTGAGGCATAGTCGCGCAGACGGCCGGTGAAACCGTCGTAGGGACGGACCAGAAAGGTCAGGGCAGATGCGGCATGAGCTGGTGTGGAGGGCGGGACGGACAGCGCAGACAATGTGCTTGCGCTTGTCGACGGTCTTTGCGGCTCGTCGTCTTCCTTGTCGTCGTCGTTGTCGTCATCATCTTCTTGGCGGTATAACTTCTGGTAGGACTGGTTGATACCATAGGTGGTACCACGTAGCAGGCCGGTAGACTCGGAGCCCTGCTGCTTGCTGGATCCGTAGGGCGAGTCCGTGTGGACGCCGCCGACTTCCAGCGGTGTCGACGAAGAGATGGAAGATGGCGAGGTCTGGTCCGACAGCTCGAGGACCTGGGCCTTTCTGGCCTTTTTGTTCTTGTTGGCAAATGCGCCACTAGCGAGGCCCTTGTTCAGCGACGCGACCGTGGCGACAGTGAACGGATGGCTCTCCCAGAAGCGCTTGTCGTTAAGCACGTGCAAGTAGTAGTAGGTGCCCGGCTGCGGCTGGTAGAAGCTAGAGGTGTAAGGCACAGCAAGGCGGATAATGTTGGCCTGGGGGTCGTACGTGACCTTGGCACGCGTCCGCCAGAACAGAGGGTTGAATGAGAGAACGCGTGTGGCGCGCAGCACGCGGTCCATGACCCAGATGGCAGACGCGCTGAGCCAGTAGATGTCGTACTGGCCGCGGAAGATGGAGACGTGGCCAACCATGCCGAGGATGATGAAGACGGAAAAGACAATGTGGATAATGAGGAAGAGCTCGTAGAACCGGCGGCGCATCCAAAAGATGGAGAATCCAAGCAGCAGCGACATGAGAATGGTCGCGACACCGCCCGTCCACCACCAAAACAGCTGCCACCAGATCACGAATTCGTGCCATCCGCCGTCGCCGCATATGAGAATGGTGTAGCCAATGGAGTGCACAATGGCTTCGACCGTGGCAATGCGCGCGATCCAGCGGTGGAAGTTGTTGTAGGTGCCAAAGTCCCAGCCCGTCAGCCACAGCAGCACATTGTTGCGCATGCCAAATAGCCAGATCATCGGGAAGTTGACAAAGGACAGGATACCCGTGCGGTCGGACACGTAGCGGTAGTACTGCCGCGAGATCTCGGGCCACCACATGTTGCCGGTGAACACGCGGTATCCCGTAAAGCACGCGTAAATGTTAATGAGCGCAAAGGCAGTAATTGTGAGCGTCTGCACGCGCGGCGGCACCGTGTACCAGCCGAAATCCTGGGCGCACTTGTAGCCAAACGTGGCGGGCAGCACAATATAGCGTTGCATCCACACGCCGGGCCGGCTGGCGACATGGCGGCTCACCTGGCTCAGCCTGCTGCCGCTACCGCCTCTGTGTGCGCCACCGTCCTCGCCGTTGATGTTGACAGACTCAAAGAGCTGTTCTTCCTGCGTCGTATCTTCAAGCTCTTCATAGCGGCCTCCTGCACCGTTGGATCCTCTATGGTTGCCAATAGTAGGTGCCAGCCAGCTTTTCCGGCGGCGGATTCTGCGAGCCACGACTGAATATAGGCGGCTAACCATGCCGTAGAAAATGACAAAGCACCAGAAATAGAACATCAAGCGGCTGCATAGTTAGTATATAGGGTTCTTTGTAGCCTGAAGTGAGGACAAGCTTACCCATAGCCGGTGTGGTGTCCGTGGACATATGCCCAGGAGGACTAGTCTGTCAGTATAGATTCACATTAGGGTTGTTTGTGGGTGCAACATACAAGTGTGTCGTACGAGTTTTCGTACAGCTGCTCGGTAGTGATGACGGGCTCGGACACGTTGGTGGCAGGGTCCGACTCGTAGCGCTGCAGCCGCCGCATGTGGGCCATGACCTCGTCTGTGTATGGGTCGAGCACGGTGTCGAGAGCTGGCAGCGGAGCATTCATGTACTTTGTGCATGTCTCGTTGAGCTGCACCAGGCCGGCCATGGTGCGGTAGTCGAAACTGCCGTCGGTCGTCGAGTCGTGGCAGTTGCTGCGCACACATAAAAAGATGGACGTCTGCATCAGCGTGCTGTGGCACTCCTTGTACAGAAAGTTGGCATCGGGGGCGACGTCGGTATATGTTGGGCTGCGCAGGGCAGTCTGGCAGGCGCTGAAGCAGAGATCTGGGTCGTCGCGCAAGATGACGGGTGTGTGGTCAAAGGGTATATAGCCGATCGTGTACATGTCGGAAGTGTAGAAAGCATCCTCGACATTTTGCAGATTGGCTGGGAGAGTATGGTGTTCTTCGGGGACGGCGCCGCCATGGTCTTCGCCGCCGTGTGGTGTGGCGTGGGCTGTGTGAGTGCGCGATGCGGCCAGAAGGATCGCTGCTGCAGACCCGACGGCCTGGGCTGGATTCCTCCTCATGAGGGGCAGAGTGGACTACTGAGTAAGGACGAGAAACAAGAGGGTATATGAGAGCATATGAGAGAAATAAGAGGAGCTGGAATGAAAATCGAAAATCGAGGGGAAAAGTGTCAATGGCCACTGTCCATTACCGTGGAACCCTGGTCAAGATGAGCCATGAAGGATGAGATGGGAAAGAGGGAAAGCGAAAAAGAGGAACGAGGATAGAGAAAAGAGAAAAGAGTAAAAAGTGAAATGAAAATAGAAACGCCGGAGAAGAGGGAAATGAGCAGCAGTGTCCCCTGCAAGCAGCCGAGAGCAACTCTAGTGTTGAACCGAAAAGCAAGAAATACGACCGGAGCAGACAACCCATGCGTATGTATTATATGCGTTGTTTCTGTATCAAGTAGACTAGCAGTGAGACTGGGGTGCTGTTGTCTCTGTAGCCTCTGTAGAGCTGTTGTCCTGTTGTCCTGTTGTCTTTGTGCTGTCCTCCGAGGAGAGTGCGCAGGTCGGTGTTATGCACACGCAACGGGCACACGTTTGCTGTGAGTATGGCTTCTAGAGTAGTTTAAGCACTTTGCCATGTCGATTCCCTCCCAGCTTCCGTATTCCGCTCGTTCTCCGGGTTTCCTATCGTCATAAAGGACGGCAAAGAGAGGGGAGGGTGGACACGAGGTGGGCACGAGGGAAAAGGTTGTTATGCCCCATCTTATCAGATCCATCGGTCTTTTGTGATTGGTCGATGGGATCCACAGCAGCCGACACCGCCTGCCTGGGCATTCATATCTGATTGGCCTGCAGTTCTGAGGCAAAGCACGTGATCAATTTCATCAGATAAGTTTTGGAGGAAAAAGACAAGCAATACTAAGTAAACAAAAAGCACAGCAAAAATAAAAGTAAAAGTGAAATTACAAATAGTAGCAGAAAAATAATACTACAAAAAGAATGGCTCCGCTGGGGTTCGAACCCAGGACCTTCTGCGATCGCAAGAATCGCTAATGTGAAGCAGACGTCGTAACCAACTAGACCACGGAACCTGGCAATGTGATTGGTTGAGCCAGTTTTAAGTGATGATATAAGGCAAGAGTGTGTACTCAGTACAAGTGCATCCAGGCGCCGATAGCAAGCATAAGCTATCTTGCATGTGGTGAGATATAGGGTTCTAGCGAACATACAAAGTACGTATAACTGATAGAACTAGCAGATCCAATAAGAATAAGCAAGCGGATAGTGTTTGTCCGTGACTTGTTTTTCTAAAAATATATTTAGATGATAATTGAAAAAAAGTAAAATCAAACAAAATTAACAAAAAAATTTCAAAGAATATTTACTGTTGTTCAAATATAAATCGAGTAAATGATTGAAATATATTGTAATAAATAAACATCAAATTCTGGAAGGAAACATTGATTTGATAGAGTTGGGTTGTATAGTGAATATCGAAACTCTACAGAAAAGTGATATCTATAGTAAACTGCCGTAACAGCTGTTGATGAGTTAAATACTTACCTTTACATCAAATGTCGGAGTATAGAGCATTAAACCACAAAGATAAAAGCAGAGAGATATTGAATATTTAAAATTAATGATAAACCACCGTGTAGTACGTATATAAACAAAACAAAACAAAACAAAACAAAACCGGGATATAATGCCAAACACCGTTTATAACACAAATAAACAAAAGAAACAGAAGAGACAACCTCAATCATTAGTTTTGGTCTAGTTTTATGATCTATCACTGAGCAGATCTTTTGCATTCGCATGTGGCTGCACATGACCCATTTCCACATCGCTGTTGGTCCGTCGTGATGGCGTATCGCTTGATGTGCTGTGGCTGTCGGCAATGTCGTCATAGTGACCGCCTGCCGAAATGTGCACAGACACACCACCCACCCGCGAGTTCATGCCGAGCTGCTTGGCGAGCCGGTTCTTGTAGTCGTCGTCCTTGACTGGCACGTCGGACGCGTCGTTTGACTTGAGCGAGTAGTGCGAGTGGCGCGTCGTGAGAGACGACAGGACTATGATATCGGACGACTTGGACGACTTGGACGTAATTTGCGTGCTCTTGGACATGGAGGTGCGAAATTTGTCTGAGAATATGTTGGAGAACTTGCCGGAGAAACGGTTGGTGCCGGTAACCCCGCGAAGATTCTTGCTTGTGCGATCGGCCGGGTAGCTAGCGGTAGCAGCATTCGCAGCAGCACCGGCAGCAGGCGCACCTGGTCCGCTTCTCCTGTCGGACAGCTGGGGGCTTCCAAAAACGCTGGGGAGGATCTTGGCGAGGAGGGAGCGAAGGGGCGGCAGGGAGACGCAGACGATACCGATGGTGCATTCAGCAATGGTCCAGATGACACTCGAGACGAGGTCGTCTATTCTGTCAGTGATATGCTTTGAAATATCTAGGAACGACGGTCCGGACTTACAGGTGACATCAAGGGGGTTATCAAGGAGGTGGAGATAGGCAAGACGGATGATGGAAGCGATGCAGGCACTGAGATTTGGGTTAGTAAAAGTCGTGACAAAAGTGACGGAAGTAGAATATAGACAAGACTTACAATCCACCGAGGAAGAAGAGACCGGAGATCATGACCTTTTGGCGCCGCGGCAGCTGCAGACGCCAAAACAGCGGGAGAGGCACGATGCACAGCACCAGGTCCGTGGCGACGTTGATGGCCGTGCTGGCATAGAGAAAGTGGACAAATGTGTAGCACTTGGCATTTCTGTCGGTGACGCTCCAGGCGGCGTCGACGGGGATGCACTCAAAGATGGTGGCCGGGATGGACGCGACGCCGAGGCCAATGGTGATGAAGCCGGTGACCTGCAGCACGATTTTCAAAAGGCCGCGCGGGTTGAAGATGTTCATGTACGACGCAATAATGGACATTTTGGTGAAGGCTATGGCGGCCGAGTAAAAGATGTTGGCGACAAACATGAGCTGGATGCAGACCTTGAGCTCGGCGATGATGTTGGCGAGGTCGAGGTTCCAGACGTGCTTGCCGAGGCCGTATTTTGTGGCCGCGATGATGACGGAGCACACGACAATAGTAAATATCGACGCAAAGATGACGAGATCTTTTATTAGTTTTAAATCTTGAAAGTCTTGAATTTAACATGGACGTACAATCATCTAGGAAAAAGCGGCCGGTGTAGAAGCGGCGCACGAAGAGACGGAGACAGACGACAGACGAGATGAGGGCCATGCACACTGCCGAGACGGCGACGACGAGCGGCTCCAGGGTTGAGTGGTCGGTAAAGTCAAACTGGTCGAGCTCGGTGGGCGAGAGGTCTGTCGAGAAGATGGCCCGTTCTCGCAGGCCAGACAGGATGATGGCATGCTCGCGCAATGCCGACAGAGGGACGGCCATGGAGTGTGATGAGTGTTTCTGAGGTGGTGTAGATAATGTCTTTAGATTCTGGTTAAAGATGTCGTTGTCGATGGATGCAATAATGTATAGTGAATGGTTGTTGTAGTTATCGATATGACGACGATCTCAAGAGGCTGAGGAATGCAAATCTACGACAATGGAAAATCAAACAGCAAGAATAATAACAAGAGAAGAAGATCAAGACAAAAAGCATCAATTCTCTAGACAAGGCAAGACATGGGAAGTAGAGGATATATGATGTGTCCATGTTTCTGAGTGCTGACTAGTACTAAAGTAGGGCTCGGAACCAGCTGGTACCGACTGGCATGGGACAAGAGGGTCTGGACTGGACTTGACTACGGGGATACATTGAATCCATTATCAATAAGTTGGGTTGTCTGTCAGATATCTGTAGTCGAGTACCCGTAAGATGTATCATGCGCACTCGACTGGAAAGTGACCAATATTGTCGAGGTCTGACTGTGGAGGCGAAATTGCATACTAGAGGTGATCATAGCCCGGGACTAGGAAATGGTTGTTTTTGTATTTGAAACTGCTCACTTTAATCACTTTGCCTTTCTTTGGTAATTAAGGACAAACTGTTCATTACCGAGCTGAAGACACCGGATAATAAGAAACGAAGAAAAGCAGAACCAAAAAGCGAAAAGAAACCAGCAGCAGCAAATCAATAAATAAATAACGACCAGGGGAGAGCATCGAGATCTGGGATCAAGTAAACGTACTGTAGCGCCAGCCGTGTTCACAGGTAGTCTCACAGGTAGTTGTTGATAACCGTTAATAGTCGTTAATAGTCGTAATAAAGCTAACAGCTAAACCTAACAAAGCCAACAGGTAAAAGAATATGAGACACCACACAAAAGAAGAAGAAGACGCCAAGCGGACAGAGAGGATGCGAGGGACAAAGAAGGCGGCGAGGGATGTGACAGTGACGAGGATTTTGGTCTCGAAGTCGGAGTGAGCTGAATTGACGAGATGATAAGTGACCAGTCAACGATGCATGATGGGTGGAGTTTTCTGAGAGTGAGCCACGCCGTAGAGAAACCCGGTCGATGTCGCAGCCAGAGAGAAGTGCATGACGAGAGTAAAAAGTGAGGCCAATGCGAGGGATACTAGAGCCAATATTGTAGACACTCTTGGAGTCAATGGAATCTAGACTGCTAGACTGCTAGACTGCTTCCAAATTCCACCACGACGATCCATGCAAGGGATAATGTCAACTCTGTACAGGCAATGATCCGTCTCTCCTCTCTTGCTACCACGTCTGCTCGGCAGACTGTGCACATCGTAGAAAAACAATCACCGTTACAGTCCTACCCGTTTGTTATCCGTCTTCCGTCTTCTTTTTTCTGCCTTTTGTCTTCTCTGGTTTTTATTTGTGTCGCACTCGATGCACGTCCTGTACTGGATTCAGTACGACAGACTGACACACTGCCACGTTGTAGATGTCTGAGCCAAGTCGGAGGTTTGTGTATGTGGTATTGTGTTGCTTGATTCTTCTTTGCTTTCGATCATGCGTCATATCCTCCCATCATAAACCAATAAAACGCAAACAATCAAGGAGTTATGTTAAATCAAATAATCAAAGTAAAGCACCCCTGGTTTTCAGCTTTCACCCATCACCCAAATACAGGTCACTAGTCAAAGGTTCTCCGCAAAGTACCCGTATAAGTTACTGGCAACCCATGTTCATAGACAAATTCATAATTATCAACTTAAGCTCGAGTGACCGTGCGCCGAGTTTGACCAGGTTCAGGCTAGCCTTATGGGCCGCCAGAAGCTTGGCTAGGCAGTTGAAGTATTAGCAGTCGCAAGAGTGAGAAAAAAAGAAAGGATACGAGCTGTCATTCATCCTGGCAATACGACAATAGATTTGGGAACGTGCATGTCGATGGACAAGATTGCCGCCACCCCAGAGCTCGCAAAGTTGCCAGGAAAAGTCAAGTACAAGTAGATAGTAGAGTCACCTTGTATCTTGACTGCTTGAGAATGGTTTGTGGATGTGACGCTGATCTCTTCCTACTTTATATATTCCCGGAAGGGAGAAGCAGCAGCTAATCATGAGCATGGCGGTGAGACACCGGAGAGCTTTGAGCGAGAGGAAGAATGTATCGGGTTTGGACGGGAATAGTAGTTCTATCATATTCAAATAGAAACGAAGCCAACGGATATGTCCACGCGTGCGCAGATTCACTACATGCACGCGTCGATAGTCGCGAACAGACAGGTACATCTAGCAAAAGAGGCTTGAATAACGTCTGATCCATAATCTCGGAGAGAGGCACGTCGTATGATACTTGTTGGGTATATATACCTTTCCAGGAACAAGGTCATGGCTCAGACAAAGAAAGATGTGGCTCATTGGGCACACTGCGGCGGGACTATAAACACTATGAACGGGACCGAGCGTATGGATTTATTGGGATTGCAGCCACCACTGCCGCTGCCACTGCCACTTGGATTCAGCTTGTGATATCGATGCAAGATTGAAAAGAGGAGATGAGCCTGTAAGCCACCGGTATATACAGACATTGCGGAGAACAGTCAGTTGATAAAAGTCATTTCTCCGAATAGCCTCATGCTGCTTTGCTTGCTTCTCTTCTCTTACACTGCCTAGTCGCTACTGTGTATTTGTTTTATTTTGATTCGATCTTGACATTGATTTCCGGGTTATTCAATGAACGGTAACTCTTCAGCACCATGCTCATCTTGTTTACTATCTGTCTATCGCTGCGTGTCTCACCGCGGTGGAAATGTAAATACCGTCCTTCTGCTGACAGCCAACGGCTCGGCAAGAAAAGGACTGGCCTCCAACTTTGTCATCAACGGACGGGTCACAAGTACGCTGCATAGTACTTTTAGTGAATAAAACCGTGACAGAAAGCGGTTGAAGCATATTCTTCAGCAGTATCGGTATGCATTAATTACTCTCAGAATTACCAAAAGGCACACTTAATCTCAGTTCAACACCAGAGCATAATCACGACGCAATAATAGCGCTTGAAAGTACCCGCTGTGACGAGAGAATACGATGAGGCTGAACACCCAGCTGCCTCCTAGCCGCCTGATAACTGCCTGCTAGCTGCCTGCTGATGTCTCTGCAGCATGCACATCTACCTGATGTAGTCAAATGCTTCCTTGAATTAATAAAATAAACAAATAAATACGCTATGCTTGCTATGCCAAATCATAAAGTAGAAACTGCCGCTCGCTGCACTCGCCCACTAGGTAAACCGCGTCCGCCCGGTACTATTGCTCAGCGACGACGCTGCACTACTGCTCGCTGGCCGCGGCCGTCCACTACCGTGCCCGCTGCTGCCCTTGAACAGACTCTTGGTCGTCCACATGCTCGTCTTGACCGGCCGCAGCGGCGCCAGCAGCTCTTGCTGTAGCGTCTTGGGCAGGATGTGCGACTGCAGGAACACGCCGGACCGGCCCTTGCTGTTGGTGCCCGCCCAGCACCAGTGGTCGGCATAGAGACACTTGACGTTGGAGATCGTCTCGCCCTTGTCGAAGCTCAGCCAGACCGACGACGAGTCCTCGGCAGCCTCATCGCTTTTGCCGTCTTTCTTTTTGGGGTCCTTGTCCTTGTCCTTGGCGTCGTTGGGCCGCCACTTCCACCGCGTGACCACGCTCATGCCGCTGTCGCTGCCGCTGCCGGCCATGGGCATCTCGTTGTGCCGCGGCGGCTTGATCTGCACCGCCTTGGCCGGGAATGCGCCCACAAACCCGTCGTGCCAGCCCATGCACCACTTGCCTCCCCACTGCTCGGGGAACATGACGCCGACGATGCGCGCATGCGCCAAAAAGTGCAGCATGTCGCCCGCATAGCCCGGCGGGCGTGCCAGTTTCTTGCCGCCCCAGCGGTACATGTGCTCGCGCACGGCCGTGGCCACGGCGGCCTGGCCAATGGACGGCGGCACCTGCGTCGGCAGCGGCGGATTCACGAGGTGCAGATCAAAGTCGTTGGCTTCGACGGGATCCGTGCTCGCGCTGACGCTGCTGACGCCGCTGTTGGATGTTGCTGTCGCTGCTGTACCAGAGGACTCGCCGTAGACGACCGTGACGCCCGGCACAATGGGCAGCGGCTGTGGGTGCCGCGCGAGGTGCAGCAGCAGATGGTCGGGCGTCGTGAACACGGTGGCGTCGCCCTCGCGCACCGTCGTGCCCGCGTGCACGCAAAAGATGCACGCATAGTGGCTCTCGGCCTGGCGCGCCGAGTTGATGGTGTTGCCGAGGTGCGACTTGTAGAGCAGGCGCAGGCGGAAGCGCGCGCCGCCGGCCTTGGTGAAGGTGGCCTCGGGCTTGCGCTCAATATCGAGGCGGACCTCTTCGTAGCTGTGGGCATAGCCGCAGCCGACGCAGCGGCCAATGTTGGCCTGCTTGTTGGCGACGTAGCCGCCGGTCTGCTTGATGCCCTGCCAGTGGCCGCCGGTGCGGAAGAGCTCAGCTCCCTTGCAGAAGCCGCCCATTTGCTGGAAGGAGCTGTGGGGGCCAATGGTGCAGTCGGGGTCGCGCACAAACTCGCGCATCATGGGGACGTCCGAGGCGGCTGTGGTCGACGCCATGGTGGAAATGGTTGCCGTGTCGACCTTGTCGGCCGTGACCAGGCCCTGATCGTACTTCTTCTCAATTGTTTTGTGAAACTTGTCGAATTTCTGCTCCAAAGGTAAGACGTCTTCAGACAGGTTGGGAATCTCGTCGTGATCAATGGCAATGGAGTACTGCTGCCGTGACAATGTCCTCATAGGACGGTCATGACGGTCATGACACTCAAGACTGTCAACCCGGTCGTGGTCCTCATCGTGGTCTAGTCGGGGACTGTCGGGCGCAAGCTGCGATCCCCGGCTGGTGCGTCGCTTCCAGTCCAGCCGTCTGTGGCTGCTGTGGCTGCCCACGTGCGAGCCGGGCCGCGACTGGTGGTGCAGCCGCAGCATCTCCTCGATGTCGTCCACGTTGATGTCTTCTTCATTGCTGTAGTCACGATGCTGCTGTTCATACTCTAGCTCCGCATCAATGATGGCCCCGCCCTCGAGCTGCTCCTCCATGATCCGCGGCCAGTGCTTGGGCGACAGTGGCAGGCTTACGGGCGGCACGGGCGGTGAGGGAGCAAACTTGATAAAGTCCTGGATGCTCTGAGAAGATATGCTCTGCCGTCTGCCGGTCATTGCAGGCGGTGGGAGCATCCCCTCCTTTTGATAGTGGGACTGCTGCTGGTTGACGAGATTGTTGATTCTCTCGGCATGGCTGGCGAGGTCCGCGGGTAGTGACGGAGCAAAGTTCATGACGGGCGATGATGTATAGCTCGTCGCTGCTGATGACAGGTAGGATGTGCGCGCGCCGTCGGTCAGCACGGGACTCGAGGACGAGTACGCGGACGAGTAGGTCGACCGCACGGAGCCGTCCATGTTAAGCGAGTTGAAGCGCGACAGCACGCCGGGACTGGCGGGGCCGGGCCCCGGGCTACCTGGGGCATTGCTGGCGACGTCGTATTCCAGGGTCACGATATCACGCGACGACTTCTTGCGGATGTTTGCATTTGTATTTGAGCTGGCAACTGGGGTGGCAGCGCCGTTCTGGTGGTTGAGCTGCTGGTGGCTGCGGACCCAGGCTGATGTGCGTGGAATCGTTGATGGCAGAGGCGGCATGTGTGAGTGTAGATGAGAGTTTGTGTGGTTTGTGTGGGCGACACTGGCCAGAGTGCTCATGGTCGGTGCAATGCTGGCCGAGTAATCCAAGACCGACGACGCATCGTAGCCCTCGGGGTGGTCGTACAGCTGGTACCGCTCTGAGTGGCCCGTGGTGACGGAGGATTTCGTGCTGGCACGGCGCAGGTTGCTGGACGAGACATCGTCGCCCTCAGTCGTGGCTGACGTGGCTGCCGACATTCGCGCCTGTTTCATCAGTGACAATCGCGACCGCCGCTCGGCCATTGTGATGCCCATATTCCCTATATTCCCGATATTCGGGGGCAGAGGCGGGATGGGCGGGATAGATGGCAATGGCGGCAGCGGTGGAAAAGCACTCCTTTTCGGCATTGCTTCGTAGTCCTCGCTTCGTTTTGACTCTTCGCTTGCTGCCGTCCTTGTCATTTTCGCCTCGCCCTGCTCGGCCCTCGTCTTTGCCTCGCTCTGCTCGGCTTTGGTTGTCTCCAGTGAGGCCCGCGGCGGCTCCAGCTTGAGACGGCGCATGACATTGATCACATCCAGCGCAAACGACCGCGTCGCCGCCTGCAGCTCGGAAAACTTGCCGGCCTCGAACGTGCCGAGCTCAATGTAGTCCTCAAAATCGTAGAGTAGGTCCTCGACCTCGCGCCGGCGTCGCTCGACGTCGTCGTGCTGCAGCATGGCGTCCTTGAAGGCGTCGCCGTACTTTTGCACCTGGCCGTCCCAGACGGGCTGCAGGCGCTTAAGGGCGCGCTCGCCCTCGCGCACGAGAGCGCGGCCGCAGCGCACGAGGTCGTCGCGGACAGTCTGCTCGATGCTGTTGTCGTCGTCGGCATCGTCTGCGTTGGTGATGGCGTCGCTGCCGCGTGCGACGACCTCGCGGAAGGGGCGAACAATGAGTTCGTCGGCGTCGACGCCCATTTTGTAGACGTAGCTGTTGTTTTTTTACGTATTTCTGATATTTGTGACTGTGGTGTTGTTTGTCTATTCCGGTCTTGAATTCGTAGATTGGTAGCACAGGCTAACGTGCCAGAAGGAGGATGCAATGGCAGTATAAGTATAAATTTGAGTCTGGAACTTGTAACTTAATACGCACTGCTTCTAGACGTTCTTCTAGATTATTCTTGCATCAACCGACAATATATATGAAAGACAGAAGACAACTCGGGAATGATGCAATGCTTGACTGGAGGATGAGGACGGTGATCGTTTTGTTCTTCTTCTTCTTCTTCTTTTTCTATTCTTCTATTCTTCTACTCTTTTCTTGTTAGTCTCGTTCGTCTTAGTCTCTCGACACTATTCTCTACTCTACTCCGTGAACTCAACATCTTTAGACCCTGACTTTCCACCCTCCATCCAGAACAAGCATACAAAGTAGACGCGGACCAGGGGTAGGAAGACTTGGCCGAGCTAGTGGAAAGTTAAAATAAGCTAGATGATGATCATAACGATTTGATCATCTCGTATTTTTGGTGTTGAAGTTCACATAGCTCATTTAATTTAAGTTGATTCATTTTAGTACATCTACCTCAAGTACACATCTCTATTGAACTACTGCACATCTACCTCTACCTGGTACAAATTCAATAGTTTGTCTGAATTAGCTGCCATTTTGGTCAGAGTGCGTAATACTCGTCGGTGGCCAGATTGGCTGTAACGTCTCGAAACGAGGGCCGTGGACGTGGGACAGGAGGCTAACAACTAGCGAGGGAAGACTGCTCACAATATACACTAAATAAAGCCAAGTCCAAGTAGAAATCACATCAAGAAGGTGAGCACGAGCGAAGAGGTCGAGTTAAGTCTTTGACAAGACGGCAAGTGTTCTTGGTATGCAGTGGCTTGAACGGCAGGCTTGGTGGTGGGATCTTGTCTAGATAAAGGCTGGTCTTGGAGTCTTGGAGTCTTGGACTTGACCTTGACCTTTCCATATTAACCAGATATTCTTCTATATTTCTTCTATATTCCTGGCGTCCGAAAGCCTCGGTGACTGGTTAAAGAGAAGATGGACCCGAGGAGAGCAAGTAGAAGTAGACGAGCAGGTGGGTTCACTCCGGATCTGTCCAGGGGCATATGAAGGGATATCTGCAGCCCGACTTGCGCCTTGAAGACTGATGAATAAAGACTGAACATGAATGATGAACGCATGGTCTGTTTTTGTTTATCCCTTGTTCTAGAGCCAACGCCATCGAACCATGCATTGTCAACGGTGATGCTCTGCTAGTGTTTCAGCAGAGTAGATCTGGTCGGTAGCATCGAATAGAGATGGATAATAACTGTGGGAGTGATCAGGCAGACGATCCAAATAAGCCAACCACTCCGTCACCTGAACTCGACGTCGTACCGAACCAAGCACTCGATGCGTACTGATCAACACGCGTAGTCTTAAATGCATAATGCAACATAAACCCAGCCAGCTCCAACACCTCACCAATAGCCATACATACTTCGTATCAAGATAACTACAAACGCATATAGATGCCATCCGCTTCGTTCACTTCCATTGCCATCATCTTTATTCTCCTCCTCTCCTCCTCCACCTCGGCCTCACCAATACTGGTCTCGCCGACAGAGTCAAAGCACTCGTCTGCATTATCCTCTTCTAGTCTGGCCTGCTCGTATGATGGGTCTATATTCCGGACTATTATGCGGAGTAATTGAAGATGTCAATGTGAATAGATATAGATATAGATTAAGTGTAGACTAGACGTCTCTTCCTCCTCGTCGGCCAAATACCCCCATCTTCGAGGATCAGCTCATGCACCCACACTCGGTATCTACGCCCAGAATACGACCAAGATACTCTTCTCCTTGTCAATTAATCAGTGAAAACTCTACATCCTATTTGTAACAGATACTCCCACGCGTTGTCGACCAGGTAGACACAGATACAATGTACACGGTGACAAGCTTCACTAGTCGAGCAGACAAGCTAATACTAATACCACTTACATCCATACTAGCGCGCCTCGCCCACGGAGCTAACCCCGGCTGTCAACGAGAAAAGCGGGTCGTTTTCAACGTCATCCGCAAAACACATCACTGGAATCAAGCACGTGGGCTGTCTGGCGTTTCTGGCGTTGAGCGTTCTGGCTCAACAAGGTCCGTCAGTTGAGTCTGGTATCTTAATCTTGTAGTTTTATTTTATTTCTACATAGTATTTTCCTGGATTATTTGTTTGGATAATAACCAACGTCTGTATTCACTCTTATTCCCTGCTCATTGCCAACAGGCCTCGATTCTTCTGGGCAATCCTCCGTTCTACAGAATGAGACTATAGCATCTGTCTTCTCTTCTCTATATCTTCTCTCTTGTGGTCATATATTATATTCTTCTTTTACTCCGTAAAATACCTGCTGTAACACTATCCTAGCTGCATTCAACTATTCTCCGGTCTCTTGCTTGCGTCGTACTCTCGCAATACTCCGTCTCCTGACGATGTCTCACCAGCGTTCGTGGGACAAATACTTGGATGGGACCTTCTGGATATAAGTATTGAAGAATAGTATCGACGAATAGTATTAAGAACCGAAGAAATATAACATAATATCAGTCCAAATATACGCATAGACGCGAGATGGCGACAGTTACCGACGAGTGCAGCTACGTCAAAGTTAGTATCATCAAGTAGCTCTCCTCGCTTTCTAAAATTGATAGTTGAACAGTCGAACTACTCAGTACTCCAAACCAGTTCTCTTCTTTGCATTTACGAGTGTGCCTGCCGATCACCAACTTCATACAAACCCCATCTAGCAAGGGTGAGCAGGGCTCCCAACGGGCTGTATTCAACATCATCTACCCTGCTACTCTCTGCCTTTTTCTACCTTTCTCTACCCTACCATATCTGCTTCTTATTCTGCAAGTACTCTACCTAGCTATGTCGATCTCTCTGGACCCTCATGATGTACACACAGCCATGTTGATATGATGGATTGCTACAGTACATCGTGGCATTGACATCAGACATCATGGAATATATAGAGCACATGATCGGTGTTTCTGGCCGAGGAGATGTAGATTCAGGATGAAGAACAGAGAGGAACACCAGACTAGACAGGCAGACAAACACAGAAGAAAGGGGGCCCTCTTCAACTGCCTTCACCGAAAAGTACCCGGATGCTCCTTCGACCTTCTAGCCCTTCTTAGCCTCTATTTGTCTTGTTGAACCTTTGCAAGTTACTGCTAGTCACTGCTGATCTACGCCGTCTTTTTTAATTTCAACGGCTTCCATTATTCCTCGCTCGGTCTCGCTCATCTTTCGGAGATGGGCGTGGTGCGGGAATACGTAGACTGGAAGACCAAAGGCCCAGGAAAGGAGCTACAGACAAGTGTCGCGTGCTCTTGTATTCTGTCCCAACATACTCTCATCATATTTACAGAGAACAGAAAGTAGAGTACAGGATCGAAGATGCAAACAGGGGTGCGATGCTGGATGCTGATCTGTAGTTGCCTGTTGTCTGTGCATTACGACCTGCTCGTCACAAAATAAAAATAGTAAATCATCTCTTCGTATCTAGTCTATTATATAATCAACTTTGGCATCGGACATTGCACACCACTACACTACACCACAGTGATTCCGTTGGCGCCCGTCTCAATCACCTTGAATGCCGCCGCATCGCCCTGCCCGCTGGCCGCCGCCGCATACGCCTCGTCGCTGCGGTCGCACAGCACGTCCAGGTCCCGTGCGCTCAGCACCTCCCGGTCGTCGCCCGACAGCGAGTACACCTGGCCGTCCTTGAGCAGCAGCGACCGCAGCGTCTCCGCGTCGAGGTCGTCGGCGTCCTCCTCTTTCTCTGTAGACGCTTTGACGTCTTTGGCGCTCTTGGAGTCCATCTTCTGGCCCATGGTCCGGAACCCGCCCTTCTTGATCACCAGCTTCTCCAGCCGCCGCTTCGCATCCGCGCTCATCAGCAGGTCCTCTTCGACCGTGCCCTTGGTCGCCAGACGGTACACCACCACCGGCCGCGTCTGCCCAATGCGGTGCGCCCGGTCCTGCGCCTGCAGGTCCTGCTGCGGGTTCCAGTCGCTGTCAAACAGAATCACCGTGTCGGCGCTCGCCAGGTTGATGCCCTGGCCGCCGGCGCGCGTCGACAGCAAAAAGAGCCGGTAATCATTGTCCTTGTTGAACACGTCAATCTGCGCCTGGCGGTCGCTGTGCGCGACGCTGCCGTCGATGCGGCACACGCGCCAGCCGCGCAGGTCCGCGCAGTACGCTTCCAGCAGGTCGAGCTGTGTCTTGAACTGCGAGAAGATGAGCACCTTGTGGCCCTTTTCAAACAGAGCCGGCAGCAGGCGGTCCAGCAGCAGCATCTTGCCCGACGCCGTGACAATCGACTGGTCCACGACCAGCTCATTTTCGTTCTCGTCTTCGGGAGAAGCCTGCCATGGGCTGTAAAAGTTGTGCGGGCTGTTGCAGACGAGGCGCAGCTGCATCAGCGGGTTGCCCAGCTTCTTGTTGGCAATCTCGCGCTTTGCCAGCTCCAGCGTCTGCACGCGCTGCATCTCTTCGGTCGAGAGGCCGCTGTTCTCGGCGTCGTGGCTGTTCTCCTCCTGCCGGGCCTGCTCCAGGTACTCGTCGCGCAGGGCCGCCTCAAACTCGTCGTCCGACATGAGGTCCTCGTCCGACGCGTCCGCCTCGTGGTATTTGCTCGTAGTAACCCGCCGGCCGCGTGCCGTTGTGCGCGACCGCCCACAGATACTGCCCGACGGTGTCGAGTGCCGACTGGACTTGGCGCTCTTGGGCAGTGACTCTTCGACTGCAGGTGATGTCTTGCGCTTTGTAGAACCGGTAGTCCCGGTAATCTTCGTTGTCTTGTTCGTCTTGGGCGTGACCAGCTCTGAAGGCGGTGCAACCTCGATAGTGATGACCGGCACTTCCGCAGGTGTCTTGCGGCCCTTGCCCATGAGCAAGGCAAATGCATTCTTGGCCTTGCTAGCAGGTGCTGCCGGTGTCGGTGTCAAGGCCTTGTCGGCCGTCGTTTTAGCCCGCGGACTGCTCCGGATAGGAATCGAAACATCTTCCACATTGATCTCCTCAACCTTGCCTGAGCGTCTCGCTCGCGTGCTCTTAGTAGGCTTGGACTCGGCAGCAGCTTCCTCCATTGCATCATCCGTAGCTTCGTCCTCGTCAATAACAGTAGCCGCTGTGCTCAGCC
This sequence comes from Ophiostoma novo-ulmi subsp. americana, assembly GCA_029298975.1. Lineage (NCBI taxonomy): Eukaryota > Fungi > Ascomycota > Sordariomycetes > Ophiostomatales > Ophiostomataceae > Ophiostoma > Ophiostoma novo-ulmi. Next base: position 3,139,214 of record JANSMA010000004.1, on the reverse strand, counting down.
GGCTAGACGACCGCTGCTTGGTTGCTTTTGCTTTTGCTTTTGGTGTGGATTTTGTCGTCCCAGCCTTACTGTTGACTACTTTTTTCTTCTCCTCCTCCTCCTCCTTCTTGGCGAGTCTGTCGGTAATCTGCTCGGCCACCTTGTCCTCGAGGTACGCGCGCGTGTCGATTGTCTTGTCGCTGATCGCATTGTACAGGTCTGTCTGCTCCTTGGTCATTGGCGCATACAGAATGTACTCGCGCTTCTTGGGCAGGTAGCTCGCGACGTCCGCCTTGACGCGCCGCAGCAGCAGCGGCTGCAGCACCATGTGGATCTTCTTGACCAGGTCCTGCTTCATGCTATCCTCGATAAAGTCGGCCGTCGTCGTCTCGTCCTGCAGCTCGCTGCTGAAATCAAACCAGCTGCTAAACGCCTCCCAGTCGGTAAAGATCTTGGGCATCAGGAAATTCAGCAGCGACCACAGCTCTTTCAGGTTGTTCTGCAGAGGCGTGCCGGTGATGAGGAAGCGCGTCGCCGACCGGAACGCCTGCAGCTCGCGGAATAGCTTCGAGTCAAAGTTCTTCATGCGGTGGCCCTCGTCAATGATGATAAACTCCCAGTTGATCTTGGCCAGGTCCGCCCGGTCGCGCAGGATAATCTCGTAGCTCGTGCACACGACGGGGAACTGCTCCGTCGGTCGACCCTTTTTCAGGTTGCCCTGGATCTGGTCCTTGAACAGCGCCTTGCGCTGCTGCGGCGAGCCGTGGTACATGACGACGGGGATCGACGGCGTCCAGTGCTTGAACTCGTTGATCCAGTTGTTGAGCGTACTCAGCGGGCCGACGATCAGGTGCGGGCCCAGGTAGTTTTCCTGCTCGCGCAGCAGCGCAATCAGCGAGATGGTCTGCACCGTCTTGCCCAGGCCCATCTCGTCAGCCAGGATGCCGCTCATGTTTTGCAGACAGATCTCGAGCATCCACGTGAGGCCCTCGAGCTGGTAGTCGCGCATCTTGCCGCCAATGAGGCACTTGGGCTGCGTCGCCATCTCGAGGTCGTGGTTGCCCAGCGTCTTGTTGCTGCCGTCCTCGTCAAACACAGTGCCGACGCGGCCGAGCACCTGGGTCTTCTTGGTGAGAATGTCGCTAAACGCGGCACTCTGCCGCAACAGCTCGTCGAGCTCGCGCGCCTTGGCTTCGCGCTCGGCCTTGGAGTGGGCCTTTTTCTTGTTCTTGCGGCGCATCGCGGCCACGCGGCGCTCCTCCTCGACTGCATTGGCCTTTTGCGCACGGCGCTCCTCGGCCTCCATCAGCATCTGCTCCTCTGGCGTCATTGGGGCCTCCATAAAGTCGTCGTTGTCCTCTTCCTTGACGGACAGATAACTGTCAGCCCCACGGGCAGACAATGACAAGGCTGGACTCATTGTCGCAAAACCTGGACCATGCACTTTGGTGAATTAAGTTTGCAAATCGATCTTGTGAATCTGTGAGCTGAGCCGTGTATTTGTACCCGAATCCAGGCTGGTGTAACCTTGAAAAGTGAAGCAAAAGTGAGGTCAAAGTGAGGTCAAAGTGAGGGCAGTTCTAATGTTCAGAACGAGAAAATGAAACTGGAAAACTTTAAAGAAAATCAATCAAAAAACAGCCGTGAATTCAAATCGTCCAAAACCAATGGCTGTCTTGACAAACTGGGTTAATTGGCGATGGTGGTAAGTTGATTCAGCGCGAGGATCAGACGTCACGATTCAGCAATTCAGGTGCTGGCGGCCAGGGGCGCGCGTCGCGTCACGCCGTGCAATCAATTAAACTTTTTCAGGGAGTACAGGGATCGAGGCCCACTTTACACCGAAAGAGAGACGCGGAGTCACGCGAGCACTATCGACTCCAGATAATTTAGATAAGGGATTCCTCTTATCGCAGCCCCTCATGACTCAGCAAGCACGAAAAGAGAGAAGCTCGGGTGCGGGGCACTAATAAACCTACAGTAAAAATTAGAGTCAACATCACGAGAGTTTGTTGTTTTTGGTTTTTATACGTCACTTTTGCGATTTTTATTTTCTTTGTCATCTCGACTACCGCCAAACTGTCCGTCCTACGTTTCTTCCGTCCTTTTGCGCTTCGGAGTTTCACCATTCCAGCGCCACCATCCACGCCATTTTCCTTTGCTCGACTCTTTTCGACGACGACAACCTTTAGATCGACGGCACAGTACAGAACAGCCACCATGGCCGCAATTGCTACCCAAAAGTACACTCCCGCCGAGGAGACCGAGATCAAGAAGTGGGTGGATGCTGCCTCGTCCGTCGAGGCCTCGTCCCCCGTCCTTGCTGAGCTCAACACCCTGCTGGCCACCCGCACCACCATTCTCGGCTCCAAGCCCAGCCAGGCCGACGTCGCCCTCTACACCAAGCTTGCTCCCATTGTCAAGGCCTGGTCGCCCGATCAGCGCACCGGCAAGGACGGCCTGCCCAACATTGTCCGCCTCGTCGACTTTGTCCAGAACCGCGGCTCCGACATCTTTGGCATCGAGGTCACCGACAAGATCGCCATTGATGCCGAGGAGGTCCTCTATGTCGCACCCCCCGTCGATGCCAAGGCCGAGAAGGAGCGCCTGAAGAAGGAGAAGGCTGCTGCCGCCGCCGCTGCTGCCGGTGGTGCCCCCGCTGCTGCCGGTGAGCAGAAGCAGGTTGCCGACCGCACCAAGAAGGCCAAGGAGCCCAAGGCCGCTGCTGCTGAGGCCCCCAAGGAGGGTGAGGCCAAGGATGGTGCTGCCGCTGCTGCCGCCGCTGCAGGCCTGCCCACCAAGAAGAAGGAGAAGAAGGAGAAGCAGCCCGGCGGCCGCCAGAAGGCTGCCCCGCCACCGCCGGCCGCCCCTACACCTTCTCTGATTGACCTGCGTGTGGGCCAAGTTCTCAAGGCCATCAAGCACCCCGAAGCCGACTCGCTGTATGTATCGACGATTGCCATGGGCGATGCCGCCGGCAGCCCGGATACCGAGGAGTACGAGGGCCAGGTTGTGCGCACAGTGTGCTCGGGCCTGAACGGCCTGGTCCCCCTGGAGGACATGCAGGGCCGCCGTCTTGTTGTGGTGTGCAACCTGAAGCCCGTCAAGATGCGCGGCATCAAGTCGGCCGCCATGGTGCTGGCCGCATCGCCGCGCCTCAAGGAGGGTGAGGAGGACCACCACGCCGGTCCCGTTGAGCTAGTGAGCCCCCCCGCCGATGCACCGGTGGGCACGCGCGTGTACTTTGAGGGCTGGCAGGGCGAGCCGGAGAAGCAGCTGAACCCCAAGAAGAAGGTGTGGGAGACGTTCCAGCCCGGCTTCACGACGACTGCCGATCTGGAGGTTGCCTTTGATGCCGGTATCGTCAAGGAGCTGGGCAAGGAGGGCGTGGGCAAGCTGGTTGCTGCCACGGGCGGCGTGTGCACGGTCAAGTCTCTGACGGGCGCCACTGTGCGGTAAGCATTGCATTTGAATCAAGTACGAGCAAGAAAATATGTATGTTTAGGTATGATACTGCATAAAATCACAAAACAATTAGATCAAGATATGCCGGTATATGATTTGGAATGAAACGTATGCTTATATTCGTAGGCGGTCTAGCCGGGGTATCATTACAAAGCTATGAGCAGAAGACAATGACAAGACAAAGGAAAGGAAGATACATCAAAAATGTGAAAATAAAGGGTAACACGAGAAGGGGGAATATATAAGAGAAAGGGAATCAAGCAGAATATAGCAAACAACAAGGTCACTCGACAATAGGCGACATGACCAGGATGACCCATGCAACAGAGCCGTCAACATCCTTGAGCGACGTCCAGTGACTCATGAGCCGCTGCATTTTGGGCTCGCGCGCCTTGTTCAATACCGACGGCGGCCGCTCGCTGCTGTCTCTGCGCCGGCCCGTCCGGCCGCTGGGCACATCATCCTGCTCATCCTGTCTCGAGTCCCGTCTCGTCTCCCGTTTCGTCTCCTGTCGCGACAGCCGGCCTTTGCCCAACAGCAGACTCGACCGGCGCGACGTGCCCGCAGGCACGCTATCAAAGTCGTCACCCGTGCCCAGGAAAGTGTTGGGCGATGCCAGACCGGCACCGAGGCCAGCGGACAGCGCACCGGGTGCACACGTGAGACCGGGCACGCCGCTGCTGGCGGCGGGCACAATGAGCTCGAGGCTGGTGGACTCGGACGTCACGATGCGCTGGCGCACATTAGCCCGGAAGACGGGCGTGATGGACGGCGAGCCGGCGAGCTCCGACAGCACGGCAAACACGTCGTGGTACATGACGGCATCCTGGGCGGCGGGACCCAGGCCCAGCAGCTCGAGCATGGGGATGGACGAGAAGGCGACCTTGAGGCGCGAGACGGAGCCAGACGACGTCTGCGGTGTCTGCGGTGTCGGCACGTACTGCAGGACCATGAAGCGCGAGTATGTTGCGAGCCAGTCTGTCGGCAGGACAGGCGACACGGGATGCGGCTTAGAAAAAGTCAGGCCCGGCGTCGGGGCCGACATGAGACTGGGAGCGGGAGTGGCAGCGCCTGCACGCGGCGGCATTTCGCCAGCATCGACGCAGGCAGTGAGGGTGGCGGCACGCGACGAGGAGCGCACACTTGACGCGTCGTCGGTAGTCACATATGCCTTGCGTCTGCGCGAAAAGGGGTTGCCCTTGAAAAAAGACGTCTTGGACGGCTTTTCGGTGCGCGACTGGGGGCGTGCAGGAATAGTCACTGCGGGTGTAGAGACAAAGGGAGCAGGCATATCATAGGTGGACATGACGCTCATGTGGTGGTCGTCAAAGTTGGTGGGGTTGACCTCGGGCGGCACGGGCGCCGTCGACAAAGGCTGCACGGACAGCGCGTGCACAATATCGTCTTGCGACTTGACGGCGTCGGTGACATCGACCAGGCCGCTCAGGATAAAGCGCACGCGGCCGCTGGCGTTCTTGAGCGGGCACACGGACACGAGACTCCAAAAGGGCCGGTTGTCGCGGTGGTTGCGGCTCAGCACGAGCTCCTCGGTGAACTGCTCCTGGTTCTTCTCGGTCTGGCTGGGCTCGGGGCCGCGGAAGAAGCGGCCGGTGCGCGGGATGTGCTCGGAGCATTCGTAGCCCAGCAGGTGGGCAAAGCTATCCGACGCATAGACAATGGGGTTGTCGGGCCGGTACGGGTCGGTCAGACAAAAGGCGCGGCCGAGACCGGCAAACGTAAAGGGCGAGTCGGCAGCACCGGTGGACGAGGCGCCGAGCGACGCCTTCATGCGCAGGCCGAGCTGGTGCTTGGCGAACTCGGGGTAGATGTGGCGCAGCACACGGTCCTTGATGTGGGCGTCAACGTCGCCAAAGAGCATCTCGAGGCCGGGCAGGATGGAGCTGGAGACGTGCTTGACGTCGGTATTGAGGGCCTTGGCGAGATGGGTGGGCAGCTTCAGGGGGTCGGTGGCGGTGATGCAGGTGAACTTGGTGGAGATGTTGGCCATGAGGGCGGTGACGCCCTGCAGGGCCATGGCATACTCCTCGACCTTTTCGAGAAACTCGAGGTTCTCGGTGCCGCCGGCAGCGCGCGTGTAGGCCCAGAGGCGCTCGCGGGCAACGGGGTGATCGAGCACAGCGCGGACAGTCTCCCAGGAGAAGAGGTCTTCAAAAGATTGGGACTGGAACTGGGACTGGGACTGGCTGTCATCCAGAGTACGGCCGTCGAGGGACGCAGACCCGTCGCTCTTTGCCTTGTAGCTATAGTCACTCTTGTGGCTTTTGCTGCTCTGGGTGCTCTGGGTGCTCTGGGTAAATTTCTCGCGCGTGGGCGACAGCCGCGACGAGCCGTCGGCGTTGTAGTCGATATACCGGCGCAGCACGGCACTGTTGGTGTGCAGCGAGAGGCCCGAGTTGCTGCGCAGGCGGCTGACGGAAAACGTGTCTGGCGTGGCCGAGCGCTGGCTGCGGTCGGACTGGGACTGGGACTGCGACTGGGTGCTGCGGGTGCTGCGGGTGCTGCGGGTGCTGCGACCGGTCTGGGCCGGCGGGCTACCATTGGCGGCACTGCTGACCGTGTTGAGAGTCAGAGTGGGAGACACGAGGCTGGCATTGCGCCGTCTCTCGTAGAGCGAGCGGGCCGGGGCCGACATGTCATTTGCGTCTCTGGCGTATTTTGCGTCTCTGGCATCTTTTGTCTTTCTCTCTGATTTCTCTGATCTCCCTGATCTCTCTGATCTCTCCTGTCTGGATCTGCTTTTCAGAACAACCTCCTCCTCGGTCACGGCAAGAGATGCAAGGGAGAGACTGCGTCTGCGCTCGCTTTTGTTGACAGTGCGTGTGCGCGGGGAGGGAGGTGCTTGCGACTGCGTGCAAGACTGTGGCGGTGTCTGCACTTGTGCCTTTAGGGTAGTGGTAGAAGCTGGGGGGAGGTGATAGGAGTTGAAAGAGGAGAGCGAGACTGAGACGGGATCATAGCCGACCATGCCGACGGGAGCAGACGGCTTGGCCATGGCGGACGGGTGGTGGATCTGGTTCTTATATTGTGATGAGTGGTGTGTTTGATTTTGATTTTGAGTTTGAGTATGAGACTGAGTGTGAGAATGCAGAGTCTGTGAATATGCCGAGGTGGTTGATGGTTTTCTGACCGTATTGGTCATTGTGGCGGTAGCCGACATTGTGCGAGATGGACAAAGACAATAAAGACCAGTTTTAGAAAAGTAAAGGTAAAAGATACAGGCTACGAGAGAGATGGACGATCTTGAGAAAGAGATAAACTGGACCGATTGTAGACGGAAGCGGATTGGCCGGCAAGATGGAGTGTGCGTATGCAAGGGGAAGCGATATGCAGGGTGACTGATGGACGTGATGGTGAGTCGGTGAGTTGTGGTTGTGGTTGGAATGGTTGAAGCTGGGTGAAGCTGGGTGAATCAGATGAGATGCAAATCAAAAATCAAAGATTAAATCCAAGAAGCAAAATCAAAAGAAGAAATGCGGCGGGGAGGAGATATACGAAGCTGGAGATACGAAAAAGAATGCAATCAATATATCATGGACTATTGAAGAGTTATATATATAAACAAAGGCATAAGCAAATGCAATAATCAACGTATAGACGACTCCGTAAGTTACAACAAATAACACTACTTCAGGAGTGCCGAGATCGATGCTGCATGCACGTCTAGTCAAGTGGAAGCCCGGAGATAGAACCACATGTAGACAGCAACTGTCTACTGTCAAAGCCTTTCGCCCGACCTCTCCAGTATGTTAGAAGTAAGATACTTCGTAGTCTGCAAGATCCCGAAATCCCAACAGTACGTACTCTCGAGATTCTGCGGTCGTCTGGAATTACAATGCTTGTCCTGGTCGACGCCAATCACACCAATGCACGCAATCGAAATCTGCTAGCTCAGCTGGCTCTGCCCTCCTCTGCACAGCTGAGCCAGTATCTGTGTCTGTATATCCAAGTATTTGAATATCTTTTCTGGGGTTTCCAGGGCTTCCAGCGATATTTTCTCCTCTTCTCTCGGCGGCCTTCCGCCTAGAATCTCCAGCAGCAGGGTCTTACTCTAAAAGGAAACAGGACAGCAGCGTGACAGAGAACAGCCGACTAAAAAGACTGAAGACTAAAAACTAAAAACTAAAAACTAAAGACTACGAAGACTAAAGGAGAGAAGAGGATCAAGACAGGGGCTTGCTCCACCCGGCCCACGTTACTTGCCGGTGTACAGCTCATAGAGTCTGTACGAGTCCCGATTCCGCTTTGTTTTTTTTTTTTTTTTTTTTTTTTTTTTAATAAATGCAAATCAGCAAGACTCCAATGAGATACAATGCGACATTGCACGATCGGTGCGACTCTGTGCGATACATGATGCATGCATAACTGGAAAATGGAGCAGTGCATAAGTTGGGAATAGAAGGAACCAACCCCAACAGAGTGCACAGACTGTACATAAGGAGCGGGAGGGACTTGTGTAATGGAGTGGATGAAGAGGAAAGACTGGCTGAACTGCGACAGCGAGCGGAGCGGAGGAAGAGGAAAGACTGGCTGAACTACGAGTGCGAGCGGAGCGGATGAAGAGGAAAGACTAGCTGAACTGCGGGTGCGAACTAGAGGAGTACGGGATAGAGAAGGACAGCCGCCGGGAGCCATAGTCGTCGGGCTGACATGTACGGCACGATAATCAAAAGGACTGATGTTGAGGACCGAGGAGTGCTGGTGGCGATGTTGATGCACACGGCTGCACAAGTACGTCGTACAAGAATGCGTGCCACAAAGACCAACGTAACAATCAGACGACATGTAGTAGTATTATTGAAGAATTATTGGAGTGTTATTGAAGTATCTTACAACAAGTACAAAGTAACCCATAGGCTGGCATGGTGTGATGGCGCCGATGCAACTCGAATACTACTCTGTCTCCATATCCGTCAAACTATGCAGATGAATGTCCAAGCATAATATTGACTCTAGCCTCATCTACTTACTGAGGTTACGGGGGTAAATAAGCGCACCATGTCAAGCACATTTAGTATTATAATAGTGTAACTATTGATGGAGTAGGTACCTGACAGGGTGCGTTTACTTATGCCTGCTACCTTCGTATTGATTTATTGACATGCCTCGTGGTGGACTGCTACGGTCATCATGGCTCGCTTGTCGCCGATAAGAGATCCGTGCGCAAGCTCAGAGCTAGACAGCCAGAGCCCTAAAGAAAGAAGGCTGACCATTGATTCGCCAATAATAGAAATACTAGCAATACTCCATGACGCCTCTGCTACACCGAATCAACAAAACAGATAGGAATCCCGAAAGATACTAGCCGTGTCAAGTCCAAGCTAGAGTGTAGAATAATGGATTCCAAGGAAGCGGCGAGCAGTCGAGTTCAGCTAATAAACAAGAGGGAGTCGTCGTGGAGGGGTCAGGAGAGAAGAGAAGACAGGAAAACCATGCAAAGAGGCACAGACAAGAGATATGCAGTAGCAAAACCAAATGCAAATATATATATATATATAACAGCCATAGATCTGTGATAAGGAACGGATCTATCTACATATGACCTCAGTGCGTGCCCTGTGCGTAGGTGTGATATTGTATCTGGCGGCACATCTGAGACAGATGTGACAGATGTGACAGATGTGACAGGAATCGATATCATATCGACCAGATTGGCGGCTGATAGAGGTTATTCAGGACGGAATCATTCAACCGTGCATATCGGAAATGCGAAAATGCGAAAATGAGATGATGAGCATAATGGCAATTTAAATTTAGCAAAGCATTAATCACGGCTGTTGGGCCAAGTGAGACATGCAACGATGAAGAGTTGACAAGGGAGTAGGCGTTGAGTAAATGAGAGACAGGAAAAGGAGGGGGGAAAATAAGAGAAAAAGAAAGCATACCAAGACCAGGTGACCAAAAAGATGAGCACAACAAGATTCAGATATACAGTAATTAAAAATAACAAGACAATGGGAGATCATTCTTGTCTGGTGATCTCTCGTGATATGCGCAGGCATCTGTCATCTTGCCGGCTGTCAGGTCATCAGTACTGCCATTTAACAGGCAATGTATGAGAGAGTGTGTTCGTCTGAACGAGACACAGCACAGCAAGCATTATTCATCAACTCATCTCAAGTATCTCAAGTATCTCAAGCAAATACAAGGTAACACTGACCCCTGCCGACCCATCCAGCTGGATACACTGCATTACAAAGAACTGACTTTGTTGTGCAAGCTGGACAGATACAAGTTGGAATGACTGCTGAAATGACACCGGGTGAACCGAGGCACATAAACTACTTTGCATGAATAATAACCAACAGAGGCATGATTGTCGGCGAAAAGCAGCACAGAGCAGAGAATCGGCTGGTTGCCGCGAGCGGAAAGGGTTGACATTCTCCATAATGGACGCCGACACCAAATCCCTGTCGAGTATTTCACATCCTTGTCAGCATGAGTCTAATTTTCGAGTACGGAGTATCCTCTTATGCTTCTCATGCTTGCCAGCCATACGAAGTAACTCAACAAGTCCGGGCTGGAGAAACGGCCTTCCATTGCGATCGTCACTACACCGGTCGGCACGCTGTCCCTTGTCGTTAATTTTATGTATTTATGTATTTATGTATTTATGTATTTATGTATTTATGTATTTATGTATTTATGTATTTATGTATTTATGTATTTATGTATATATATTTGTATATTTATATATTTAAAAAGTAGAGGACTGCACAGACTCACCGTACTTTGTATTTCAAATGATAATGCCAATACGACGTTAGCTAGAGAGAGGGAGAGTAAATAGAAGAATAGAAGAAGAGAAGAAGAGAAGAAGAGAAGAAGAGAAGAAGAGAAGAAGAGAAAGAAAGACTGATCTGCCTTACCGGTCAAGCCGTCGCCCTAAAGTAGAAGAAGTGCATATACATTATTCTTTTTATGTAATTACACGTTAAACAATGCAATGCCATGTGAATACAATGTCTACTTGACGACTAATACTCACTCACGCTCGGCGGCCGGTCGTCTGCGCGCGTCCCCCAGTCGCTCTCCGTCGTGCCCAGCGTCAGCACCAGCTCCTTGCCCTCGGTAAAGAACGAATGGTCCACCCAGCTCTTGGTGTAGGGCACGCCGTCCAGCGTCGCGCTCTGGATAAAGACCGCCTTGTACGTCGCGTCAAAGTTTGTGCTCCGGATCACCGCTGTCTGGCCCGTCTGCGGGTGCGTCACCGTCACGCTCTCAAAGAACGGCGCAACCACCAGGTACACGTTCTGGCCCGGGTTCGGGAACAGGCCCATCATGGTAAACGCCACAAAGCTTCCCATGGCACCGCTGTCGTCGTTGCCCGGCAGACCGTCCGGCGTCGGCGCGAAAAAGGCCGGCACGTACGTGTGCACGCGCTGCGCCGACAGGCCCGGCCGCCCGGCATAGTGGTACTGGAAGACGGTCAAGAACGACGGCTCGTTGCCAATGTAGATAATGCCGCTGTCGTGCAGGTAGTCGAGGCGCTTGACAAACGCGTCGTCGCCGCCGTAGAGTGCGACCAGAGCGGCCTGGTCGTGCGGCACAACGAAGCCGTACTCCCACAGCGAGCTCTCAAACGTCTCGCGGCCCGTGCTCTGCAGCGAGCACACGCTCGTCGTGTCCGGGCTGCTGCAGGCCAGCGGGTCCTGGTAGAACCAGGTGCCGTTGAGGTTGCGCGGCTGGAAGAAGCCCGTGAAGCCCGTGTCCGTGCCGTTGAACCACGCCGACGTCTGGTTGTTCTTGTACAAATTCTTCCAGTGCGCGCTGCGCTCCAGATACTTGGCCTCGTCCGCGCGTGTGCCCAGGTCCGCGGCCATCTGCGCCACGCAAAAGTCATTGTAGCTGTACTCGAGCGTGCGCGACACGCTGCGCGTCATGGTGCCGAACCCCTTGTAGTCAAAGTCGGCCACGGGAATGTACCCCAGCGCCTTCCAGCTGTCCAGCCCGCCGCGGCCCTCGCTCGACCAGTCGTACGGCTCCACCTCGGCGTCCTGCACAACGGCCGCATACGCATCCTGCCAGTCAATGTCCTTGTTCAGGTCTAACCCCTTGGCATAGGCGTCGGCCAGCACATTGTCGGCATTGGAACCGCCTTGCGTAAAGCCCTTGCACAGCGACATGCGGCAGTCGGGCAGCCAGCCCTCGTGACGGTACGTATCGATGAGCGACCGGATCATCTCGGCCAGCGCGTCCGGGTCGACAATAGTCAGAAACGGCATCTGCGACCGGAACAGGTCCCAGATGCAATAAAAAGAATCATAGTACGGCTCCGTGCTCGACCACAGCGGGTTCTCCCCCGTGTAGTTTTGCGGGTTGATCATGGTGCGGTAGATGCCGCTGTAAAAGTTGCGCAGCACAGTGTCCGTGTCCATGGTCGCGGTCGTAACGCTGGTTGAGTTACCAAAGCTGACCTGGATCGGGCCCATCTTCTTACGCCAGATCTCGGTCGCGGCTGCAGCAACGCCCTCAAAGTCGTCCGTCTCAAAGCTGGGGATCTCCCGCTCGGCGTGTGCACAAGCCTGTTCGATGCTGATAAAGCTAGTGGCCATGCGCGCCGTGATGGGCTCGCTACCTGATGTGAAGCGCACAAAGGCACCGCCGGGCAGCGGGTAGCCGTTGATGGACCGCGAGATTGTAATGTTTTGCACATTGGTGCTCGCGCGGTTGTTGACAAACACGCCCGTATCCAGCAGATCCGCACCCGTAAAGTCTGTGCAGAAATACATGGTGTACGACCCGCTGCCAAAGCTGGGCAGGAACCGGCCGCTGCCTGTGATGCGGCACGTGTCCGCATCGACACTGATGGTGGCATTGTCCTGCCGCGAGTCGGAGAGGTCGGACAGGTCCTGGAAGATGATGGGCTGCACGGGGCCCGTGTAGCTGATTGGTACAGACGCATTGTTCGGTCCCTTGGTCGTGCCCTGCACGGTACCGCTGGACGGGAACGTAAACTGGAACAGCGCCGTGTGCTGCGTCGTCGTCATGTTGACCGTGATGCCCGTGTCCAGGGTGATGCCAAACAGGCCCGGCTTGGCCGTCACGCTGGCATTGGAAAACGAGCCGAAGTTGACGCGGTCCTTTTTGGGAAAAGCACAGCCGTTGACGTCGCCGCTGGTACAGGACGTGTACGCAAACAAGGGGAAGTTGCCGAGCGACGGGCTGCCGCCGGTGCCGGAGTCGTGCATCATGCTGAAGCCCGAGACGGGCGAGCCGTCGAGGGTGAAGCCGCCCTGGTTGGATCCGCTGCTGGTGTCGGCGACGGCCTTGGCCATGCCGTAGGGCAGCGACGCGCCGGGAAAGACATTGCCGCCGTTGGCAGCGCCGACGAGGGGGTCGACATACTGTAGAGGGTCTGCAGCGGCATGTGCGCTTGTGCGGTGACTGCTGTGAATGGCGTTTGCATCTGTGAGGAGGACGTGGCCTAGTAGCAAGAGTGTTGTTTGTAATGCTGGCATTGTGTATTATGCTGGTGAAGACAATCAACATTTATCCGCCGGGTAAAGTGTAATACTGAGTATATCTAATATCTCTATCGATGCAATGTATATTTATATTATTTTTATATAGATACCTTATCGAGACTGAGACTTGGATGCTGTGATCGGGGGGACAACGGCTGTGCGTCTCTGCCTCGTGGTTATGGCAACACACGAGACTCGTGGAATGTGAATAGAGGAAGGGACGATAGAGATGTTGCGATACATACAGTAGGGATCGACGTCAGGAATCTCGATGTTGAAGCATTGGTATGGGCATAGATGGCACGAGGATGCTTATATTTTGTGTGTATTGTGAGGTCAGTCTGTGATAAGTTGTATAGGATAAGGTGCGCGCGTGTCTATTAAGAAGGCGAGTGTTTTTTTTTATCTCTCTTCTTTATTTTTTATTTGTTTCTTACTTCTTTTATTCTTTGCGCTTTCTGAAAATAAAATACCGGATGATGAGGCACGCGCCGCACCAGGATGCAAATTGCTGCGTTGTGCCTGAGAGATCATTACCAGGATTGGCAGCTGTTAACATGGAATGATGATCATCGAGTCGCACTGGCACCTTGTTGAGTATCTTGTTGAGTACCTTGTTCTGGTACCTTTTCTTGATACCCCGAGTCGACGTTGAATCAAAAGTAGCAGAAGATAGTCGTATTTAATAAGAGATTAATAAAAGATAAAGAAAGTCATAAGTTCGTGAATATGGTGTCCGGCATCCATGCATCCTGTCCCGTCTCCAATCCATCATCATCATCCAGTCATCATTCGTCGATGCATCCGATACACCCGATACATCTGATACATCTAATACATATCGTGCAGATCTCCCGCAGATAAGCACTCTTGATTGTAACGCTGAAAAGGGTCGCGATCAGCAGGCACGTCCCTATGAAAGAGATTTGAGTCGAGTCGCGTGTCGCGTCCTACTTCTCCATCATTAAAACAGCTGGCGCTGCTTCCTTCTATCGCAGCTGGCGCTGCTCCAGCTTCAACTCCCTACCTCTGCTCTTGCGCCCGCCGCTCCCTTACCCGCTGCACATGCTCTTCCGCCTTGGCGATCCGCCACTCACAGTCGTCGGCAAACTCGCACAGCCGGCACTTGTACCCGGCCTCCTCCACCTGCACGCCCACCGCCGGCCGCCGTCCGCGCCACCACGCCATGTACCACGACAGGTACCGGTCCAGCAGCCCCTCGTCGACGGGGATCACATTCGTCCCTATGCACCGGCCCGCCTCCGGGTCTTGGTACTCTTCGCCGTCGTCGTCCTCACTCTCCAACACAGACCGCTGCCGCCCGCGCATCCGATACTCAACGGCCACTATACTGCCAATCGAGTCGGCGCCGTGCGGAAACGTCAGTGCCACTTCTTCCTTGAGAAGGGTTACGAGCGACCGCAGGGTTTTGTATCTGACACTCTCGTCGGCAGTGTCGACGATTTCGCGAATCTCGTAGGTCTCGTTCTCGGCATCGTAAAACACTTCTTCGTGCACGGCGCCAATCTGTGCCATGAAGGAGTCGGAAAAGGGCGTGTTCTGGTTGAGGCGGTACCTCTTGAAGACAATGTCGAAATCGAGTTTGCCGGCGGCGAGGTCCGACAGGAAGCGATGGTATAAGAAGAGCTGCACTTTGGTCGGGCGCACGGCCATGCCTGTAGGCAGTCTATCTGTTCCACGCGTCTTGATATCCGTAATATAAATACGGCGTGGCGATGATTCTGGCTGTGTTGGTTGCGACGGTGGCGGTGGCGGTTCCTCTGTCGATGGTGCGGCAGCTGCTTCTGCAGAGCCCGGCGTGGCGGAAGATCGCGGCCAGACCTGCGAAGCAAAGAAATCTGTGATTCTCGCCTTTTGTGGCGACGTCGTCGGTGTTGTAGTAGATGATTTTGGCCGGCCTCGTTTTCGTGGCGTCTTGGGGCTTGCTGATGTTTTTGATGTTTTTGGTGATTTTGATGTTTCTATAGAATCCTGGCTCAGTCCTGTACTCTCCAGCAGCTCTTCAAAGGCCGGGTCTGGGTTGTGGTAACTCAGCGCATCGATGATGCCATTGACCACCTGCGGTCCGTCGCTTTCATTCTCGTTATTGCCATTATTGCTATTGTTGCCGTTGTTGCCACCATCCGCCCCCGGTATGACGCCCCAGATCTCGAGCTCGCGCGTGAGACCGGTCTCGCGCAGTGTGCGCAGGCCCTGGATCATGTTCCACAGCTTGATGCCCAGAAAGTCTTCGCGCGTCGAGACGTCCACGCGCACCGTCGTGTGCACTTCTTCTTCGAGGCGCGTGTGCACTTTGGTGCCGCCCTTCATGGCTGCGGTGCGCGTGCGTCGGCCACCGGGCAGGCGTGTCAGGGTGTACTCGTACTGGACTTCGCACCAGGCACCCGAGGTCAGGTCGCTGACAGACAGTGGTTTGCGGGGAAATGTGCGGAAGCGTGCCAGGGGTGAGCGGGTGTCTGGCGGTTGTGCCGCTTCTTTTCCTTTTCCTTTTTCTTCATCTTTTTGTCTGTCTTTTCCTTTATCTTTTTCGTCTCTTTTTGACGGTGATCCCTGTGCGGGTTCTGGCGATGACTCAATCTCAATGACAGGCTGCCCTGCCTTTGAGCCGGGACCAGCACTGGCCTGCACGTCATGTAAGCTCCCGAGTGCCCGGCTCACTAGTTTCTTGTTAGTCAGAATGATTTCTCTCTTCTCTCGTCATATTGCTCCTGGCTCTCGGCGGCACGTACAATCCGGGTAGACGACTTGCGTGCTAGCAACGAGTCGGGTATGGCTGGGACTGAGCGGGTTTTGTAAGTCTTGGACGACGGCGCCGTCGACTCGTCTGTCCATATTTTTCTGGTTGTCATCAACGTCACCGTCTTCAACCTCGTCGTCGCCGCCGCCGTCCTGCAGCGACTGAGACAAGACATCATTGCGCAGTGCATCGTTGGGCGCTGCCACGAGCGTAGGTAGTGTAGACAAAGGAAGAGCTGGTGCTGAAAAAGCTGTCTGCGCACTGCTCTCGAGTACAGACACGCCCACTGCTGTCGTTGCCGACTGGTCAATTGCTGCCGCTGTCGATTCTGCCACTGAGCTCAAGAGGGCGTGCACATCCTCGTCCAGTTCAATGTCCCAGCCGTAGTCACTGCCGTCGTCGCTGGCCATCTGAGAGCGAGTTGGACAAAAAATACTGGGGAACAAATCAAGCACAAGTTCCAACAGCAAAGATCATCAAAGACGATGAAGGCAATAAAGACGATAAAAATGATGTCTGAAATGGGCTGAATCAGCTCGCTGTCATTGGCCGCCACGTCTTGAGTATCGCCATCAGTAGGCAACCGCGCCGAGTGGGTCCCTACTATAGGCGGCCACGCGCAGGCGACAGGAACTCACGTGGCGGATGATTAATAGTGTCATTGTTGTTGACCTGTTAACTTGTAAACTGTTGACGGCAGCCTTGTTCAAGGCGTTGAGTCTGAAATTAATAGAGTGATATGTTTGCACAACGTATACGGCTATTCTATAATTATTTAATAAATTTATAGTAGCGAGTCGAGTTTATTTATTATTTATTGTCTATAGCGCTATTTTATTTTGCTTTTTTCTTTATTTGCAGCACTCTTTTATTTCTATTAGTCCTTTATTCATATTATTTTTAAACCCATTTTATTTATTTATTTTAGAGTTCCTCGAATTCAAGTTGATATGTTTACATTACTGGTTTTTACATAATCACTCGCTTCACTCAGTTACTTTCTTGCCTTTTTGTATCATCCGCTGCCCAACTCGATTGGCAACTTTCACAAGTGCTGCCCATGAAATTACTTCCGCCTGTCAACTCGTAATATCTCATATCAACAACAGTTTTGCACCATCAACATATCTTTTGTTCGCAAGCAGAATGACGTCCCGGTTTTCCTAGCTTCGGTGGCCTCGACTATTGGGTCTTGGCAGAGCCACCACACGTAGCAGCCCGTCGTCCGCGCCCCCCTCTCTCGGACAATATCTAATGCAACTACAAGCAGCCCACCAGGGCCCCGGAGTCCCCAAAGAGAGCCTCTATCTCCCGGGACACAGCTCCGCGGCCGCTCGGGTCGCCAGTACATGTCAACACAGATCCTCAGTCATCAAGAGCGCCCCTTTATCTGCGTCTACCTTGCCAAGTACGTGAAAGTGCCTACCCCAAACCGTACTTTTATATAAAATATTACATTGATTAGTTGGCAGTATCTGACAGCACAAGGGACCTAGAAGGACATCGGAATGTGCTCAAGACCATATTCAAGTCCGAGTTCGACTACCAGCTGGGACTGCAGAAACCTCTGGCCAACTGCCCCTACTTGCGCGTCGTCACGAATGACTTCCAAGAACAGCTCCTGTTTGCCTATGACTACCTCTCTGATGACTTGCTGCACGCCGCACGTCGAGAGGACCTGAGTCCAGCGGCACGCAAGCGCATCCTCCGCGATGCTCTCCGCGGGCTGGCCGAGCTGCATGCTCGCGGCATATCAACTGTTTCCCTCATATAAATCCAAGTACTGTATAAACGTAATCTATCTTATTAACAACTCCATCCCGTTCTGTTTGCAGTAATAGTTGCTGTATTGTTTTGAGAATCACTGCTATTTATTAAGTATTAATATAAATGCATTTATCACTGAATCTACTGTATTCATCATTTACTGCTGTGATTCAGTTCCATTATTTCCATCATATTTACTTGTATTCCTGATTTTGCAATCTCTCGGAATCAAGTTGGGGTATCAAATATCGTATCGTCGTGAAAGTACACTGTTGTTTAACAGAACCATGGCATAAACATCTGCCACCAGACCACAAACCACAAACCATAAACCTTCTCTTCGTATGTTCCTCCATCAACACTTTTCATCCTCCAGAATATGCGATGCCCCCAGTCTCGTAAACAATTCGAATTGCATGCGCTCGGCTCCTTTGGGCGCCCCTCGGATTTCTCCCATCATATCAGACCCGGGCGGAAAGTCAAACTCCAGACTCGGCTCTCCGGCCCCCCGGACGTTGGCATAGACAGCCTGTTCAAAGTGCCAGCGAAGCAGAGCGTCTGGGGGTCGGCGGACGTCGTCGAGGAGTTGGCAGTCGAGGTGCTGGCCGGCAATCCCAAGGAAGTCGGGCTTGAAGAAAACGATTTTGTGGTCAGCCTAGCAGAGTTAGTCCAAGGCCGTCGTTGACTAATACAATAGGCTATGTATTATAACAACTTGATAAGGTTGACATACTTCGGGAAGAATAGAAAAGTCGTATGCGTTGAACAGCTGATGTACGTTGGACTGCATCAACAACCCGTTCTGGACCGAGTTGATGCTGTCGCTTTCGCGCGGTGGGGGAGGAGGGATGGTGATGAGGCTCAAGAATCCACAGTGCCCCCATTCTGCAGGGTACGCGATCGGCACCACATGCGCCGACTCAAAGCCTGTCCAATGGTTATACACTAGCCCGAGAGGGGCCACTGCCTTGGTAATCACACAGCGACGGTCGCGATCCCGCACTTGGTTTCTAAAGGATTCCAGGCGTGTCCCAGTCGAGTTGGACAAGGCTCGGGCGTGGAAAGCCTTTGTGCTCGGTGTAGCGGGCTGGTCAGAAACGACTAGATAGTGCCCTGGACGGAGCGGGCTCTCGTCATTGGCCACAGCTTGGCCATTTGAATCTTGGAGGCCAAACTTGGCTGCGTCCTGGTCAATCGTGATTGCTACAATGGTGTAGAAGATGGAGTTTGTCATTCCGTTTGTTATGATCAATCCGCTCAATTCGATTTCGGGGCTCCGAAGATCAGCGAAGAAAACATCACGCAGGGTGCGAATATCGAGTGCCATGGCAAAGACTGGGGGGTTGAAATAGCTAGAGCTGCCTCGTCGTAATCATCTTGATCCTCGCAATCGCCTCAAGGCAGCCGTTTGTTCAAGGCCTTGATAATCTTTGTGTCGGGATACCTCTATCAGTAGAGGTGCGTTCAGCTGATTGGTTCAATGTAATCATATTCGGTAGCAATTGAGACACCTAACAAAACGCATGTGTATACGTCGTGTCTGTGTCTTTTTGCTTGGTTGTGTGTAAGGTCTCAAAATCTATGGACAGAGAGGGACGGACAGAGATGTAGAAAAAGTCTCGTCTACTAAGTGGGTCGCAATACATGGTCCGTGCGTTACCTACCCGCTGAGTCATCATTCTTAGTCATTCTTCGGTGTCGGTTGCCTCAGTATCGACATTTTGATTTATTTACGTCTTTTTGTTTGTATTTTATTATTTCTGTCAAATTGTTTGTTGATTTTTTTTTTGAATTTAATATAGTTTTCATATTATTATCGGAGCTTAATCAAGTACTTTATTGACACTATCATCAACTTACACTTTGATAACACCTCTATTAACTACACCTTTTGCTCTTGGCTTTTTATTATCGTATAAATTCACCAGCTGAACAATGTACCAGCAATACGCAACCAAGACCCCGCGACTTACCACCCCCCTGTTTCATCTCTGCAGCCGGTACTTATCCTACAAGCAGTCATTCAATGACACCAGCTGTAGCAGGCAGCCTCTTTTATTTTGCTTGGATGTAGCTGTGCGTGCATTAGTGCCTCGTATCGACGAACCCTGACCCTGAACTCAACCTCAGACCTCAGCCATTGCCAGCCTTACCCTTTTGATTATAGGTTGTCTACCACTCTTACCTATCTATCATATCTGCCTTGTGACGTGATTTACCCTTTCTCTGAATCTTGACTCTAATCAAGCCTCCTCGAACTACAGATCTGTCCTCACCTCAAGGCAGCTTTCAAGGAACAAGACATATAAACCAGCTGTCCATACAGCTACTATCTTTTGAATATAAATCAACTTCATAAATCGCTCCAGCTTATCACCATCGTCTTAGATCTCACAATGACTCTTCAAATAATCTCACAGCAGGATAGCCCATCACCACTATCTGCAATGCCTGCACCGTTTGACCAGACTATGGCCGACTCTCCCACCGAAAAAGATAAAACACAAGAAACTCAAGAAACCCAAGAAACACTTGAACAAAAATCAAAACAGCCTCGCCACCTCCGCCTCATGGACCTCCCCACCGAACTGCACATCCACATCGCCCAGTACCTCATCTACCCCGACGCCCTCTCCCTCAAGCACGTGAGCCGCTACTTTTATGACTTTGTCGACACCGGCATCGAGCTCAAGGTCGACTGGCTCATGGCCCGCCGCCGCCTGCACCTCGACTGCCCCAACGATACCCGCTGCGATCTCCGCAGCGACCTGCGCTTCTGCCGCGGCAGTGTGCCCCTGCTTATGAAGCGCCGCCGCGAGCATATTGAGTGCGAGAGCCGGCCCGACCTGGGGTGCCTGATCTACGGCACGGCGACGTGTGCGCACCGGCGACGAGGTCTGCAAAATCTAAACTTCTGGCTGCGGCAGCAGCTCACGATGGAGATGTGGTGGGTGCTGCTGGCGCTTGTGCCACTGCTGCTGTCGTGGGTGTGGTTTGCTGAGCTGCTGGGGGTTGTCTAGATGTTTACTTTTAACTGTTCTGTACTATATAACGACTGATGACCTGTACTCGCACCATTTGTAATTCTTTACTTTCATATTCTATCCTCTATTCATTGGAGATCCGTAATCATTCATAATTTACATGCTATATTATACAATGCTGCTAGATTGCTATGCTCTTCACAGCGCGTTATTGTTTTAGAGAATAGACGATTCAAAGGAGACATTAGAAACTGGCGCCAAAGGGATTGGACGCTGTCGCTGTCGACGTGGACGATGTCGATCCTGACGTGGACTCCTCGGCAGACGGCAGTCCTGCCAGCCAGTCGTCATTCTCCTTGTCCAGCTCGTCCTCGCCCATCTTCATCTCGCTCTCCAGCGACTTGAGCTGCTCCTTGACATCCTCGCCCGCCGCCCGCCGCTTGCGCAGGCTGTGCCACAGCGTCTTGGTCCACAGCTGCTCCAGCTCCATCTGCTTGCGCTTGCCCTCGGTAAAGATCTGCACCACCACTGTCGTGCCCGCCGACCGTGCCGAGCCGAACCCGGACGTCCGCCCCTTGGCGTCCACCACCGACTTTTCTGCATGCAGAGGCTCTTTCTTGTTCTTTGCGTCTTTTGCGTCTTTCGCATTTGCCCGACCCCCAATGAAACCCGCATTGACGCACACCCACTTGGTGCTGATGCCGTCGTCCACCTCTTCGGCACCGCCCACCGCCAGCTGGCTAATGTTGCCCAGCAGCTTGGCCCGCCGCGCCTTGCGCTTCAGCTTGATCTTGAGCTCGTTGCGGCCCAGCAGACCGTCCGCGCTGGCATTGACGCCGTACGTGCGGAACCAGCGCACGAGCCGGTCGGCGCTCACGTGCAGGTGGCGCTCGCTGCGCGATGTAGAGAAGAGCATGATGAGGTCCGGGCCCAGGCCGGCGGGCGGGTCGAGGCCGCGCAGGTCCAGGATCTTAAGGTCGTCGAGGCCGAGGTCGTCGGCGGCAAATGTCACGAGGGGCTCCAGGAGAGGAGGGGCGTTGGTGGGGATGTCGGGTAGGGGAGTGGTTTGTGGTGTGAGGGTCTCGTGCTTGGGCACTTTGACTCTCAGGTACCATGGCAGGTCATCCTTGGGCGCGGGTGAGTCCTCTGCGGCTGCCGACTCGGTAATTTGTGCAGTCTCTGCAGCTTCTGCAGTCTGTGTCTGTGTCTCAACAGCCTCGGCGGCTGTGTCCTTTGCAATGTCTTTTGTAATGTCCTCCTTGACCTCTGCAGTGGCGCGTGAGGCTGATACTGAGAATGGCCGGTACTGCGCCAGCTGTGTGTGTGCTCGCCCTCCCATCACTGTCCTCAGCCTCGTCGTCGTCGGCCTCGCCGTGGCTGTCGTCATCTGCCGGGCCCGCGCCGGCGCACTCCGCAGAGCACACTGCACCTGTGCCCGGCACGCCATTCCACCGGCTATCCTTGTGCTTGATGCTATCATTGTCGAATTTGGTCGAGTTTGTGGTGTCAATCACGTTTTGCAACGACTCTCGTCCAGCATCGCCTTGGCTCGACGTTGCTAAGATTTCTTATTTATGATTTATTTCTGCATTTAATTTAATTCACCATCCACTGACATAATAGCGGGTCTTGTAAGTGGACCCTATTGAGTATCCCCGGCCAATAGCATCCACCCCTACCACCAGGCTGCCGGCAGCTAGCACCGAAGCTACAAAGTACAAGTTTTTCTCTGGAGATTTTCTTTTCCAATTTATAGCGGGGCTGCCGTTTCTACAGTGGGTACATCAAACTTTTTTCGAGTCCATTTTGGCATTTTGACGGTTCTGCGCATCCCATCTCCATTGACTGTATGTCCTTGGGTGCTGTTCACTTTTTTTCCTTCATACGATAGACTGCCTTGCTTTTGACCACGCTTGTTTATTTGTTCTGTTACCACCCTCGACGACGCCTCCCTCGCCAATGGGGGCCTAGAATTCGACCTCCTCCCACGTGCTCCTCCTCTACCACCTCTGTCGTGTGATATCACGAGAGGCACCTCGACGTCGACGACCTCGACATTGACGGCCTTTCTCTATTTACAAACGACTCCTCTCTACATATCCGCTGCCATGTTCGTTCGGCCTGCTGGTGGTCGCCAGACCCGTGCTTCTGCCCTGCGCCGCCTCCAGTCCTCCTCCGCCCTCCTCGCACACTCCCCGCGCTCGCCATTACTCTTGCCCTTGACATCCGCCTCTTCCACCTCTACCGCCACATTCTCGCCATTGGCTTCCTCTTCATTACGGCCCCTCGGAGTCAACCGCAGACTGCTCTCCTCCTCCTCCTCCTCGTCACCCGCCCGCCCTGGCCTGCGCTCATGGCGTTCCAGCTCCCTCCTCTCCTCACCACCCGGCGAGCGCTCTCTCGCCACCGCCGTCGGTGAATATGTTCCCAGCACTGATGCCGCCGCACCCGCTCTCGGCCCGGCAGCATCCTCGTCACCATCTAGCGCTGCCGCCGCCGCCGCTGCCGCTTCCCAGCTCTCGCGCCTCTATGGCTCCTCCGCCTCGCCCTCAGACCACTCCCCCCTCTGGGAGCTGCGTCCGCACAACGTCTCTGCACCGCTCTTCATCGACGAGGGCGCAGAACCCCTCAAGCGTGCAAAGACCAACAACCGCGGCATCCCCGGCGACCTCGAAGAGATGCTGTCCATCCTCGAGGCCTGCTTCAAGATTGGCAACATGGACCGCGCCGCCCTCGTCATGAAGCGCATCTGCCATCCTCAATTCAGCACCCCCGACGTCAACATTGCTGAACTCCAGAGCCGCTTCCTCTACGCCTCGGTCAATGCACTCATCGAGAATCCCACCGTCGATGCTGCCGACAAGCTGCACAAGTGGTTCGAGCTCGAGATTGGTGGCGGCCGCCGCGCCAATGCCATCAAGACCACCCCCGAGAACATTGCCCTCATGGTCAAGGCGTCGCTGCTCACATCGCGCGGCGCCACCCGCGAGCGTCTGATCGAGCGCTACATGGGCATGGCTCCTGGCGATTCCGGCCTCGAGGTGCTGCACATGACCGACATCCTCAACGACCAGGACCGCGCCGCCATTACCGAACTCTTCCAAGCCTACAACCTCGCACCCGGCAATGAAGACCCCGAGGCGCCGGCGACGACCTTGTTCGAGCAGGCCCTGAGCAACATTGAGGGTACCGACCTTCCCACCGCATCCGAGATTGGCGAGGCTGCTGCCGAGATTGCAGGCCTCAACGGTGCCGAAGCAGAGGGCCAGACCGATGCTGCTGGGAACTCTACAGGTACAGTCCCCGAGGTCATGGTCACACCGCAAAAGGGTGCCGGTCTGCGCACGCTCAAGAAGACGCTGTCCCTGTTCCGCGACATCCCCGAGGGCCGCGACATTGCTACTCTGGGCCTCGAGGAGCGCCGCCAGATCCAGTCGCGTCTGGAGCGGGACTGTATCGACGCCGCTGTCGACCGCTGGGCCGATGAGAACGAGGCTCTCCTGAAAATGGGCCTCAACACGTCGCTGTCCACTGCGTCGCTCAACTCGCGCCTCTACGAATGGCACCGCGACCTCGAGCAGCGCATCGCCAAGGAGATTGAGCGCATCACCATTGCCGAGTCGCCCAACAACAAGGGCCGCGAGGGCCGCGAGAACATGGACCGCTGCGTTTACGGCCCCTTTCTGCGACAGGCTCCCCCAAGCCGGCTTGCTGCCGTCACCATTGTCAGCACTCTGAGTAGTATGGCTATCCAGGGCGCCGACAAGGGTCTTGCTATTGGCAACGCCATCACACAGATCGCCAAGGTCGCCGAAGAGGACATTCGCCTGCTGCAGACGACATCCGCCATCCGCAAGGAAACCGCCGAGAAAAACAAGAGCAAGGCCGTGACCAAGAACGTAACCAAGTCCGCCAAGAAGATTGCACACACCAAGGCCATGCGGCCCGGCAAGCAGATCCACATCCCCAAAGGCGAGGCCGCCGAGCTCGAGGCCATCAAGTCGGCCGAGGCCGTCGCAGCTGCCAATGCAGCTGCCAATGCGGCTGCGAACAAGGACAGCAGCGTCGTGCCCGAGGTGTCCGACTCTGACTTCCAGAACACGGTGGCCGAAGTGGCTGCGGAGGCGGAGGCGGAGGCAGAGGCCGCTGAGTCAAGCGCACATGTGGTGCCGCCCACAGAGACCAAGTCTCGCCTGCCCGATACCTGGCCCATCACCATCAAGGCCAAGGTCGGCGCTGTCCTGCTGTCCATGATGATGGAGTCGGCCAAGATCACCGTTGTCAAGGAGCACCCCGAGACCGGCACCCTGATCTCCGAGTCGCAGCCCGCCTTCAGCCGCATCAACCAGTTTAAGCGCGGCAAGAAGATTGGCATGCTCATCGCCAACACGACGATCATCGACCTGCTCAAGCGCGAGCCCCGTGGTGATTTCCTGGCCCGTCACCTGCCCATGGTGGTTGAGCCGCAGCCGTGGAAGGGATTCGAAAAGGGCGGTTTCCTCGAGTCGCCTGCGCCGCTGATCCGTGTCAAGGACAGCCGCAAAGACCAAAAGATCTACGCCGAGGCTGCGATTGCCCGCGGCGATATGGACCAGGTGCTCAAGGGCCTGGATGTGCTGGGCCGCACTGCCTGGAGAGTCAACCGTCCCATCTTTGAGACCATGCTCAAGGCCTGGAACTCGGGCGAGGGCATTGCCAACATCCCGCCCATCGACCCGGATATCCCCATCCCGCCCGAGCCGTCCAAGGACGAGGACCCGATGAAGCGCCGCACGTGGCTCAAGGCCGTCAAGGCTGCCGAGAACGACCGCTCCGGTCTGCACTCGGTGCGCTGCTTTATGAACTTCCAGATGGAGATTGCCCGCGCATTCCGCGACCAGACCTTTTACTTCCCGCACAATGTCGACTTCCGCGGCCGCGCGTACCCGATCCCGCCGTACTTTAACCACATGGGCGCCGACCACGTGCGCGGCCTGCTCACCTTTGCCAAGGGCAAGACGCTGGGCGTCGACGGTCTGCGCTGGCTCCAGGTGCACCTGGCCAACGTCTTTGGCTACGATAAGGCGAGTCTCACGGACCGTGCGCAGTTTGCCGTCGACAACCTGGAAAACATTCGCGACTCGGCCCGCGACCCCTTGGGGGGCAAACGCTGGTGGCTGAGCGCCGAAGACCCGTGGCAGTGTCTGGCTGCGTGCGTTGAGCTGTCCGAGGCGTACAAGCTCGACAACCCGGCCGACTTTGTCTCGCGCCTGCCCGTGCACCAGGACGGTACTTGTAACGGTCTGCAGCACTATGCCGCCCTTGGTGGTGACTCGTGGGGTGCCAAGCAGGTCAACCTGGAGCCCAGCGACCGCCCGGCCGATGTGTACTCTGCAGTGGCGGACATTGTCAAGGATGCCATTACGGATGACGCGGCCAAGGGCAACGAGGTGGCCCAGGCGCTGGTTGGCAAGATCAAGCGCAAGGTCGTGAAGCAGACGGTCATGACCAACGTCTACGGCGTCACGTTCTCGGGCGCACGCAAGCAGGTCCTGAAGCAGTTGGACGCCCTGTACCCCAAGCTCGAAGAAGAGAGCGGCATCGGCTCTATCCGGCTGGCGTCGTACATTGCCACGCTCATCTTCAAGGCGCTGTCGACCATGTTCAGCGGCGCGCACGACATCCAGAACTGGCTCGGCGAGTCGGGCGGTCGCGTGTGCCGCATCATGATGCCGGACCAGATCGAGCGCCTGTCCGCGGGTGTGCCCGACAATGTGGCCAAGGGCGTCCGCGTCAAGCTGGGCAAGAAGGCGCGCTCGGACACGGATTTCATGAGCAACTTTAGATCGACGCTGGTGTGGACGACGCCGCTGCGCATGCCCGTGGTGCAGCCGTACCGCAGCGCCGAGAGCCGTGTGATCGAGACGTGTCTGCAGGACCTGGTGTTGTCGGTGCCGGCGCGCAACGACCCCGTCAACAAGCGCAAGCAGCTGCAGGCGTTCCCGCCCAACTTTATCCACTCGCTCGACGCCTGCCACATGCTGCTGTCGGCACTTGAGTGCGACGCGCTGGGCCTGCAGTTTGCGGCCGTGCACGACTCCTTTTGGACACACGCGGCCGACGTCAACACCATGAACCGCGTGCTGCGCGACGCGTTTATCCGCATCCACTCCGAGGACGTCGTGGGCCGGCTGGCGACGGAGCTCCAGGCGCGCTACAAGGGTGCCATGCTGCTGACCAAGGTGATGCGCAACACGCCCGCCGGCAAGAAGATCCTGGCGCTGCGCAAAAACAAGCGCATCTCGCTACAGGACGAGCTACTGCTCGAGTGGAAGCGCCTCGAGTACCTGCAGTCTAAGGACTCGGAGCTGCAGAAGCGCGGCCGGCTGATGCTGACGCCGGGCAGCATTTATGCGAAGCACGCCCAGGTCATGGGCGAGGACCAGCTGGTCGAGGCGGAGAACCTGGCCGAGTACACGCTGGGCCAGATCCCCGAAGAGGAGCTCAAGGCCGTCGACTCCGCGGCGCTGGAGAAGTCGGTCAAGGCCAAGTCTGACTCGCTCAAGGCCGAATCGGCCGATCGTACCAAGGACAAGGATGCCGCTGCTGACGGCGACAGTGATATCTACACCGCTCTGGCCGCCGAGATGGGCGAGGACGCCATAAAGGGCTTTGAAGACAACGACAACGACTACGATATGGATGCCGACGAGGCCGAGGCGCAGGCGCTCGCCAATGCCAAGGCCGATGCAGAAGCCGATGCCGACGGCGACGGCGAGGCTAAGCCCAAGGCCAAGACCCGGTCTCGGCGCAAGACTGCCGAGTTTGACGAGTCGCTGATCGGCACTGGCCACTTTGAAGCCAAGCTACGCGACCTCAAGAAGACGTACGCGCCGACCAGAGCCAACGACAATGTTCCGGTCTGGGTGCCGCTGACGTTCCCGCCGGTCCCGGCCAAGGGCGACTTTGACGTCTCGCGGCTCAAGAACAGCGACTACTTCTTCTCGTAGTTGTCTTATTCTTCCACTCAACATGTTCATACCCTTTCTATTCTATTTATCATCTACACCAATCGCAACATCCCCACACTCTCATTTATCATCTATCATCTATCATCTACACACTACATGTTTACGTTAATTATGTATTATTACGCAACGGCGTTTTGGGCGGCACATTTCCAGCAAAAGCAACGCGAAGAGCAATGCTACAGGGGAGGAAGAGGAAGACACAAGAAGAACCCGGAGGCAAAAAAGCAAATTAAGCAACGGAAGGGCAGGAAAAAGGACGGGAAGGAAAAGCGAATTTGTTTCTCATGTGATTATCGAGCATAGCATCCACCATATATATCATACACCCATATAGCATCACTACAATGTATATTACTTGGTTTCTACTCACGCTCTTTGCACCTGATGCGACGCGGCATTTATATATCTTACCATTCGACGCATTCAGACCGAAGCCTATGTCATGACTGTCGACCTCTGCTAACCAACACAACTCTGTGAGCTGTAGACTAGACTTGCTGATGACAAAGACTCTGTTGGCCTGTTCTTTGAGTGTGTTATTTGAGAGCGAGGCCAGCCAGAGTCGAGTCGAGGCGAGTTGAGGCGAGTTGAGGCGGGTCCAGGCCGTGATTTGACAGAACAATATAACTTAACCCCTTGTCTTCAACATTTAGAAGCAGGAAAATAGTGTTGAAAGCTGGTCATACAGACCTCTGGTCTACTCCTTGTAGTGGTCTACTCCTTACAGGAAAGAAGAGGAGACTGTGGTGGCGTAGTGGCGTAGATGAGGAGGTAGAGCAACTGCTACCAGCCAACTAGAGTCATCTGCTTGATGCATCTTGTGACTGGGTGCCTGATAGACTCTGATTCATGTCCGTGTCGAGCCCACATTAGTACACAGCTCGTAGTAGACAATACAGTTTGTAAATAGTTTACGCACAGTCCATACACACCTTTGTATACAGTGCGAAATGTCTATAAGTAGAAATTGGCCAATCATCTAACACCTTTTGTCGCCACGGTCTTTATGAGTGCGAATATAGTCAGCCATCAGATTTTACTGGAGCATTCTTTACGCCTTCGTAGAGCTCGTCTGTGAGTACATGGAAATGTACATTTGCTTCTTCGTTCTTGTTTTCATACACACCTTGCATCGCGCCTCGACTATGCATCTGGATGGAGTGTGGAAGCGTTCACAAGCATTGAATGAAGTCTCTAGAACTCGTCTGAAACTTACAACAAGATGTTGTATGACGCATAAAGAAAGCCATGGTCGACTTCCTTTGACCTCTGACCAGCTATTATCGAGATTCGCCTCCGCTACACTAATATCACCTAGTCCAATGAGCATGTGAAAGTCCTCTTCCACAATGTGCTTTTGAGTTGTTTTCACATGGCCAACAGACTTTGTGGTCTTGAGCTATGTGGTCTTTTGAGCTTACTGAGGCGCAAAATTATGGCTTGCCTCTTGTATAAGACAAAGTCTTGTTCGCTCTCGGACAGAGCTTGAGAGCTCTGCTATTCTCTCTGTAGAGTCCAGCTTCGCCTCGACTATAAATTGAGTTCTCCGAACAGAACGCGGCCAGCCAGATTTCTTCTCCTTCTTCTTTTTTTCTTTTTTCTTCTTTTTCCCTCTTTCCTCCTTGCTCGCAAAAATCCCCTTGACAAGTCCCCCTACCCACGTCTATAAACACACCATGGCTTTCTCACGTGGTTCTCACACGACGGTCATCGCCATCATCATTGCCATCATTGCCCAAGCTGTCCTTGTTTCTGCTGGAGCTATCCCGGCTGCTGCCCCTCCTGGAATTACCCCTGCCCCCGACGCTGGCTCTGCTGTCGACGAGTGCAAGGCGTACCAGGATGGCGTCCAGCAGTGCTACACCCACACCGTCTACCAGCCCGAGGGTCCCTGCCCCTACTCTCTATGCCCCAAGATTGTAAACCAGTGCCGCGCTGAGTGGCTGCTGGAGAGCTTGGTGGTGGAGGTCCCCTGCCAGAACAAGTGCTGCCCGACGACGGCGACCCAGACAGTGAGAACCGCGTGCCAGCAGTGCCCGACGGCATGCCTGCCTGTGTACACGCACACGGAGTACGCATACCCCACGAGCTGTGGCCACGACATGGCTGCCATCGAGACGGGCTCTGCGGCCGACCTGATGGTGAATGCGGTCCACGGCGAGTCGATTCATGATCTCACCTATGTGCTGGCAAAGCGCTTGGCTGCAGAGAATGGATACAACCCGGCCGAGGACGAGCAGGCCGAACAGGCCGAGGAGGAACACCACCACCCCGAGCCGTTCCCGCCCCTACGCCCGCCGCCACACCACCACAAGCCGCCGCCGCACGAGCCCGGCATTGTGATTACTACCAAGCCAGTGTTTACAATCCCTACGTGGGCCCCCAACCTGCCGACTATGGTGACGCTGACGCATGCCACCCACGCGTCCCGTATGATGGCCCGGGATAGCCGTGCATACCCCCACGAGTACCTGGAACTGAAGGACCCGATTGGTAACCACGCTGCTGATGCCGGAACTGACCACCCCGACGTTGACGGCGCCGATCTGCCCCCAGCCCAGGGCACGGCGACCCCCACCTAGCGTCTCTCGCACCACCCAATCCACGGCGAGCCCCCTCTGCCCTAAGGCCCAGGACACAATACTGCTTCGCGGACAGTCGTGTGCTAGACCCCAAGGTAGAAGGTCGTGATGGGCTGGTTCGAGAGAGGCGTCGTCTCTTTTTATAGACCCCTTTCCAGGCAGGTGTATGAACAGAGAAGACGCGACCCCCCACAGAATGTTTTTGAGAGAGACATTGCCCTTTGAATATTAAAAAAACTATAAAATCCTACAAAACAGTAAGTCGGCTACTCTGACTTTCTTTCTTCTTCTTCCTATATCAAATACTGACCAGAAAGATACCTCCTGATGCCTGACCACCATCACGGACTACTTTTGCACGTTTGTTTGTTCAGTTTGTTTTGCGACCTTGTTTGAGAGACCACAAATTCTGGAGACCACAGTTTGTTTTTGTTTTTGTTATGTTTTGTTATGTTCAGTTATAATACCCTAGTTTGCTTTGTACCTGGTTGGACGGCCTTTTCTATGCTCTATCTGGGTAGTTTAGTCTGGCGCTTCACGGCGTCCAGAGTGTTTTAGCCGCTTTTATCATAGAAGTTGCGGGATATACCCGTCACAATCGAAAACCCTATTTGAGGACCAAAACAAGAGTGAAAAATAAAAGACAAGATAAAGAAGAAGAGAAAGAAAACATAACGGATACAAGATTAGATTATTAATTTCATTAGTTGTACGCTCCAGGCGTTGGTCATTACTACTTACTGCTTCACTTACTCTGTACTTAACTACATCGACCATGAGGGGACGTTGTCCCATTGACCTTTGGCCAAGGACACACCGCTGCACTGCACACAGTAGTAGTATGTAAAGGCGCTGTCTGGGTTGCAGCCTTGCTTGAAGCGGCATGCAGAGGTCAGCAGCGACTGGCAGTCGGGCCACCCGCAGCGGTTAAATGACTCGCCCTCGACATCCTGCTCGAGCTCGGCCAGCTGGAAGCACTCAGGGTCCTGCAGAAGCTGGTCGACGAGCCAGTTGGCCGCGCTGTTGTCGGGGTCCATGCAGTTCCGGTACTCGCTGATTCCCGTGTCCATGCCGCAGCACCATAGATTCAGCAGCTGCAGAGCCTTGTCAAAATACTGTGACGACTCCAGAGGCTGGGGCTTGGCGTACAGAGACGGTGATGGTACATTGTACGCGAGAGTGTCGGGGCTGTCGTCACCGTCACCTCCATGGCCATCAAGACCACCAACGCCCTTGAGGGCCAACAGGTTCTCGTGCTTGTCACGGCAGTCTTGCACCTGGTTCCAAGCGCGGCGGCTGTTCAGCACCGCCTTTGTTTGGGCGGCGTTGTCGTTGAGGCATGCGCGACACAGGGCATGGCCGCAGGAGAGGACGTGCATAGAGCTGTAGGGCAGGCTCTGCTTGCAGTCGCGGCACGCAACCCACTTGGGAGCGCGGAACGGCCGCTTGTGCTGGCCGCAGCAGTGGCCGCCAGTCTTGT
Source organism: Ophiostoma novo-ulmi subsp. americana (assembly GCA_029298975.1). Lineage (NCBI taxonomy): Eukaryota > Fungi > Ascomycota > Sordariomycetes > Ophiostomatales > Ophiostomataceae > Ophiostoma > Ophiostoma novo-ulmi. Next base: position 3,107,704 of record JANSMA010000004.1, on the reverse strand, counting down.
TAAATTGGGGGACCAGTCCCCTGAGCTCGCGAGGGACAATGTAGACGGGGGGGATGGGAATAGTGTTTGACTGGAGGGGTACCTGCTTTTTGAGGAGGCCGGTATCGACTTGGGAGCGGGTACGGACCTTGTTTAGTGATCTCGTAGTCCGTTTGGGCTTACATGTAGGCAGAGGTGTAGGCAGGGGCGTGGGCAGAGCTGCAGATAATGGTGCAGTGCGAGTGCAAGAGCGTTTTGATGGGGGCTGCTCACACTCGTTGGCAGATTCGGTGGTCTCTGTGGTAGTTTTTCTCTTGAGAGAATGAGCTGGTGAGGCAGGGGGGGAAGAAGAAGAGGTAGTACCTTTACTGCGACGAGCCCGGCGACGACTGAGCCTTGTCTTTGACGACTTCTCTGCCGGCCACCAGTTGGCGGGCGAGGGCATATGGCGGTGGCCAAAGACTCTGATGATCTCACCTTGTTGTGTGTGAAAGTCGCGAGCCCAGGCTGTTTTGCTCCGTCTGATTGGGCCCATGGCTGATGAAGATGCAGCCACGCTGAAGTGGAGGGTGGAAGCCATGGTGATGGTGATGTGCTGTGTCGATGATGTTTGCAGTGGTATTGGAATTAAGAATATGACAATGTATCGATGCTGATAAATAATAAAAGTGAATGCGAGTAGATGATTACCAGAATCAATATATGCTGAACAGAGAATAACGATATGAGAACAGAAGAAAAACAAGAACAGAGAACAGGATGAGAAGGGTCTGCTTCTTATACGTTGTAGACTTTGCGGTGGCGTCACAGAAAGTAAACACAATCTATTGTCGTACTGTGGCTTTGACCAGTTTGTTTCTTATCTTCTTCGCCCCTTTGTCTACTACTGTCTGTTCTGTCTATTGTTATTTCAGTCCTGAGTAGACATTGTTCAGAACAAAGATATTTAAATCAAAGCCGTTTCATCAGTCTATTATAAGTGATAACACTAGACGAGGCAGGGCAGTTTCAGATTCAAGAGCAGGATGCAGAGGAAGGGAGATGTGATATCGACAAGATACTGATATATGCAAGACAAAGAATAAAGACAAAACAAAGAAAAATAGAAAGAAACAGAAAGAAGACAAGATGAATACGGAACAGGCAACCCTGCACGATCAATAGCAAAGACTGCAGTCTCAACAATAAACATAGAAGATAATTAGCAGACTGAGTAAAACAAGCATCGAGACAATAGTGAGAAACAAGAGAAACAAGAGAAAATCACAGAAAACAAAAGAAACGCAGTACAATACAAAACCACAACTAAACCTCAAGAATCAGTTCGCATCAAGCCTGCGCCCGGCATATGCCTTCTTCCACAGCCAGGCCGTAAAATCGCTGCCAACATGCAGCAGCCGGGACAGTCCCGAGTTAGTCTTTTCGTCAGCATCATCGCTCTCATCGCTCTCATCCTCGCCATCATAGCCGTCACCGTCACCATCATATGTTCCATCGTAGCCATAGTGCAGTCCACCTCCCACTGTGACCAATCTCTTACCTCCATCACCGCCATCACCTCCATCGCCTCCATCTCCATCGCCGTTATCCACTGCCTTTGCAGTCTTCTTTCTGTTTCTGCTACCGGCACGTACGGCCTTGGGTGGCGAGCCAGGCTTGACAGCAGGCGGACGCGCAACTATTTTCTGCGTGCCGTCGGGCTGGATCACGACAGTAACAATCGTTCCCGTCTCCGGGTCGAGCTGAGTCACAGTATTGTCCCAGTTGTCATCCAAGGGACGCGTGCTGTCCTCGGGCTCCGTGGGGTCGTGGGCCGTCGTGGGCCGCAGCCGCGAGCCTGCGTGGAAGGGCACAAAGGGCAGCTTCTGGTTGTGCGGCGGCACGGCGGGTGCGGCGCGGCCGTGCTCGACCTCCCAGTCAAAGATGTCGTCGCAGTCTTCGTAATCGTCGGGGGCATGCCGCTTGGCCTCGTCCAGCGTGGCGAACCGCGGCTTGACACCCTTGCCCTTGTAGATGGCGACGCGGGCGGGCGGGCCCGCCGCTTGATTGTTCAGATTGGCCCTGGTCTTGGCCTTGGTGACCCGCCTGGCAGGCTGCGCCGCAGGCCGTAGTGGCAGGGCAAACTCGTCGTCGGGCAAGACGTTTTGGCGCGTCATGCCGGGCCCGAGCTTGTGGATGCGGGTCTCGTAGGGCAGCTCGTGCCACAGCCGCTCCCAGTTGCGCGGTCTGCTGTGCTTGGCAGAGTAGTTGTCAATGTACGCGCGCGGCGCGGGCAGCATGCCGGTGCCGGCGCCGGCGTCCTGGGGATTGTAGGCCTCATCCATGTCGACGTCCATGTCCAGGTCCAGGCTGGGCGCGCGGAGCGAGCTGTCGTCGGAGCTCTCGTCGGAGCTGTCATAGTTGTAGCGTGCTCGCTTCGACGGGCGGCCGCTATCTTTGGCCTCTTCTTCGGCATCGTCGAGGGCGCGCTTGGCAATGGCCTGCCGCAGCAGCGCCCGTGTCGTGCCGTGGACACTGTAGTCGCTGTCCTTGGGCGGCGCGGCGAGCTCCTCGACCTCTCTCTTGCGGTCCTCCAGCAGGTCGGCGTGCAGCTGCCGGACATATGCGGCGCCCTCGGCAAACGCGTCTTCCTTGATCTTCTTGACGGTCTCAGGCGTCTCAAGGCCGTAGCACGCCCAGACCCGCTCCGGCGGGATCTCTGCAAGCCCGCGCAGCGTGGCAGTCTCGAGCCCATCGCGCTGTGCAATCTCTTCCATGACGGCCAGGAGCAGAGTGGCATATTGCGGCAAGTCGGGAGGTGCGTTGGCCAAGTCTGGGTACAGCGGTGGACTGCACTCGTAGAGAATTAGGTTCTTGATAGGGCCGTCGGGCAGTAAGTTGGCCTGGCTGATAATGGTATCGCGCATCTTCTTTTTCTTGAAATGTCTGGCGACTGTCTGGCGCAGCTGCAGGCTCATGAGATGGTACTTCTTTTGCATTATAACGTATAAGAAGGCCTCTACAGGGAGTTCCTCGTCTAGACCATCAGTGTCGAGCCGGGGCTCCGCTGGCATATTGGCGGCCGGCTCAAGCTGAAATTGCTTGAAGCCGGGGCCGAGGGTGACGACGCCATATTTTGTGTTGTATTTAGGCATTGTGTTGAATGAGGTGGTTGAATGAGGTGGTTGATGTCGATGTCGTGGATGTCGAGGTATCGACGTAGATGTGGCACGGCGATGACAGACCAAGAAGGAGATTCGAGATGAACAAGGTGTGTGAACAAAAAGAAACATAAAGTAATGAAAACGAGAGCGAAGAGCAATAATAAATGTGAATCAAACAACAGCACAAAAACAAAGCACAGACTCAATCTTCTACAATACAGCATCTTCCCTCGCGTGAGTGAATGTTGGACCGAAAGCGGAACTGCAAGGGGCATTCTGCGTGATTGATGTTGCTGTTAAATAAAGAACAGTATAAATAAATAGATCATAAAGAACAGGATAAAGAAGTCAAATAAAGAACAAGCAAAGGCATGGCTAAAGTTCTTTCAGGGTCTCACGGGTCTTTGTTCTCTCCGCATCGAGCAGTGAATGGAACAAAGGCGCACGTTGACGAGAATACAAGTGTGCAAATGTTTGGGATGAAAGAGTCAAATAATATATCGAGATTCAGATTAATTTACATTAGACAAACTATACGGGTATCTCTAGACGAGGCCAGCTCGCTCTACAGCTCTACACTCTACAGCTACGTCTACAATCGTCACACTGTCAATCCTCTAGACCAAATAGTGACATACCTATGGCGGCCTCGGCGGCCCGGTCGGGGTCTGTGTGAATGCCGCCCGTAAAGCCGTTGTCGGCATCGTGGTTGTCCTGCTGGATGCGCTTGCGAACAGCAGCCACGAAAGCTTGTGCCGATTGCTGTGCACATGCCTCCTTGGCGGCGCGCATGGCCTTTCGCGCCTCGGCCAGACTCATGCCGGAGTCGGGCACAAAGTGCGGCGACGGCGGGACCTTGCGGTAGACGACGACAACGGCTTCGGGGTAAGCGGGCTGTGGTAGTTGTGGTAGTTGTAGTTGTTGTGGTTGTGGTGGCGGCGGGCGGTGGTGGTATGCGCGCGGGCTGCCAAACATGTCATCAAAGTCGGACTCGGGGTACTCGGGGTAGGCAACATAGTCGTGCTCTACGAGAGGGATGGCTGGTGTGCTGGAAGGTGTGCAGACACTTGTGCAGGCAGACGTGCAGGCGGATACTGCACTGGCAGAGGCTGTGGACGCGGGATAGGAGGATGGTATCAAGGTCTGCTGGGTGTAGGTGAGCAAGGCTGACAGGAAGATGGCGGTGATGATGGCGCCGGTGATCTTTTGAAAGTGCTCTCTCACAATGATGAGCGTCTCTTCAACATTTCCGTGGTCGCCGTTGGAGCACAGACGCCGTGCTGGCCCTGCGGGTTTTGTGGTGCTGTTTCTACGCTTGTAGAAGGCGACGAGGTCGCTGGTAAAGGTGACTATCTCAAAGCACACAATGTGGAAGATAGGCGCGTTCTCGAGGACATCGCCGGCGCTCTCGTAGCCGGCATACCTGAGATAGCGGTCAGCATAGCGAGACAGAAACTTACAAGCGGGGATGAGGCAGCGCTGGATGACGATGTGGAGGGCAGGCAGGGTGCGTTGTAGCCAGTACGAGGCACAGTCGAAGAGGACGGGGTTGCTGTTGTCGACGTAGAGGAGGATGACGGTGACGACGGGGGTGCCGAAGACGTAGGCGAGGGCCAAGGCGATGGCTATTTTGTAGGTGGACTTCATAGTAGATGCGATGTGGTGCTGTGGCGATGCTGGCGTGGTGGTGCCGTCCTGTGAGGCGCAGACGACGGAGGACAGCTGTATTTATCAACTCTGCATTCATGATGTGTTTGAATCTGCTGTCTCTGTTCAACATATAATGACGTGAACAGTCTGGTGCCTTTGTTTTCGAGTCATTGTCGTCCTGTCCTGTCCATCCTGTTCATCTTGTCTTCATCTCTTTGATCTTGACTTTTTATTTTCTTTATTTTATTATTTATTTATTTTATTATTTTCTTTGATATTGACTGACCTCTTAGTTTTTCTACTACTTCCTCAACAGATCCTCCTTTTATCTACTCCTACAGACAACACGCATTCCTCTATTTCTCTACTGCCACGACGCCTCGCGTATCGCCAAGTGATTGACGAAATAAACGAGCCAACAAAAGGACTGCTAGGAGGGGCCAGGATGCGCTGTGCCGTGGTTGTCCGTGTCCCTGCGAGGTCTGCGTGAATGTGTGACTATTGGACCGTCTGTGATTTCGGGTATCTGTAGGGTGTTGTTGTCTCTCTGTCGTGTCCTTATCCGCTTCTTCTGCCAACCTCTATGCTTACCCTCGACCCTCTACTCCCAACCCCCAGATATGCAGCTGTCTATCCGACTGCCGACGACCGTTGTGCTTATGTCTGTTGGTTCTTCCCTTTTTGTCATCACTTGTCACCGCTTGCCATCACTTGTCATCGCTCGTTGTCTCGCTCACTTCACTCATTGCATTGTGCATCTCTCCGTGTCGCTGTCAATCACCAGTCAGCCACCTTGACACGTAAGAGAGGGCACCTTTGCCTGCAACCCATGGTAGTGTGTCTGCTAGCTTGCTGTTAGGTTGCAGTGCATGCAGGCCGGAAGATATTGTGGTCTATCAAGTCGACGTTTTTTCTTTGATTAATTAATTATATAATTTATCGATTCACTATCCCCCCCTCCGCAGCCATCGTTTTCACGCTCAACCAATATTGGCATGCAATAGCACACCGGTGTCACATTCTTTCATTTGCCAGTTGTTCTCTGTTCTCTCAAGTCTTCACGCTCTTTATCTGTTCTCGTCATCGTTGCCTTTACTTTGTACACCTTTGTCGCTCCCCCATCCTCCTCGGCGTGTCTTATCCTCCACAAGATAATAATCAGCACCAACTGTCACGAGTTTATGCAGATAGATGGAGTAAAAGTATGTTTTATTATTTCTTTATCTATTGATTATTATATTGTCTTTACTGCTTTTGTTTTTCTTCTTCCACTACTACCCACCACCCCTACTACCCCAGTCTCGCCTCTTTTCGCTTCGTCCCATCCTCCACCGCTGTTCCCTGCACCTCTCCTCTTTTGTTTTTCTTTTGTCTTTTCTTCGGTCTTCTGTTCTCCTTCTTTTATCTTGTATCAGTCCAATCTTCTCTTTCCACCTCCCTGCTCTCTCACACCAATCACCCGCCCAAGCCAAAACCGTTGACTGTCTCATTGTGCCACTGCGTGTCTCACATTGTCAGCTTATCCTTTGTTTTTTTCTTTTGTCTTTTCTCTTCGCATGGTCCCTTTTCTTCCACCTCGTCCAGCTCTTCTTCCTTTTTCATCATGCTACCGTCCGTGCTCTTTCAGCTTGACCCATTATTTGTCATGTCTCGACCTGTTTTCTTACTTGTTTCCCATTGCTCTCTCCGCAGAGTACTCTTCTTTTTCTAATATTGCATGACGGATTTGGGGACTTTATTCCACTTCCACCCGCTTGCATCCTCTTTGGTCATAGCGTAGCGTTCGTTATTTTTCTCGCTTGTGCCCGTGGCCCGCTCTGCCGTCCCACTCCCCCTACGTTTAATTGATTTCTTTTGATTCTTTCTTTTGATTCTCTTTTGATTTTCTTTTGATTTTCTTTTCATTTATTTTTTAAAGTTTTTGTCTTTGATCGTGATTTCTCCTCCGTATTGATTGTCATCTTTCTCTTGATTTGTCTCATACCCAAACATCCTTGTTGTCGCCGTCCATCTACTCTGTATCTTGCTCGCCGTCTCGACTTGTTTCTCCATTTTTCCATTTTTTTACTCGTCTATTTTGCTTATCCTCTTGTCCACCCCTCATCCTGGTCGTATTGCAAATCATCGTGTCAACCGGGTTGTGTTCCGTAGCTAGCTTGTGCTTGTACTCATCTGCTTTGGTCTTTCGTCCGTCCTCTTCTCACGTCTCTCAGTGTCCCTCTCCCTGTCCCCCTCTCTACTTCACTACTATACTGCCCTCATATCTACCGTATTTGCTCCTCTTTCTGCGTGCAATATCAATTCACTATTAATATCGATATGCAATATACAGTCCATGCTCTGCTTAGACTCTGCCTCGAGTTGCACGGCATGAGAGACCTGTCTTGCTGTATATCCATGCTGTAATCTCGCCCGTCTGTCTTTCCTGTCTTTTCCGTCTTTTCCCATCCCTTCTCTTCATTCTTCGGCGCCTACTCTGTACTTTGTATATTAGCTCACTTTACTATCCCTGCTCACCTGTCCTTGCCATCCTTGTTTCCGTTCCTCGCAACCCTCATGCGCCACACCAGGAATACTCTCATTCGTAATCCTCAGAGTAGTACTGGCTACTTTTGCTGTGTCTGTGTTCGCACACACCCATAGACACTTTGCACTTGAGACGCTCAGGCTAGAGACATTCAAAGATTGCATACCAGGTTGACGGGAGCCGTGCTTGGCGTCACTCCAAGAGTCAAACATGTGCCAAATAAGCGGCAGTAATATGAGCACAAGTGAGATAGACGAGTGATCGGGAGGAAGGAAGAAGCAAGTAAAAAAAGAAGATAAACAGAAGAAAAGAAAAAGACTGTTAGTCCATCAGCAAATGGCATACTCTACACTGTCATCCCCATTCACACCATCAGCTGGCGGCCACATCATCTGCCGGAACCAAATTAGAGAGATCATGCTCAATTAAAATGAAATAAGACAAAAGAAAGGCACAATAATCAAATACCATAAAGACCGTTCAACAATCTATATTTACAAAAGACTCGAGTCGGTACCAAACTTGCTTGTCTTGTCACAGGTCATATTCACTACTCACCACCTGCCGCAATCACACTCTACTTGTCTACGTTTCTTTTACTGTGGAGTGGTAGGATTCGTCTTATTCTCAGACTGCCTGATTCGTCTTTCAGTTTCTTCTTTTACTCTTTCACCCATTCACTCATTCACTCTGTCACTCTACCTCTACCCTCAACCCTGGATCACCCAGACAATGTCACCCTGAAACTCTCCATGAGGCTTGTCTTGTCGTCTTCGTTTCTCATTCCATCTGTCCTTGGCCGCTTTGATATCACCTTTAGCTGTGCTCCCTCTTCCAAACCCCCCCTCATCCTCCCTCGGCGTCTTCATACTATCCGACATTCTCGCGACTCTCATCATATCAAACATCTTCTGTCTCACCTTCCATATATCCATCCTCATCCCCATTTGTTTCGTATCATACTCTTCTTCAACTCTCCATCTCATTCATATGAACCATCACCCTTTTTCTATTCAACAGCACCACGATCAATATCAGACAAATCAGGTATATCTGCCAACCTCTGCACCACGGCCGCAATGGCCCTCCTCTCCCTATCGCTCGGCCTTGCCGTCCTCGTCCTCACCCTCCCTGCCATCCTCTACTACGCCATCACCTCCTATGCCGCTGCTCGCCGCCTCAAGGCCTTCCCCGGTCCTCCCCTAGCCACATTTTCGTATCTATGGATGGCCCGTGCTGCCCTCAGTGGCCGCATGTGGGAAATCTACTACAAAGACGCCACCCTCAAGTACGGCGAAGTCGTCCGCATTGGGCCCGGCGAACTCATCACCAGCGACCCCGCTCTCGTTCGCCGCCTCTCGGCCATCCGCCAGCCGCAGTACCGCCGCTCCTCCTGGTACGACCCCAACCGTCTGGATCCTTATGAGCACAGCATGTTTAGCTTGCGCGACGATGTCGCCCACGACCGCCTCAAGGGGCGCACCGCCGCTGCGTATGCCGGCCGCGAGAACCCGGCCCTCGAGTCTGAAGTCGACTCTGTCCTGGGGCAGTACTTTACCATTCTGCGCGAGCGCTATGTGGCCTCCAAAAAGCCGGCCGATCTGGCCACGCTGTCCCAGTACTTTACGCTCGACTCTATCACCAAGGTCGCGTTCGGCTCGTCCTTTGGCTTTCTGGAGCGCGAAGAGGACGTTCACTCGTACCTGCGCGGCATCATCGATGTCGCGCCCGTCATGCAGATGAGCGCCGAGATCCCCGCCCTCGCCAGCATCGTCGCCTCGCCCTTGGTGCTGTCGCTCGCCGGGCCCAAACTCACAGACGCAAAAGGTGTCGGCAAGCTCATGGCCGTCGCGCGCAACATTGTCAGCGAGCGCTTCGAGCCCGATGCCAAGGACCGTCGCGACATGCTCGGCGCGTTTGTGCGCAACGGCATGTCCCAGCGCGAGTGCGAGACCGAGGCTCTGTTCCAGATCATTGCCGGCTCCGACACGACGGCCACGGCCATCCGCATGACGCTGCTCTACATTATGACGACGCCGCGCGTGCACGCGCGTCTGCGTGCCGAGGCCGACAAGGCCTTTGGGCTGCCCGACTTGAAAGATATGCTAATCGTCAAGAACGCCGACGCCGAGAAGCTGTCGTATCTGCAGGCCGTCATCTTTGAGGGTCTGCGCATCCACCCGCCGTTTGTCGGTCTGCCGTTCAAGGAAGTGCCGCCGCAGGGCGACACGCTCGAGGACGGCCGGTTCGTGCCGGGCGGTACGCGCATTGCGCCGAGCATCTGGGCGCTGACGCACCGGACCGACGTGTTTGGCGACGACGTCGATGTCTTCCGGCCTGAGCGGTGGCTGCCGTCCGAGGCTGCAGACGCAAAAAGTGAGGAGGAGAGAATCACCAACATGCGCCGCACCGTCGACCTCATCTTTGGCTACGGCCGCTGGGCGTGTGCCGGCAAGACGCTCGCCTTTTTGGAGCTTAATAAGGTGCTCATCGAGATGGTGCGCCGCTTTGACATGCAGCTGGTCTACCCTCTGCGGCCGCTGTCGCAGGTCAACCACAATCTGTTTCTGCAAAAAGACATGTGGGTGCAGGTAGACGATCGGAAGATGGACTAGTGTACTCTGTAGTCTTTCAGAGTAATTACAAAAGACCAAAAAAAAGAGAGAGGATAGATGCACAATGCTAGCCGCGATTATGCAGAGGGCTGCTTGTTGGTCTGTTGGCGGTCATACCCGGGTTGGGGGCAGTGTTCAGCCCATGTCGATGCATGTTGGTCCTTTGCTTTGTTTTTTACGTTTATTTTTATTTGCGGTGCTATTTTGTTTTGCTTGCTTACATAGCGAAATCATGATTGATGCTTCTTCTCTACCTTGTCGTCCTGGCTGGCTCTGCACACTCTCGTCTCGTACTATATTCGCGAATCGACATTATAATCTTCAATTGATTACTAATATTATAATTTAGTACTGTCCCTGGACAGTCTATGGAAAGATGGAAAAAGGAAAAAGTGTGTAAAGAAAGGAAAGAAACAAAAAGGTATTAAGACAAGCAAGAAGACAAGTTTTCGCAAGGAAAAAGTACACTCATATATACACCCAGTGCTGCGTGAGTCGCCTCGGTTCTCTACAAGAGACCTGACATTGGTTTCGTTTCGTTTTACTGCTTTACTGCTCTACTGAAGAGACTTGAACAGCTCAATCAGCTTGGGGAAGTTGGGCGAGCCCAGACCGGTTACAGGGTCCCAGCCCTTGGCCGCAGGGAAGCCGTTGGTCATGCAGCCGGGGTTGGAGCCGTCGGTGACGTCGTTGAACACCTCGGGGTGCTCGTACAGCGTCGGGTTCACAAAGCCAACCGTCTTCTTGCCCTGCGCCAGGCGCACCTCGTTGATCAGCGTCAGCACCGACGCCCACAGAGGCGCCGACAGCGACGTGCCGCCAATCAGCGACCACTCGCCGTTGAGCACAGTCAGGAAGAAGTCGCCCACAGCCGCCACATCGGGGTAGCCGCGGCCGGTCGTGCGGTAGACGCCCGTGCCAACGCCGCTAAAGTTGCGGTTGCCCATGTCCGAGTAGCCCGTAAAGGGCAGCGACGCCTCGCTCAGGTACTTGTTGACGGCCGTGCTCTGGTAGCTGGGCTGGTCAAAGTAGTTGCTGAAGCCGCCGCCGGAGCCGAAACGGGTGGTGGCGCGCTCGGTCAGCTTGGGAGCCTTGGGCGCGGTGGCCGAGCAGTTGGACTTCTTGGGGGTGGTGGCAGCAGATGAGGTCAGGCCCAGCTCGGTCGAGCCGACAGCCAGCACGTACGGGCACGTGGCCTGGCTGCTGGGGTAGAAAATCTGACCCTGGTTGCCGGCACAGCCGTCTGCGTTGCCGCCCTCGCCGGCCCACTGGCCGACACCGTAGTCGCCCGACGAGATGACGACGGTGACGCCCTGAAGACCGAGCTTGAGAATCTCGTCGCACTGGCGCCGCCAGTAGTAGGCCGGGAGATCCTCCTCGCCGCTGCCGTAGCTGATGCTGATGACGTTGGTGGGCTCGTAGACGCCGCACTGCAGCGAACCAGAGTAGCCACCGGGCAGGTTGTCCGGGTATGAAGGGTCGAGGCACTCGGGCTTGACACAGTTGCCCGTCTGGCCGTAGGCGCTGTACGTGCAGTACGAGCCGTCAATGGCGTCGAAGAACGTGTTCCAGAAGCCCAGGTAGGGAGTGCCGGCCTTGGTCTCGTTGATCTGGATGCGCTCGTCGTCGACCTGGAACAGGACAGAGGACTGCGGGTAGATGAGGGGCATGACGGCCTGGAAGTCCAGCTCGGCCTCGGAACCAGCCAGGGCAACAGTGGTATCGGCCGTAGCACCGTCGATCAGGCGGTTCTCGGGGTAGGTGCCCTGCACCTCGGGGGCGACGGCCTTGAAGTAGGTGTCCAGGTCGTCCTTGCTGTAGTGCTGGCCCAGCGACTCAAAGACGCCCAGCTCGTTACCCTTGGCGGCCGTCGTGCCCTTGGGGATGCCGTACTGCGTGCGGATGCAGTCGGGGGTCACGTACTTGTAGCAGGTGCTGCTGTTGAAGGCAGGCGGCGACAGGGATCCCAGGGCCTGACCGTCGGTGTCAATGTGCGTGGGGTCGGTGTACTGGGCACGGAACGAGCGGCGGTCCTTGGGGGCCTTGGGGGCAGCAGCCTCGCTCTTGGTCTTCTTCTCAACGGCACGCTTCTTGGCCTTGGCGGCCTTGTTGGCAGCACCGTCGTCGTGGCGGAGACGGATACCGGGAGTGATATAGTCAATGTTCGGCTGGACGTTGCGGGGCACGTGGTAGTGTTCGGCGGCAATGTCACGCGTGCCGTGCTGGTTGTGCTCAAACTCGTGGAACTCGGTCAGCAGCAGCTGCTCGGCCTCGGCGGTCGAGGCGTCGAACTGGATCCACTGCTTGTTGGCGGACAGAGACACGCGGTCAATGTCGATGCCGGAAGACGTGACCCATGCGACGACGGCGTCAACGGTGGTCCGGTCCGGGGCGAAAAAGTCAATGACCTCCTTGGACGACATGTGCTTGGCAAAGTTGGCCGACTTGGGGTCGGCAATGTCCATGAGCCTCTTGTGGCCCTCGTCGAGGTTGCGGCTCTTGAGACCGATACGCATGGGCAGCATGGCGTCGGCGGGCACGCGCTTGGTACGTTGCCAGCGGCTGGCCAGAGGAGCGGGCTGGCGCTCGTGCATGGTGTGGGTGGTGGGAACAGCGCGCTTGGGGTTGGCGTTGGAGACGGCGTGGCTGTCAAACTTGACGTCGGTCTTGGTGTAAGTAGGGACATGGACGTTGGCGTGGACAGCCCGCTCGTTCTTGGAGGCCGAAAGAGACGGGACGTCGCGGACGGTGTGGATCTGGACGGGGCCGGCAGCGGCCTCGAGAGCCATACCGCCTACAAGGGCGGCCTTGGCCAGATTGTTGAAATGCATATTGGGTATTCTAAATAAACTGAATAGACTGAATATGTTGTGTGACTGACGAGTCGGTGATGTTGATTTGGTAATTGATAAAATGATAATATTGATATTGTTAATATCGGTGATGTCGACGGACGGTATTTGATCTATATAACCAAAAATGAATGTATAAGAGGCCGGTGAAAGAGTGAACCTGGCCGTAAATCTGAAAAGAAGCAAAAAGAACGGAAAGAGAGAAGAAAAAAGGAATAACAAACGCAAGGCCACAACAAATGAATATGTTGAAGCGTCTTGCCGAAAGGAAGTGAAAGAGAAAGAGAGGAGAGAAGACGAAGATGAAAACGACGAGGAGGACCAAGTATATTAAAACAAAAAGAGAGATGCAGACCTGTATGCAAGTCTGTAGTCTACGGTCTGCAGTGCAGTCTGTCGTCTACCGAGAGAAAGCTAGAAAGGTGTGCGTTTCAATACATTGCACTACAGAGACGCCCCCAGATGGGGGGGTGTTGTTGTTTGCGAGGGGAGACAGATCTGCATGTGGATGCGGGTTCGTCCTCTTCCAACTTTTCCGTCCTTCTTTTGATTATTGTGAACTGTTTCTCACGGTCTCTACTGCTCGTTGGTTCTTTGTTGAGTTTGATTGCTATTATTCTGTTGATTATTTATCAATGGTGTCTGATTCTTGGATCTCACAATAGACGTACCCGCGACCCGTGCTTCCGATCTCATATTCCCTACTCTTCAACCGAACCTAATCTTGCTCTTTTCTTATCTCTAAATTCTTAAAACCGCAAGATTGCGTTCTTCAATAATGTCGCCAAAGTTTATTGTCGACCGGAAGAGGAAGCTGTACGGACCGCACGAGCTGCCCAATGCTCAAGCCACGCCTAGCCAGAGCAGAAAGGGGCAGGTCGCCAATGTTTGCCAGTGTCATGACGAACAAAGGGTGTCGTGAGATGAAGATGTCAGGCAGTCAACCCACATGCCAGTGCTTCCCTTGAGTCTGCCCTGCGAGCCTCTCTGTCTCTCTTTCTTCTCAACTTTACGTGTATTTGGGACGGTGGAGACTGCTGCGTTTCCAAGCAAGACAGACGTTGAGCAAGTAGACAATATCGGCATCTTGGCTAACGAACCAAGCTTTGTCAAGCCTGCCCAGACCGGTAGCCAAGTAAACAAGTAGCTTAGACAGAACTAAGCTTTGAGAGAAATTGGGAAGGATACTCCGGCCTCACAACTACAAAATATCACTGCTAATTTCAAACATGCTACTGCAGGAACTGCTTGGCATTTGACGACGGAATAGTCCTCCAGGTCAAGCTGCTGGATATCAAGACATAGCACACCCCTGGGTCACACTCTATGATCCATTGTTTGTCGCCTGTCTCGCCTTTGCCGCGCGCTGATTCGCTGTGGAGTTTGACGCCCTCAATCCCATGCTCCGTGCTTTGGGTCGTCCAATGTTCGCTGTTCGCTGGCGGCCATCGTGCCGCCCGCATCTATCAGACCATTAGACCATTAGACCATTAGATCCATTAGATCCATTAGGTTCATTGGGTCATTTGGGTCTTCTGAGTCTCTTTAGATCCAACCTCGGATCTTGGCTTTTTTCTCTCATCTCTCTCGTCTGCTTCACTCACCCTGTCCCTGAAAGCTCCATAGTAAGTAGGCGGTGCCTGTCGATCCTTTCTAGTTTGATCAGTGAATGTCTCTTTCATGTCCTTGTTTGTACTTGCGAGACAGTTTTCGGCCGGCGGCTCTAAAAAATCTACAGTTTACGTTGGTTTGCGGTTGATGCATTTTATTTGTTTGCTACTTTGCTGTTATACTGAGACTCCTTGGCGAGTATGCCGTGATACTTGGTCAAAGGCTTAGATTATTTGATGCAACTCGAAACACAAACGGTTATCTTACGTCCTCTATTACGTGCAGGCGGAACAATCAAAGAAACGGCGTATTTCAGGGAGCGCACAGGAAATGGCGGGATGAAATGCCATCTTACTGCAAGCCGGAATACAGATGCACTTGTAAAATACAGTGAAGTGCGTGTGAAAGAATGCTGTTAGACTAGGAATGCAGGCCACTCTGAAACGAGATGAGCAAGGGTCGCGCTCCATAGGGGCACTAGAAAAGAAGAAAGCTCCGGTATCTTATCAGAGACAAGCAAATGAGAGGGAGACATACGCAGGGGACGAACTGAAAACAAGGCACAAAGCGGACATAGACAAAAGCGGACCGGCCATAGGGAGTGATGATGAAATTGAAAGGGGAGTGCGAGGAATGCATGAGGCGCGGGGGAAACGCGGAAATGAAAAAGAGAAGTTGTGCAAATCAAAACATAAATCGACATTTTTTGTTGAGAGGATAGCCCTATGACGTTACTCCTTTCCAGGCCGTGATGATGATGGTGATGGACTTGGTCGATGTCGGTTTTAGATTGAACGCGTCGTGAAGATGTCTAGGCTGTTGAAATGTCGATGATGTCGATGTCTTTCTTTTGATTGAATTTGCTGATTTTGCTGACGTCTTTCTCAGACCGAAATTTGATTCTTTTAGCAGATGTGCCTCGGCTGCTCCTTCGGCACTCCTTCAGGAAGGTCGGCTCAGTTTGATTTCGGTCTGCTGCTGCAGGAGAATGCATATTGTGAGGTGTTACTCTCGAAAAGGCAGCTGGCGAGATTGGCGGCCATGTCACGATGGACATTAAAGACACAGCCATCAATGCTCTACGATGTATGGCTGTTCCCCTCCGCTTGAAGGCTAGTCATTATATATCATATATATAACTAGGGACTATTCTACAGGATCCTATTTTGCAACGGCTCGCTCTCATGGGAACATCAAGATAGCGATCGGCACTCGCCATCTACAGTCCCTTGAAATAACGGCGTCTACGAAGAGTCTATGAAGTAGGCTAAACTTTAACATAAAGAATGTAGGAATGAACATCAAGAAGGACGACGCGTAGATGTAGGGCGGTGTGTTATATTTAGAGTTGGTGTCACCGACTTGTAGGGAAAATGCTGGTCTGCGATGTTGACTGATATGCTGTTCAACGTGGACCTTTGCGGTAGACGGCATGCTCTTCCTTATTTTATGACGACTTTAAATTCCATAACCCAATCTACACGCCAGCGGCCATGCTTAAAGTATGCCTGAATCTACTCACAAGGAAAAGCAACGTTGTTCTATACACGGCCAAGCTAGAGATATATATTGGCTGGCATTGTCGTCAAAGATCTTCAGAGGTTCCCAGAAGAACCTTGTGCCGTTGAGAAACCAGCCCAAAGCTCGCTTGCGATATGGCGCTTCGTAATACACTATCGATATCAACACTATCCAGGCATCAATAATCAGAAAAAAACATATCAGCAACATCTACGTCTCTATGCCTACTCCGTACACATCTACAGATACTCCGCACAAAGATACGTTAAGCAACTCAGCGCCAAATACTTCGGGCCATTCTCCGCGGCCACACTTTAGACGAAACAAGCCGCCCAAATAGGAAAGTAGCATTCAACCGCACGTACTCTGACTAGACGGAGTAGTATCGATACAGACCCATCACCTTATTTCCCATTTATACTATGGCAAGCGCGTTCTCCCCGTAAGCATGCAAGTGATTAATACACCGTCTTTGTCGCTGTCGTTCTGTCGTATTGCCTGCTATCCAGATGCACTCAGTCTCATATGTTCTTGGCATGCTCCTTGTATTTAGATGAATGATATCCCGAATATAGTGTGGCACGTGCAAGTCTCGTCGGGCTTTCTTTATGATGCGGTTGGCTGCCTCAGAGTCTCTATTGATTGACTGCATCGTGGCTATTCTCCCGCCGTTGTACAGGCAAACTCATATACAACCGCATATGCTGTGCAACACGTCGTATGCGCCTGTTTCCTTTGCATGTAAAAGGTGGCCCTGCAGTTTGTGTCTGCATGTGTTCATATGCATTTCCAAGTGTTTTCAATATCACAATCACAGCGAAAAAGGACCAAAAAAGCCAACTACTATAGGATAGCAATGCAACTGCTGAGTTTGTGCTACAGACTGTTCTCATGCTGTCAAATGTCAGACAAAGCTGTCGTGGTCGTCTCAGCTTGATATTGTCCCGAAGCAACATGTTCATCTTCAAATACTACGATATTTAAACCACAGCAGTCGCAGCTGCAGTGATTCTCTCTCATCATTCTAGGCCGATAGACTCGCATGCCGATGCTTGCCAGATATCAGTGTATCACGATTGGCCGAGGATGAAATATATGAGAGTGTCACGATGGCGTTGCCAGTCATACCATCCAATATGTCTGCGCAATCTTGTTTTTTTACTTTCAAACACAAAACGCATCTGTTTGTGACTGTGCTTCTGCTGTACTTTATATTTGTGTTCTCGCGTTCTTGCCTTTTGATGTCTATATTTCTCCGTCCACGTGGAAGGTCATCCGAGGACTGCCCTTGTCCGCTACGTGGCGTTTTCTGTCTTACACCAGTCTTGCACAATTCTGCAAGGCAATCAAAACAATCAAGACAATCACAATCTAAATATGCACAAGCACACACATATATCTGATACAAACAGCTCCAGCCACGTCCAATAGCCTGCAACCAGATCCATGTCAAGCATCTCGGCGACCTCCTTCACGTCAGTCAGACCCTCGAGCACGGTTCTCGCCAAGTATCGGGTGGTATGTCTATGTCGTGTGCATGACTCTCACCGCTTCAGATGTCTTTATATCTCTGAGTATACCGGCTGCTGGCTACTATCTGCAGTCAATCATCACGTATCGACACGAGGCTATCTCTTTCCTTGTTTTCCTGGTCGCTCCTTCCCAATCTTCACATATCTCGTGCATATGTCTATGGATACGTCATCCAGCCTTGCCAATCGAGTCAGTCTCGTCTCATGATGCCTTTATCTACCGTAATGTCTTGTTTGTATGATATACAATCATATACTATTAGTTCTCATCCTTTTTGTAGCGCCCGTGTCCCGCCCTCTACCATCCTCGTATCCCTTTGTTGTCGACTTGGCCTTCATGTTTGCCTGCGGGCTGTGCAGCTTGTAAACCACGCAATACGACCTACATCTCCTAGTGCACAATTCTGTCTACGTACGCAGTAGGAAAATACGGCAAGCAGTCGAATGCCGACCCCAAATTCTGATGAAAAGATGAAAACAGAAACGAAAACAGGGAACACGACTGCGATGACGGAACAGGAGGTGGCTGAATCTCGCACTGTGTTCGTCAGTAGTCACACGTGATACGTACTATATCTACCCACGTGACTTGCATTTGTACATCTGCTGTCATTCTTCAACTTTGTTATATCTTCTCCTCCAGATTATCAAGCCTTATTCAGACATTCTTCAGCATCCCCAGTATTTAAATATTCATTGTCCATATTCTGAACTCTGTATCTTACTATTCTATATCATGACTAGAAGGTTCAAGAGACCTTGCCGCGGCAACCTCCTCGTTTGGCCCACTCGCTATTATTTGCCCCTATTCCTTCCCCTATGTCAAGACCCCTACTCTTCCCCGTACAGCCAGACAGCTTCACGGTGTATGCCATGCCCCTCTCGGTGGGCTTTGATCCGCTGCGAGGCCGCCGAGTATGCCTTGTCTTATTGATGTTGATCTACTGATATCCTGGTGACTGAATGCTTGATGCTCGTCTTGGTTGCAATATGCCTCCTTTTGTATCAACGAACAAGCGAATATCAAATAATTAGAACAAAAAGGCATATCAGCAGTCTGTCACTCCTCATCTGCTCATCAAAGTATCTAATTACTTTAGAAATTAAGTCTTAGTTGATTCCAGGCGATATTAATATGTGCTGGGGTCGACGTGCACTGCCTATAGTTTGGACACTGTGTAGAGACTGTGCCGTATAGGACTCTCGCCTTCCACGAAAACCCCACTGTCTCAGCCTCTATTACCAATCCAGTATCTTATCTTACAAAACTTCTACTGCTGTTGATACACTGTGACAGCGTTATCCCTTCAGGGCAGTGCCCCGTATTTACAGTAGCTGTTTTCAGGGTCGCTCCTTCCTTCTCCTCACTTTGTGTCATGCCCTGTGCCTGCCTCACGGTGAGACTGCAGCCCCCTCATCCCGCTTTTCTTGGAGTAATCAGTCCATGGTTCCTTCCCTCTCTGCGTACTTGCCGGTTGTCTCTTGCTCTTTTTCTTTTGCCTCTCTTCATCCCGCGTCTTTTGTCTCGCTGCTGCAAAGAGCGACTTTAAAACAGCTTCAACCGTGATCGTCGTGAGATTCCGTTGTCCTTTTGTTTCGTCTCGTCTCCTCTTCTTCCACTTGCAACCACCCCTATTTTGCCTTGTGCATCACCCCTAGACTACTCCATATTATCTTACAGCGTTTCGTCCACAGCCTCCTACCCACTGTAGATCTTGTTCAGAGTCCACGACTACAGCGTGCCAAAACACTCCTATTCCCGCCTACGTCCCCCCCTCTTTCACAGGTTCCAGCAGAGCAACGGCTGCTTTGCTGTCTTACCGTGTCTATTCGCAAGAAAGGAGTTTAGCCAACCCCCCATTCTCCTACTAGCTCAACACCCGTCAAACACCCGCTTTCCATTTCCATTCCAATTTCCATCTCAATTTCCATTTCGACGTCAATCGTCAATCGTCAATCCGTCAATCGTCTTTTTACCGCCCATCTTTCTTCTGTCGACGCATCTTCACCATTCACCCACCGCAACACCATCAGCTTTCATCGACAGCATACTTCGACGTCTTCTACTCGAGCCTCGATACCGACGTGACAGCTCTCCCCGCCTTTCTTTCCTTCTTCCTATTTGCTTCTCACCTTCATACCTCGGGACGTCGTTGGCTATCATGTCGACGTGGAAACTGACCAAGAGTAAGCCCAACCGCTCGTCGTCAACTTTCTCTCGTACACCACGGCTCCAACCCGGCCGTTGTCATCGTCTTTTGCATGCCGGCGTTGGCACCAGGAGCATTGTTGCCGAGGCTGCATGCAACAGCTCGCTTGCCTTCCTAAGGCCGCCGTGATCATGATCCTGATATGTCTCGATATTCTTGATACTCTTGTTATATCTTGATATTTTCGATTCTTGAAATATATACCGCTCACAAGATAAAAGACTAACATGTCCAGAGCTAAAAGAGACCCATCTGGGTCCTCTTGCCAACTTCTCGCGGTCAACGTCGACATCTACCATCACGCCTGAAAAGGATGAGAAGCCTGCCACACCTGCACCAGCAGCCACCTCGAGCACCCCCACACCTTCTTCCAGCAATATTGGTATGTCCGGCATCTCTTGCTTCTTATGCAGTGTCAAACCTCGTCTAACCGAACAGCTGCCTCCGAGGCATTAGCCCAGACCGACGTCGTCAAACCACCAAAACCCGGTATTCTCGTCGTCACCCTTCACGAAGGCCAGGGCTTTGCCCTCCCCGAAGAGCACCGCAATGTGTTCAGCCCCCAACACCAGTCCTCTGCGTCGACCGGCAATGCCCTCGCCAGCATGGCCGGCTCTATCCGCCCGGGCTCGTCCCAGCGCCCCGGAGGCGGATTCGGAAATGGTGCGAGCCGGCCCCAGACCTCTGCTGGCAGCGGCTTCGGCAGCATCCCCACCAACCACGGCCGTATTTCTGGCAAGTACATGCCGTACGCTCTTCTCGACTTTGACCGCATGCAGGTCTTTGTGAACTCTGTCGAGGGCACTCCTGAAAACCCACTGTGGGCTGGCGACAACACCCAGTACAAGTTTGACGTGTCGCGCGTCACCGAGCTCGCTGTGCATCTCTATCTGCGCAACCCCAGCGCTCCGCCCGGTTCGGGCCGCAGCCAAGACATCTTTTTGGGTGTCACGCGCATCAACCCTCGCTTTGAGGCCGGCGAGCCGTACGTCGAGGACCCCAAGCTGAGCAAGAAGGACCGTGAGAAGGCTGCTGCCGAGCACGCTGCCCGCGAGCGCCAGCTGGGCTTCACGGGTGTCGACTGGGTGGATGTCACGTACGGCCAGGGCCGTCTCAAGATTGGCGTGACGTATGTGGAGAACCGGGCGGGCAAGCTGACGATTGACGATTTCGACCTGCTCAAGGTGGTGGGCAAGGGCAGTTTCGGTAAGGTGATGCAGGTGTGCAAGAAGGACACGCGCCGCATCTATGCGCTCAAGACGATCCGCAAGGCACACATTATCTCGCGGTCCGAGGTGGCACACACGCTGGCGGAGCGGTCTGTCCTGGCACAGATCAACAACCCGTTCATTGTGCCGCTCAAGTTCACGTTCCAGTCGCCGGAGAAGCTGTACTTTGTGCTGGCGTTTGTCAACGGCGGCGAGCTGTTCCATCATTTGCAAAAGGAGCAGCGCTTCGATATCAACCGAGCGCGCTTCTACACGGCGGAGCTGCTGTGCGCGCTCGAGTGTCTGCACGGCTTCAACGTCATCTACCGCGATCTGAAGCCCGAGAACATTCTGCTTGACTACCAGGGCCACATTGCACTGTGCGATTTCGGTCTGTGCAAGCTGGACATGAAGGACGAGGACCGCACCAACACGTTCTGCGGCACGCCCGAGTACCTGGCACCCGAGCTGCTGATGGGCCAGGGCTACAACAAGACGGTCGACTGGTGGACACTGGGTGTGCTGCTGTACGAGATGCTGACGGGCCTGCCACCGTTTTACCACGAAAACACCAACGAGATGTACCGCAAGATCCTGTCGGAGCCTCTCTACTTCCCCGGCACGGACATTGTGCCGCCGGCAGCCAAGGACCTGCTGACCAAGCTGCTCAACCGCAACCCGGCAGAGCGGCTGGGCGCCAACGGCTCGGCCGAGATCAAGGCGCACCGGTTCTTTGACGCCATTGATTGGCGCAAGCTGCTGCAGCGCAAGTACGAGCCGGCCTTTAAGCCGAGCGTGACGGACGCGCGCGACACGGACAACTTTGACCCCGTGTTTACGAGCGAGGCGCCGCAGGATTCGTACGTGGAGGGCCAGCCGCTGTCGCAGACGATGCAGTACCAGTTTGAGGGATTCAGCTACAACCGGCCGATTGCTGGACTGGGCGATGCGGGCGGCAGTGTGCGGGACCCGTCGTTTGTCGGCAGCATCCAGGACAGATAGGTGGTTGTTGGTTGCTTTCCACGGGCTGCTTTGTCGTCTTTTTGATGTTCTAGCATCTTGATTATGTCATCTTGTCATTTTGATCGTACAGACCTCGCTGGTTTATCGCCTTGGCTATCCTTGCTATTGCTTTTAACTGACCGCATTCATCTGTTGCTTGCCATTTCTGCCATCTGCTACCATTTCTGTCATTCGTTATCATCGCTATCATCTACTATCATTGCTTGTTGCCTTGTTATTTTGTTATCATTTCACGCGGCCTTGCTTTTTGGGGAGTTTTTATATTATTACGATTAAACAAATATCAGTCATTTTGGTTTTCTGCATAATTGTCTATTGCTCTGCTCTTTTGCTTTTTCCATGATATATTTCACTTTCTTGAGTCTGTGTCTGCCTGTATGTTGCCTTGTCCTCGGATGTTTCTTGATAACTGTCGTAAATCTGAAGAAATAGATATAGACATTATATAAGTTTTTTCAATCCAACTGTAGATATTATATGTACTGATTGTAAATATCAATGTTGTATTTCGTTTTGTAGTGTTTATAATTTACATTGTTTGGATTAGATTATTTAAATAATTTCTTTCTTTTTTGTTTTTCTATTTTCTTTTTGCCTAAATTATTTTTATTTTCGCTGAATCCAGAACATTACCAATAAAATACCATTCTCTCGGTAACATATCAATATCATTAGAAATCCTATTTTCTTATTTGAACTGCCTTTATACCATTAATCATGCTCTCAATTTCTACATTTGCCTCCAAGCATATGATTTCGTCCGTCGCCAATCCGACAGCCGGCCGACAATAGCCCACCTTGGACGCTTTCTAGTGAATAGCCGGCGTACAGTGCTATTACAAGCCCAGATGACGCCCAGTCGCACCCAACTACCCCGCGCCGAGCTACCCCTCCACAGTGAGAGAAACAGTAGAGCAGAAGAGAGACACGAAGAAAGGAAGAAAATAAGAAGACAAGAAAACAAAGAAAGAGAAATAAAATAAATTGAATGTAAAAGAAGTTTGAATATTATCTTTGCATTTCACAAGAGATGTCAATTTAACTGGTATTTATCGTAGCATCCTTTGTCCAGTCGGTACTTATTATCCATCCATTGTATTTTCTTGTTTTATTCTTTATTTAATCAATTGATTTACTACTCTCTCGGGGGTTTTATTGTCCACCTATTGTCCACCTATTGTCTATTGTCAAGTATGTCCCCGAGCACTGCCGCTTACATAATATAGCCGTTTCTCAATGGATATCCGGTGCTTCGCCCGCGTAGAAGCTGTAAAAGCCGCACTCGTCACGAGTCACGATACTAGCCTAGCGGCTTTTGCCATCATTTCTAAGCATTTGTAGTCATCAGTTAAGCAGGCAGTCTTGTCGGATACATTGTCATGCTTTTCAACATCGACGCCGAGCTGCAACGTTGTCAGGCCACACCCTGCAAACGGGCCGTCTAATTCGACTGCATCCCAAGAACAAGAACAAGATCACAAACGACAAATGTCATGTTACCAATAAAGTTGTTATTCTCTACAGCTATCAATGCCATGCGTGGCCGACAGGATGATGTCTCGCTACGTAAATATCAATGGCCGCCCGCGGGATTAATTAGTTAGTTAAACTTACTATCATATTTAAATGCATAATAAATACAAAATAAAACGAAAAAGCTCAACATTTACGAGGCGTGCATAGCACCAGCTCCTGTATAGCGAGACTAGCAGGTATTAGTTAGCTGGTAACAGGTGGAGATCGGAGCAACTGCAGCAAATAGCAAATAGCAGCAACCGCACCTTTCTGGCACGCTTTCTTATGTAAACCCAACAGCCCAGCAGGCCAGCACCAAGCAAACCGGCCCCTCCTCGCCGCTTCCTCTTACAGACCAGACGTCGCCCTTTCTTCCGCTTTCATTCCTTCTCTTCTTCTTCTCTTCTTTCTTCTTTCCTTCCTGCTCCTTCCCTTTTCTTTCTCTCACTCTTTCTTTCCCTCCATCACCAAAGTCCTACGACTTCCTCTTCCAACATCGTGACTTCGAAACCTCTCTCCTCTCTATCCACCCCCCCAACCTTTAGGTATGTTTACTGCTACACTCGGCTACATTAACACGCACCCCATGAAACAGAGCCTTGGTGGAGCTTGTTTCGGCATGTATTGATCCATTGCCTTGCCGGCGATAGTCAATGCTGGCCCTCTCGCTCTGTCTCGTCTTGCATTTCTCCCTCTTTTCCATCTTCTCGTCTTGTCTCCCTCCTTCTCTCTCTCTCTCTCTTCCTATTTGCAAACTCGTTCCTCACATACATCCTCTACACCCACTACCTACCAACACTAACAACCAGACACAATGCCGCAAGCCAGCTCCCTGCCCGCCTGGGCCGAGCTCCAGAAGCACCGCAACACCGTCGGCGAGTCCTTTGTCCTCAAGGAGGCCTTCGCCAAGGACCCCAAGCGCTTTGAAAAGTTCTCGCGCACCTTCAAGCTGCCCGCCGACATTGCCAGCGATGGCGTCGAGACCGATATCCTGTTCGACTTCAGCAAGAATTTCTTGACCGAGGACACCGTCGCCCTGCTCACCAAGCTCGCCACCGAGGCCAAGGTCGCTGAGAAGCGCGAGGCCATGTTCACCGGCGAGAAGATCAACTTTACCGAGGGCCGTGCCGTCTACCACACTGCCCTGCGCAATGTCGGCCCCAAGCCCTGGACCATGGAGGTCGACGGCGTCGAGGTCACCACTGTCGCCGGTGGTGTCAACGACGTGCTCAAGCACATTCAAGAGTTCAGCGAGGAGGTCCGCAGCGGCTCCTGGACCGGTTACACCGGCAAGAAGCTGACCAACATTGTCAACGTCGGCATTGGCGGCTCCGATCTCGGCCCCGTCATGGTCACCGAGGCCCTCAAGCACTACGGCGCCCCCGACATTACGCTGCACTTTGTCAGCAACATTGACGGCACCCACATGGCCGAGGCGCTGGCCGCTTCCGACCCCGAGACCACGCTGTTCCTGATCGCCTCCAAGACCTTCACCACTGCCGAGACCACCACCAACGCCAACACGGCCAAGACTTGGTTTCTGGAGAAGTCGGGCGGCGACGCCAGCAACATTGCTAAGCACTTTGTGGCCCTGTCCACCAACGAGGAGGAGGTCACCAAGTTTGGCATTGACTCGCGCAACATGTTTGGCTTTGAGTCGTGGGTCGGCGGCCGCTACTCTGTCTGGAGCGCCATTGGCCTGTCCGTCAGCCTGTACATTGGCTACGACAACTTTTACAAGTTCCTGGCCGGTGCCCACGCCATGGACGAGCACTTCCGCAGCGCCGACCTGCCCCTGGAGGAGAACATCCCCGTCCTGGCCGGTCTGCTGAGCGTCTGGTACTCGGACTTTTACAACGCCCAGACCCACCTGGTCGCTCCCTTTGACCAGTACCTGCACCGCTTCCCCGCCTACCTGCAGCAGCTGTCCATGGAGTCCAACGGCAAGACCGTCACCTCGGACGGCACCTCGGCCAAGTACACCACGGGCGCCATCCTGTTTGGCGAGCCCTGCACCAACGCCCAGCACTCCTTCTTCCAGCTCGTCCACCAGGGCACCAAGCTGATCCCCACCGACTTTATCCTGGCCGCCCGCACCCACAACCCCATTGGCAAGAACCTGGTCCACCAGAAGATGCTGGCCTCCAACTACCTGGCCCAGGCCGAGGCCCTCATGGTCGGCAAGACCGCCGAGCAGGTCCGCGCCGAGGGCGGTGTCACCGACGAGCTTGTGCCCCACAAGGTCTTTTTGGGCAACCGCCCGACCACCAGCATCCTCGTCGGCGGCCACATTGGCCCTGCCGAGCTGGGTGCTCTGATTGCCTACTACGAGCACGTCACCTTCACCGAGGGTGCCGTCTGGGACATCAACTCGTTTGACCAGTGGGGTGTCGAGCTGGGCAAGGTGCTGGCCAAGAAGATTCTCAACGAGATTGACGAGCCCGTGCCGGCAGCAGGCGCGAGCGCCCACGACTCCTCCACGGCCGGTCTGCTGGCCGCCTTTAAGAAGTACAACGACTTGTAAGCGACTTGCAAGCGACTTGCAAGCGCGCTGTAGGCTGCTTCTAGATGCACAGAAAAAGTAGGATAGAGGGTAATAACGATAATATCAAAGAATATAAATGATTAAATTAAATATATACAAATCATGAGTTCAAGCTTCAAGTCGTTTCCTGACTGTTCCTGATTACCCTATTTCCCGGCTGTACCTAAACGTTCCCCTGTGTAAATTATCCTAGATTCCCCAAACATCTTATTCCCAGACGCCGTACAAGGTCCTATACGAATTAATACAATACAAAATTCATCCTGCAGTCGGGGTGTTGCCGGCACTGCTTCCACCAACACTGCCGGCACTCCCCGCCTTGCTGCTTCCACCTCTCTCATGCAGTTTCTTGTCCTTTTGCTGGGCTATGCGCTCTTTATGCAGCAGCGCCCGCTTCCGGTTGCGCAGGTCAAAGTCCAGCACATGCCCGTACCCGCGCTTCTGCAGCTCCGCCTGGATCTTGGCAATCGTCCAGACTTTATCCTTGTTTTTGCTCTTGTTTTTGCTTTTGTTATTCTTTTTATCTTTGTTCTCGTCCTTGTCGTCATCTCCATTGGCACCGGCATCGTTGTCAACTTTGCTCCCCCCCCGCAGCCACTGGTCCACCTCGGCCTTTAACGCGGCCGGGAGCTTGCGCGCGCGCGGGTCCAGCATCAGATCGGCTGCTGCGTGGTTGTGCTGCATATGGTCGTCGTTGGTGTAGTGCACGGCGTACTCGTCGGCGCCCGGACAAATCTCCACGAGCTCAAAGCGGAACGGACACTCGCACTTTTTGGACACGCGGTCCGCCGTGGGTTTGCGCCGCCGGCTCACCAGCGCCACCGGCGGTATCGGCGGGCCGCCTCCTGTCTGTAGCTGAGCAGGTTGAGCAGCTGCCTCATCCTTTTCTTTCTGCAGCTCTTTCTGCAGCTCATTCTCCTGGCGCTGCCGTTCTTCTTCTTGCTCTTCTTCTTTAGGGCGCAGACGGGACCGGCCGCCACGGAAGCAGACCATGCGGATCTTTTGCCGGCGGCCGTGCGACCGCGTGCCGTTGATGCGCATGCTGTACCCGCGCGGAATCGTCCAGCTGTCCAGCTCTTCCTGCAGAGTCGCGCGGCCAGTCACAATAAAGCCTTCGGGCAGAGCTTCCAGTCGTCCTTCTTCGGATACTGGTGGTGAAACACCCTGCTGCTGTTGCTGCTGCTGGCTGTGCTGATGGTGTCCTGTTACAGTCGCATTTGACACAGGCTGCTGCTCCCTATAGTCCTGAGCATGCGTCTCTAGCAGAACATCTTTATGCTTCTCCTGCTTAACTGCCGGCTCAATGTCCATACTGTCCACCTCGTAGGTTTCTCCCCCCTCATCGCTGTTCCTCATGTGGACATCGCCGTCGCTGGTGTCGACTTCGTACTCGGATCCGTCGTCGCTCATCATCTCCTTGGCGTGCATGTTCTTTAGCCGTAGCAGTTGCGACGATTGTTTTGAGTATGGTCTTTTTTGTTTCTCAGCAGTCGAGGCTGCAGCCGCAGTTACACCTGCCGAGGCATGATGCATGCTCGTGGGTTGTGTACCGGGCCATACTGTCGATGTGGTGGTAGCTGTGTGTAAGTGGGTGATATTGTTGTGACTGAAATTGTTGCTGTAGGAGGTAGGAGGCAGAGGGCTTGCTGATATAGATGAAGGAGATATTGATTTTGCGTAGGGTTGGTATGGCGGTGGTGGCGGCTGGCCATATCGTTGGGCAACTGCTTGTGGTGATTTGTCTATTGGCTGTGGATGTAGTAGATATGCTGTTTGAGGGATTGTCCCTGCCCCTGCCCCTAAAGTTGAGAGATCGAGCCCATCTTGCGACCCTTGAACACTCAGCGCCGTCTCAATGAGATTGAGCCGCTTGTTGATGGACGAGAGCGAGTCCAGCAGGTCGATGAGGATGGGGCTCCCGTCGGAGGCCATTGTGGCCCGCAGTCCAGCTATGGCAGCTATCGGTGAGCCCCCTGACGCTTTACACCTGCATGCGATGCTGCATCCACTGCTGCATTCACAACGGCGCAGCTGAATAATTGCCCGAGAAGGTGGAGTGCCACGATCTCACGGGAGCAGTGTTCCGAACATGGAGATACCGAGCTAGCCGCAGTGTCTGTGCGTGTGTACCAGGGCAATAGCAGTATCGTGTAGCAGTATTGTGTTTCATGGATATGGTCTATCGCGTCTATGGTATGCTGTGATTCAAATCCTTTTCTGCTCTGTAAGTCTGTCGTATCTTGTCGTGACTGGTGTGGTACTTTTAGCTAGTGTCGGAAGGTCGCCTGCGCTACCGGCAGGTTGTTGGTGTAGTATGTCGGTATGGGGCCGTCTGGTTGACCTAATATTGGCGAGAGGGTCAGAGTCAGCCCTACCTTGCACATATATCACCGTTGCTGACGGCTGACGCTGACGCTGACGCTGACAGCGGATGGCAATGTAGCGTGAGTAAGAGAGAATGTCGACGTTGAGAGGATGGAGAAGGCTTTAAAGCAGAGTCTAAAAAGTGGAGGTGTCAAGTAAAAGTAGTAAAAATAGAAAAGTCAAACAGTTGAGGGGAAAGTGAAAGCCGAGTGGAAAAAGGCAGAGGGAGTCGAGAGTCGCGGCTTGGGGGTCGGAGAGTTAAGGTAGCGAAAAGAGACGATGCGACGGTAGACTACGGCACAGGAGGAACGGTAGTAAGTGGCTGCAATAATAGGACTCGGAGCGATTGCGTGCTGAGATGGAGATTGCGGGTTGCAGCTGCCTTTACAAGCCTGGCCAGTGTTGAAAAAGGACCGCTTGAGCGACAGTATTGTTGCCTGTTGCGGAAGGAAAGCAGGCAATCCGATAGCAATGGATGCGGCGTGAAATGGAGAAAGGTGCGCTCAGATACGATAAAGGACGAGGAAGGAGCGGATGTGCGAAGCCAACACAGTCAGCATCTGGGTCACAAGCACTGAGTAGAGCAAGTAGCAAGGCGAACGGTGAAGAGATCAAGGGAGAGAGAGAGAGACCGAGCGCACAGACTATGAGATGGCAATTACTGAGTAATCTGGATTAACAAGATCAAGCGTGCAAGAATATGTCAGCAACGGAATGTTCCGAGGATTAGATGCGGCAGAGAGTATGCATGATGGCATTTGCCGAGGAGTTTCATGTCTTAGAAATAGAGACAGCTGCAGATCGGACAAGTGTTAGAGAGCGCCACAAGCATTGAATTAAATAAAGAAAAATAACAAAAAGAATGAAGAGCAATGACGATGCTGCACGACGGGGTACAGGTGCACTATGAGACAAGAGAGGACCACGGGCTAGGATTGACTCACATGTGCTAATTAGTGGCTCGTTAGTGGATAGGACAATGCGGGCTTGGGGCTTTAGTGGCTTTAGTGGCTTTAGTGGTGCTTTTAGTGGGCGGTACGAGTGCGGCTGCCCATGCACGTGAGCAACAAAACAACGACAGCCAAATGTGTATATAAAGGACGTGCCCCCGTGTTTATATCTCGAAAACTTGGGATCTGATCTGATGCAAAACGACAGCCACCGACAACAACAATTTGCGAGAAGAGGAGATGGCTTTCTGATGGCTAGAAGTCTGCTGCCAGTGCAGAGGCCCACTCTAGTCAGAGTGTTGACTAAGCTGCGATAACCGCGGCAGGTGCTCCTTCCCCCCTCCCCGTCGCTCCTTCCTTCCCGCGGCGGCGGGGACGACCGGTCGCTCCTTCCTTCTCTGCGATGCTCCCCAGCAGGCAGCAGGCAGCGGGCAGCGCACTTGCCCTTATATGCTGTCCCAAGCGCGACAGCTTTCAACAGTCAAAGGGCAGGTGGCCTAGTTGGATAAACACGGTGTTGTGAATGTGTACCCGGGGTCAGCATCTGCGGATCGCTTTCCTGCCGACATTGTTCTCACACTGTGCGCATCTGGCGATGACGGCCACACGGGGGCTCCAAACCGCTTGACGCTCACAAGGATACGGTGCTCATCTGAGGCGACGCGGGCGAGCACTTGGGGTCAACACTGCCTGGAGACACCAGAAGCTTCATTTTTTGCTTTTTTTGGCGATGATAAATACCAGTGCAAGTTACTCACTGCTGTATTTTTACTTTTTTTGCTCTGCTGCAAGGCAACAGTCATTATCGAGATGGAGTGAATGAAGGCAGGCAGAAGCAGCGAGAGAAGGAGCGAGAGAGACGGTTTAGGGCAGGCGCCGACAAAAGACATTTGGCGAAAAGAGAAAGGGCGATGCTGCAAGGCGTGAAGAAATTCACTTTTGCTTACAAGACAACTACTGCTGCCTGTGGCGTATTTATAGCCTCAAACTCGGCGTGACCAAAGCGCACCGTCTGCTCTTCATCATGGACCAGGTTGCGAGTGAATCACTCAAGTGTGACGACGTCTATCGCCATTCACGCACCCGCGTGTTGAAGAGTTGGCGATACTTGGCTGCTCGATGCACCCGCAAATAGCAAATACAGGCGGGTCCACGGGCTGCTCCTGCCGTTTGCTGCTCGCTCCTTCCCTTTTTGACAAAAACACCAGCACGCAAACAGTGTAGACAACGTGCGAGCAAGAAGATGGGGAAACGCAACTGAATTCTGGCAAGGTCGTCTGTTCGATTCACTGCTCTTGCCCTTTTTGTGCATTCACTTGTTGCTCTTTTGCTTCACTTTCCGACTTTTGAACGATGGACGTGAATATGGCATCCGGCGATAGTGTCAAAAACAGGCGACTAGGAATACGATTTTTATTTTATTTTAAATCGATGCTAGCTGTGCATGTATGCCTCGGCATGTGTTGGTCTTTACGAGTCGCTTACAAAGGCTTATCAATCTTTATTCACTGCTATCATTTTGGCGCGTCTGCTGCTATGCTGCCATCTTTGACTGGACTACACATCGGAATATTACCGAATATACTCTTACCGAATATATAATATTCGTTACAAGCTCAACTTACTTTGATCCAATTCGTTGAGCTTTCATCGGATATGCAATAGCGATCAGTCAAGAACGGCAAAGGGTGTGATACAGGCAATGACGTGCTGCTACTATTTCGAGGTGTCGAGGTCAGCATGCAGGGTCTCGCCGTCAAGACTCATGACTTATACTGCCACGATTGGCTCATCAGCCGTCAGCAATACGAACGTGCACCGTTGGAGTACTTTGGTATCAGATGAGGAAAGGTCACGTTCTAGCAGCGTCACGTTTTCGGTAATCATGAATACGAGCTCTGGCCCTACGTAGGCACGGATACGATGCAGGCCGTTATGGTAGGGCTGGCTCTTGGCTTTTAGAGGTCTGTTCCGTTTATGGGCTTCTACGCTTCTACGCTTCTACGCTATCAGCCTTGTAGACCACATGCCAAAGTTTGAGGTTGACAAAGTGTCTTTGCGGCCTCTTGAGTGGTCTACCAAGTGTCTACCCGTCTGGAGTGTGTGAGCTGAGTGCTGTAGTAAGGTAAGGGTGCTTACACGGCAATGCATAAATAGCAAACGAGTCCATGAGATATGTTGCATAACGAAATACAGTATACAGTAGCAACTGACAGCGCGCTCACGATATCAACTGCTCCAGCCACGGGGATGCTGTCTGTATAGGCTTAGTCAGCAGAGATCGCGGTCTTCATGACGCTCTTTTCAGGATGAGTAGTTTAGCTTCATTCTAGCAAATTACGTCTCTGAAAACAAAAGCACTGTATGAACTGCATGATTGGTGAATCCAAGGTTTAGCTGTTGTTGCTCGCTCGGTTGATTGTAGATTGGCTACGGCTGTTGGTGTTGATGTTGGACAGCAGCAAATAGGGGTAAGAGCGGGATGACCTCACTCTCCTCAATTCTCGATAGATCAGAATATATCTAGAGAAAACAATAAAAACGACAGACCGCTGAGGGTCTAGACGTCCCCACAGCAATAGAGTTTTATGTTGCGAATATTACGGAGCAGTCAAAATTGAGTATAATTTCCCATCGGGTAGTCCAGGTTGATGAGAGATGCGTTGAAGATGAAGAGAGACTGTTGCTTATTTTTGCCGATGCTTAACTCTATTCTCTCTTATTTCATCTGTGATCTGTGGACTCTGCCCCGACCTTAATTACCTCTCACGGTTATGTCGCCTAGGGTCGTAGCATTGCCAAGCTGGTTGTGCTGTACTCAGCACGACTCTGCTCTTAATCTACCTCGACCCTGCATGCGTGACGAAAATGAACGAATCAGACTCGGCTTGCAGTCGCAATTTAACAGCTGTGCATACTAGACATATGACTCTCGCATAAACGAGGCCGGCTTACTTGTCTTTACCATTTCTGTATCTTACTTTGTAAATCTTAAATCTCACCGCTCTGCACCCTAGCTTTGTGCACTTTGCAGGCCTGTAAGCGAAATTCTCACTCTCACTCTCTCGCCTTGCCCTTTTCTCATCCTACAAAGTAGGTGTCTCTTCTAGTATGCCAAGACAGGGGCTCGATAATGTGGGCGCCCATTCTCTTTGTGGCAATATTCCGTGATGAGTCTGGGTGCATAGCGTGAGGAAGAGATAATCAAAAGTAATCACATCTAGCGGTAGTCTTGTTATTTCGTAAGAAGATGCTTTGTAGCTTGATGCTAATACTCGTAGTGCTGCTGTGCTTGTCATGTCCGATCCCATTCCAGACAAGATCGACACTCTAGTTCTCGTGCCACGCAGTAGACACTCTGGCCACACACGGAGTAATAGGCGGTAGCTGCCTCTTTTGAGTCTTGAGTTGGCTTAATTGTCTTGACTTTGGCTTTCTACACTTCTAGACCTGTTGACGTCTTGTCTGTTTAGCTTGAC
Organism: Ophiostoma novo-ulmi subsp. americana; assembly: GCA_029298975.1. NCBI lineage: Eukaryota > Fungi > Ascomycota > Sordariomycetes > Ophiostomatales > Ophiostomataceae > Ophiostoma > Ophiostoma novo-ulmi. Next base: position 3,074,980 of record JANSMA010000004.1, on the reverse strand, counting down.
TGATGGGGCTGTAGCAGTGTCTAGTATCCGGTCTCTGTCATGAACTTGGCTTCTTGGCCCGGGCTGGGGCTTGCTTTCAGTCATCTTGTCTCACTTTTCTCTTCTCACTTTTCACATTCCCGCCCACTCCCTTTCCCTGCATATGCTTACTTTCCAGCACCTACTCCGTCGCCAACGGCCAACTCCTCCATGCCCAGCTTGCATAGCCTCCGCTCTACGGAGCACGGCCTCTGTATCTTACAAACATAATGGTCCGCGCATCAAACAGCTGCAAAGCTTGTTTCTGGAATGGAGAATCTGGAAGAGATTTCTGAGTATGATCATTGCCGCCCTTGAGTCTTCTCAAACCCATTCTACAATCCTACAACTTTTTCTACAACTTTTTCTACAGTCTTTCCTACAGTCTTTGCCACAGTCTTGGAGATCGTCGGTTGAACGGACCTCGCTAGCTACAGACGCCTTGCTTGCAAGCGCCAAATTAGCAAATACAACCCTTTCTAGGTATCTCTCATCTCCAGCGAATTGGACGTAATTAAAGCAATAAGCAACAGCAATAAGCAATTTAACCCTTTTGCTGGAGAAGGCTCCAATGGGCAAGTAGACAAACGCTTCATAGGCCGGTGTCGATTGACAAGATTGACAAGCACATGATAGCCAGCTTGGCTCTTCTTTCGCATTCTCTAACCGATCGAATTACTTGTAATTGCCATTCCTCAAGTTTGTGCCTCCTACGATTATCTGTTCCTGCTTCTCTCTCGCCTCCTTTTATATAGAGTAGAGTACCTCACGTGTTGGAATTAATCGGAGAGACGGGTGCAGCGTAGCATCACCATGTTGCATCAGGGTCTACTCCATTAGTTATTCTCTTCCATTCTTTTTATTTCTAGTGATTGTTCGAGGTTTTTAATTATCTTACTTCACTTGACCCTGGTAGTGGCAACAGTAAATAGTTAACCGTACTAAACCTCTGCAAACCTTGCGTTTCGTTGTTTGCACTCGAGGACAATACAAAGCATAGTAGCCTCTTTGATTTTCTCTACTTCATAGTCAAACAACATTCTTCAACTGACAGAACCTTTTTAAAGCTTAGCCTCTATTCCGATCAAATCGAAGAATCAGTCAAACAATCGAAAAAAAGTCAAGAGACTAGAGATCGGCGCGGCGTGTCTTGTCATGTTTCTCCTTGTTCTTGGTTTCCAACTTTGATGGTTCCCCGGTCTTGGTCCTCCTCCTTGAATCTGGACAACTGGCTCTAATGCTTCTTTGTCTCTATTTGTTGCTTATTTGCCTGCCAAAATTACAGGTATTGATTAAAGTAAAGGTAATCCACATATCTGCAACACTAAGCGCACTGCCGCACTGGAATTCTTGGTGGCCGGTACAATGTTGGCCTCTTCAAATGGGTGCTGTAGAATGTACTATGTATATTTACTTCTGACTATCCTAGACTCGACCAAGGGCTCCTTTTTTTTTTACTGTCTGTCTGCCTTGGTTTTCCAAAACATGGTCTCCAGCATCTGGCCTACCAACTTGTATGATCATCCCTTTGCTGTGCCTAGCCGCTTTGGATGCTTTACTCGTGTATTTAGATGCTTTGGACGAAGCTATTGAAAACTACAAAGTTGTCAAAGACATTTCTTTAGCCCGGACTTGATTCGTGCTTCGTGCTTGCTATGTAGGCCAACATCATGATCATGACGCCTTGCCTGTGTCTGACTCTGTGACACCATCCTCCCTCGCTGACGGCAATCTTACTGCATGTTCTGGGATGCTAAGATACATGGATGACTGCAGACTGGCATATGAAGTGTCTTGGCCAGGTCGTCAAGCTCGGCTCATCTGTCTCTGTCTGTCTTTGAATATGTCTCAACTGTTTCCAAGAAAAAACCTTATTGAGCTTGTCTTTACGCTCTGCAAAACAAGACCAAGACTGATTCGGCCTCCAACATACCACTTTCGCTGTCTTGCATCGTCTCATATGAAGCCGCTCTGTTGCCGTCTGTTGAAAAACACCGCTCGCGTGAGGCGAGGGTATTACCGCCTCTCGACTACAGACTAATTAATTACATTTGCATTACACCATTTGATTCTTACCACCCTGTAATAGATGGAAAATGGATTGTATGGTCCTGATCAATAGACAAGTCGATTTTCTATTATCCATTTTCTATTATCCCTCATCCTCCTATTACCTTACTCCCCCTTCCCATCCCCCATTTCCATCCCATCTCCCAAGCTACACCTCCATCCCGTGCGACATCCCTTTGCTGGCGCCCGCCTGCAACCTCCTACCCCAGTCCGTCTTTATGTACACACCCTCTTTAGTCGTTACCCCATAATATATTTAGAACTCCTGTTATGTAAATAAGATACAAACAGCATCTACTTGAAATCCACATTGGCATTCATGTGCTGTTGCGTGCTTCCTTGGTCTGCGTGGTTCCTGCTCCAGCCCAGTCCACCCAACCTTATTATGTCAGACGCCCCGAGGTGATACTTTTTATTAACCTTTACCTTTACCTTTTACCCTTTTTCTTTCTTTACTTTTTGTCTATTTACTTTGTCTATTTCATATTCATATACGTATTCATTTTTCTGTTCACTGTCTACCGTCCACTGTTTACCGCCAACTCTACATCGTCATTCACTTATACGCCACTCTTTCACGACCGCACCAGATAACACACATTGCAAACGGCCGTCCTCACCACATACCCGTCCATACTCGACCGGCTCGACATTTTTTTTTTGTAAATACTCCTGATCGACCTGACCGTCACGTTGTACAATTGTTCCAGCCAGCCACTGTATACAGTTCACAATCCACTTCGGATCGAACCGAAAAGGACTCTCCTTTATTTCGACCTGCAATATCACTTCGACCTCGACTCGACTCGACACTCGCTTCTGCTTGACTCTACCATGATATAGATATAATCGACCCCAACCTCTACACAAGCACATCAATGGCTCATTTCGTACGAGGCGCTCGGTGGTGGGCTCAAAAACAAATGTCACCACTCTACGACCAGCTACCAACGTCCGAGGACAAGGGCGGCGAGAAAGACCACCCTCTCGTATCGCCAGCTTCGTCATCCTCCTCCTCAACGTCCATGGCCACCGACTCGCGGCGAAACAGCGACAGCTCGACTGTGCCCTCGAGAGCTGGCTCGGCTGCCGTCTCTTACATCTACGAAGCCGCCAACATGCTCGTCATGCTGGCCACCCTGCTCGTGCGCTTCCCTTACCTCTGCTTGCTCATGGCCACTGCACCCCTTCGCCGCCGTCGCATCTCCTCTTCATCAAGCAGCTGGCCAGAAACCTACGAGAAACTCGAAGAGTTCAAGGTCCTCGTGCCCTCGTTCCTCCAGCCCGTCGACCCCAAGGCCGTCAAGCGGCCCATGCACCCGACGGCCTGGCTCGACGGCCTGCGCGGCGTTGCCGCCTTTTTCGTTGTCTGGCACCACGCCTCGCTGCTCTGGTTCAGCTGGCACATCCACTACGGCTACGGCACGGCCAAGGAGGACGACGGCGGGCCGGGTGGTGAAAAACTGCTGTGCCAGTGGCCCTTTATCCGCCTCATGATTTCCGGCATGCCGCACGTCTCCGTGTTCTTTGTCATTTCCGGCTTCGCCCTCAGCTACAAGCCTCTCAAGCTGTCCCGGCAGGGCCGCTTCAGCGACGCCAGCGAGGCCATCAACTCGTCCGTGTTCCGGCGGCACACGCGCCTGTTTCTGATGCCCGCCGTTACCACGTTTGTCATTGCCGTGCTGGGCTACCTCGACTTGTTTGGCACCAAGAACTGGGCTGGCGTCGCCGTGGCCCAGCGCCGCCCGCCGCACCCCGACGCCGGCCTGTGGGCGCAGCTGGTGCACTGGATGTGGGATTTCCTCAAGCTCGTCGACCCCATCAACAAGGGCCTGAGCCGCGGCAACCGATTCGCCTACGACTTCAACCTGTGGACGCTGCCCGTCGAGTTTGACTGCTCGCTGGTGCTGTTCCTGTGCCAGGCGGCCTTTAACCGCATGCGCCCGCGCGTGCGCATGACCTTCATGTTGGGCATTGCTACGTTTGCCATGAGCTACATCTACTGGCAGGCCTTTTTGTTCCTCGTCGGCATGCTGCTGTGCGACGTGCACTTTGAGCTCGACGCCATGGCCGCGCGCGCGAGCACCAACGAAAAGCCCTCGGGAAAACAGTCCTTCTTCAAGAAGCACGCGACGACCATCGGCATCGTCTGCTTCGTGGCGTGCATCTACGTGCTGTCCATGCCCGAGTCGGAGCGCGGCGCCGCCCAGACGCCCGGCTACGTCACGCTCTTCAAGTGGGCGCCCAAGTACCACCGCGACAAGAACGGCGTCGACTACTGGTACCTGCCGCTGGCCGCCACGTTCCTGGTGCTGACCATTGACCGCACGCCGCTGCTGCAGAAGCTGTTTACCAATGCGTTTGCGCAGTACCTAGGCAAGATCAGCTACAGCATGTACCTCGTGCACGGCGGCGTGATCTGGACAATTGGCCACTGGACGATCCGCAAGGCGGTGATGCTGACGGGCCGCGACACGCAGGTGCAGTACGGTATGGCCGTGGGCCTGGCGGCGGTGGTGACGTGGTCCTTTACTATTTTCCTGTCGGACCTAGCGACGCGCACAATCGATTCGCGCGCCGTGTCCTTTGGGCACACGCTGTACAACAAGTGCTGCCAGGCAGAGGAGAAGAAGGAGGACGTCCTGCCGCGCACGCAGTAGTCACTTATTTTTTGTCATCTACCTTTTCTGTTGTACTCTTTCTTCTATCATGTTGTCTTTTGTTGTTTCCATTTTTCTTTGTCAGCGCTTGGTGTTGGGCATTTCTGGCGTTAAGCGCGGAGCGCACGGTTTGTAGATCGTACATCTACCTAGCATCTTCTTTGTTTATATTTTTATACTAAATTATTTATACATTATACACATTCATATCAAATGTATGTGACCTCCTGTATCTGCTCTCCTGCTGTGCAATACTACCTCTGTATTGTGTAATCTGGGTCGTCTACTTCAATCCTCTCTTTCTCGGATCATACCGTGCATGTAGTAAATATATATTTATCTTTATATGGTTATAATTATATCTTATTTTACACTCAGTACAGACGACGCCAACAGCGCGTTTATTATTTGTCTTTCAGGATTATGCTGCTGTTCTTGAATATCTATACTCCGCCAGCCAGGCCCGATGTTGCCATTGGGCAAGCCGTCCGATCAGAGCTATAAAATGGCCTGATAGCTGAAACTGCCTCTAATCATCCGAATTCGAGGTCGGCGCTATAATCCGGCAGTTGATAAGGCGTAGTTTTGGTGAATTTATATCTACCGTTATCGTTGCTATGGGACACCGTTGAGTTGGTTGCAAAAGTACTTGCTAGTACGAAGTAGATGAGGAGTCAATTCGGGAGTCTAGACATATAGACAATGTGTAGACGGATTTACTAGGGATCGAGGTAGATTATACTGTATTCGATGCATTGCATAGTTTGGCCTGCAGTATACGCACAACTTGGAAAACGTAGAAAATCGCTCGCAGTCTGAAAGTGATGCCAACGAGTTTAGAAAAGCATCATCTCCTACAGCTGATTTATCCAACGGAGGGTTAGGGCATGCCGGACACGTAGAAGATGCTTCGAGAAATATGGCTATGGCATAAACTCCCTCGTCTCTATCCTTTCCAGACATGGAAATCGGCGTGGCGATCTCAAATTCTGCAGGATTCGCCAATGTAACATGCACACCGAGTCTTCATGTCTTGTGCGCAATGTAGGTGAGAGGTTCGTTCAATGTCTACCAAGTATTCCCGTTACTCCCAGTCTTCTTCCCCTCCCACTTCCCCTCACTCCAACACAGCACCATTGTCCGTAAACAAAGACTGTATTTTTAAAAAAGACCTCCTCGACATCTACAACTGATTATATTAACACAGACTCTGGCAATGTGCCGAGTAGGTGAAGATAAAGTGACAAATACAAGTAGAAAAAGACGGCACAAGACTTCTTACCGTATGTAGACCGCGCGGCAAAATAGCGAGCTATGACTGAAGTAGAAGAAGGATCATGCTAGTGGTGCTACTTACCCTGACAGAACTACTGCGATTCTGGCAGCATGTATGCTTTAGTCTGTCTCTCTCCCCCATATAGTGACGCAGCCCCCAACCCTCCGGATACATCTTGCTTTTACGAAGCTCCCTTTTCGTCTTGCACACCACCTTCCCATCACTCTCAATCCTCCCGACACTGACGCCCGCTCCCTCTATCATCGTTACTGGCTATTACTGCTCACGGTCTATGCTTGGTCTGACGAGATTAGACGAGATAGACGAGATCAGATTAATTCTGTTCAGATCTATTAATAAATAATAATTAATATTAAAAAAAAACGCACGGCATTCTGACTGCCGCAAAGGACTCAAAGCAGCCCCTGGTCTCCTGGATCTCCTGTAAGTCATCCCACCTTGTGTTGAGACGGTGCTTGTCAGCTGGGGGCTGATTGGCGACGGCTGACGGCTGACGGCTGACGGCTGATGCTCACTCCCTCTTTTGTTTTCATTTCCCGGTAATCGGGACTGATGTCTGCCTGTTGCATGCCGTCTGCTGTGCAAGCTGCAGTGCAGCATGGGAAGTACCCCGTTGCAGTCCTACAGTGTTTTATTGTACTCGTACTTCAGCTGGTGCTTTACTGTGTGCCTGGGGACACCTGCAGACCGCGTTCTGCTGACTACAGGCAGCCGGTGAGCGCGAGGCTGAGATGCACTGCGAAAAAGCGGAAAGAGGAAAGAGAAAAGAGGAGGGAGGAGGAAGGAACGAACAAAGAGGGAAGACGAACGAGGAAAGAGCAAAGTGCGCACTTGCCTTTCTCACTACTAACTTTACAAGGACTGCAGTGTCTCACACACGGATCTTGCACTTCGCGTTGATCCAAACACCAAGCATCGAAGAAGTAACTGAAAACAAGTACCGAGTCAAACGCGTGTTCAAGCAAGCGATCACATCCTCAAACGGAGAGCATTCAAGGTTGCCCAATAGATTCAGGCTTTGGCCAGTCTTTGCTATCGGCTCTACCCTCCACCTCACTTCCATCGCACCTGCCTGAACCGTCGCGTCCCGCGCCCAACAGGAAGGAACGGATATTGTAAACATCTCCCCACAGCCTCGAGACTCATCTTTCAATACCGCGCAGTTGTTTATTGTTGAACATAATCCGGCACCGGATGCTCCTGTCGTGTAAGGATATTCACCCCACCTGCCTTCTCCGAAAGTTAGTTTTACCGCCGATACGCAGATACGCAGTCAGGCGCCAGGCACCCTGTGATTACCAAATAGCCACGACCCCAGCACGGTTCCTGGTTCGCCCTGTGCATTGAACCACACCACACCTTTGCCGTTACGTTGTTTTCATTCTCACCTCACACGCCATATCTCATATACCAACTTTTGTCTCTGATTATTCCTTATCGGGTCTGTCTGTTATCTTGTATTAATTACTGCCATCCACACACTGCATCCACAAAGCTGCAACTATGCAGGACGTGCCAGTGCCATTGGCTGGCCAGCCTGCATCGACCTCGGATGCCGGCGCCAGCATACCCGCAGCTAACGGTGACACCCATGGGAGCGCATATAATGGTGCACACGTGGAGCGCGAGCCTAGGGGGCAGGATCCCAGGCAGCCGAGAGAGCCCCTAGACCGCGAAAACAGAGAGAACAGACAACCTCGCGAGCTGCGCCCCAGGGCCCCAGGACCGGTCATCCTCACCTTTGCGCTCAACCAGCGGCCGAGAGCGACACGCATTAGTGCGCCCAAGGTGCGCACCGGATGCAAGATGTGTAAGTTTTTGGTTTCTGGTTTTAAAAAAGATGAAAAGATGAAAAGATGAAAAGAAAAAAAAACGGCAGATGACTTCTTATTATAAGGTTGGATATGGAGATGGTCGGCTCTAATGTCTTGGACGACTGCATCTACTTGCTCAGTCTACTTGCTTCGATCTCATCTTTTTCTACTTGTTGTCTTGTACTTATTTTGGATACAATTTGTGCAGTTGCTAACTTGTCTCAGGCAAGTAAGTTTATATTGAACTAGGCGTCAAGAAAATCGGCCGATCTGACAAACAGAAAACGTCGTATCAAGTGCGACGAGGGCAAGCCAGCGTGCAACCGCTGCATCAAAGCCAATTATGTATGTGAGGGCTACGATCCTGTGGATGAGGACGATGACCCTCCAACACAAGCTATCGCACCAGCGCCGGCACTAGAATCGGCAACATCCGCACCAGAATCGGAACCAGCAGAGTCGACAGAGTTATACACACACGCGGGGCCATCCCACGTGAGTAGCGCACCGCCGATGGACGCTATGTTCACGTCGATAGTAACGCCCTCGATTCTGGACCCTATACTCACAGACCCTACGATTGCTGCGCTTAATTACAGCTACTCTTCAAACTCACTATCTTCCGCACCAGCAGAGGCAAACTACGGCACCTATGGCAGATACACATTGGATACCCCGGCCGACGCGATGCCTTCTGAGACCGCAGATTGGGCATCTGGAAGCATGGCCCCAACACCACCTGCTGCAAGATATGTGCCTTCTAGCATAGAGCCGCAGACCGTTGCAGAGTCGCAAGCACTCATTTCCACCCGATACAACGTTAAGACCGAGTTTCCTGGAGACAGCAATTTTCGCTTTCTCGATGCTGTTCCTGTACAAACCCAGCCCAGCATCTACGACAACTCTCTCAGTCAGTTTGGTGGCTTTAGAGTGGGCAACCTCCAGAAGCGCGAGCGTGATGACGACGAGAATAGCGAAACTACTAGCTACGTCAACACTCCCGACTACTCCCACCTCTACCCGTCACACCAGGCTTTGGCCCACATACCACAGGCCCATGCCAGCGACTTCCTTCTGGAGCCTAATTACAACAGTGCCATGTTCAGCTCCCAGGACGAAAAGATGTACTTTGACAGCTGGCTCACACTCGCCCCGAACCTCGGTGGCGGCTGGTTCCCTTCGCACTTGTGGACAACCACCATTCCGCACCTCTGCGAGATTGACAATGCTATCAAATATGCAGCTATTGCTGTCGGTGCCATGGCCGAGGCCATGTCGCCTGCCTTGCTTGGAAAGTCTTCCTACCACTTGATAGACTATACAGGCGGAGAGGGCCGTTCCGTTCGGGCTGCAAGTGTCACTCTGCCTGGCAGTGATGGCGCTGTTGGGGCCTATACTACGAAAGACCCCAATGTGGCCACCAACGTGGTTCGGCACTACCGCAAAGCACTCACATACTTTGGCATTGCGCTCAGACTGACACGCCTAGCATCGAATGGGAGCTCTGCATCATCTCCTAGCGCCTCTTCAGGTGGTGCCTATGGCGATGTTGTTGTAGAAAACGACTCAGAAGTGGAGCGTGCTGCTGTCATGTGCTGTCTATTGTTTGTCTGTTTCGAGGCTCTGCAGGGGAATCGCGAGAATGCCCTGCGGCATATCACACACGGCTTAAATATAATCGATCAGTTTGTTGTTCGCAATGTGCCGCGGCGTGCACTTGCGCCGCAGGACAGGCCCAAGCAGTTGGTCAAGTTTCCGTCTGCAGCAGCACTTGAACATGGAGCATCGACAGATTCGGCTGCCACCTCTTCCAACTCTGCCATTTCCCCGCTCGATCCAGAGTCGGAGCGCCAGAGACAGCGTCAGCGTGTGCGTGACCGACAGCTTGGCCACGCGTCGACCGACGCCAGCGCTAAAGATGGCACACAAATTGATAGCAACGCGACCAACCCACTTCGCAGCGAGCAGCGCCGAATGGACGGTTTGACTAGAGTGCTTACCCGCTCACCCGCTCCCTACATTCTTGAGGACGAGGTCATGCAGGTCTTCCGACGTCTCGACTTCCAGGCCTGGTCACTCGGTGTCTTCAGACTTCGGCGCACCCGCCCGGCCGACATCAAACTCCAGGCACTGGATGCCCTTAACCCTGCCACCATCCCGGAACGCTTTGACAGCCTAGATGATGCCCGTCGCTGGTGGGACCTCGTCCAGCACTGGGTCCTCCAGTTCCCTCGCTACATGGTGACCGCTCTCCAGCGCTACATGGACGAAAACCCTGACGCAGAAGAACGAGCGAGAGCTGCAGGCCGCATGCTCGACATTTGTGACGTGCCCGGCGCTGACAAGATCCAGCAAGAGTACTTGCAGTGTCTTGAGCGCTGGGAAAAAGCGTTCCAGCCCGTGTACAAAGCTGCGCGCGACCGGGCCAATATCAACAAACAAGGTAGCGCCAGGAGCTCCAGCACCACGGACACTGCAGAGACCGGCAGAAGAGACGAGGCCTATCTCCAGGCGGCATCCCTACATGTGCCTTACATCTTGGCCTGGATCGGTGTCAAGTCACTCGTCTACTCCGACTACGAGAGCATGCACAGTCTCACACCACAATTTCTCGAACTCAATCGGCTTGCTGCCCTCATCCTGCCTCGGCAGCCGCGCTACTCATGGTCACCCTTTGGTGGCGGGGCCTCGATCAGCAACGTCGGCGGCGCAGGACTACACAGTTTTGGTGGCGACTTATTCACTATGGATAACGGTCCCACCATGGCCCTGTTTATTGTGTCGTGCAAATGCCGCATCGAGGCTGTCCGCGACGAGGCGATTCGGCTGCTGGCGGCGTACCCCCGGCGCGACGGATTCTGGGACTCCAAGGTCCTTTGGGCAATTGGTAACTGGAACCGCGTGATCGAGGCCGAGAACCTTGAGGGCACGCCGTACGAGCAGTGGCTGCGTCTGCGGCAGCGCGAGGCCATCTTTGACGAGACGAAACCGCAGGTGCAGATGACAGCCTGGGTCAAGAACAAGGTGACGGGCCAGTTTGAGTTTAAGCGACAGATTGTGACGTGGGATAGCAGGTAGAGCAAAAAGAGGATGAGGCGACAGATGGGGCGACAGATGGGGCGCAAATTTATGATACCATGATGCATGATATACTCAATATGTAGTGTTTATTTTGAAAAAAAGTAATTATCAGCCGAGTTCGAAATGGTCGAGTTTGTACAAAGGGTGATGATGTAAAGTAGATAATGACTAAGCGTGAGCTATCTGCACTAATTTGCACCCTTATAGCGGGGCTCACCACTGTAACTCCTCCGCACTCTACGCGTCCTAGGCGCGTCTCACGATCTCGACCCTTTTGTCTCTTTGCCGTTTCGTTTTCAGATTGTAAATTGTCCATTGTCAGCGATACACAATGGCTCTTCCTATACCACCCGGCCTGATGCCGGCCGAGGTCGCGTTCCTATGCGAAATGGAACTCGTCACGGTCGTGCCCCGGCAGCGCCTCGACCCAATCCCCCTCCTAGGCGGCGCCACGCCGGCCCTGCGCCCACCACACCGTGCCACCCTGCCGCTCTGGCTCGCCCTCCTCCTCAAGCGCCAGCGACGAGCTAATATCGTGGCGCCCCCATGGCTACATCCGCAGAGTCTGCAGGAGCTTGTTGTCCGAGAAACCAGAGACGAATCCGACCCGAACCAGGCTGCACTGCGACGACCAGGCGCCTCGGGCGACGACGACAGTGACGACGAAGAATCAACAGCGACACGTGTGCGCTTTGCACCACCGCCGCCGCCGCCTGTGCGCGCAGATACCCGGGGTACAGCAGCCACTGTTGGCACCGTGCGGCGTGTCAATGGATTCGCGAGCGACCCATTTTCGGGCGAGCCCATCCCGCTGTCACCGCCCTTTTTGCCATCATGTACGGCCGAAGCACCAGCAGGCTATCTGCCCTACCACTGGTTCGAGGTCGCTGAGATTCTCGTGGCGCATGCGCCCGACGACCTGCCCGCACCCGTCGGTGAAGTGCGGGCGCTGCTGCGCGACCTAGTCGAGGCACGTGCGGCCAAGGTGCGACAGCTGGCCAAGGTGGCGGCATCCAAGCGCACACATGTGCTGGGCGACCTGCACGAGACCGAGTTTGTGCCGGCCGTCGTGAGCTTGCGGGGCATCGGCGCCATGGAGCTGGCAGAGGCGCGCGGGCATGTGACGGCGGTGCACGACGGCATGCGGAGACTCGGAGCAGCCGCAGAAGCGAGCCGGCGCGACGAAGAAGACGCTGCGGGCGACGGCGTCGGCGGACCTGATCGGTCTGGAGTGGCACCAGCCGGAGTATTTGACGACGACGACGACTACAGCGACGAAGATATGGGGTAGACTCTTTGTAATTCTACAATTTCCAAACATATGGACGGCATGATTAGGGACTACATTACACATTACATAACGATTAGGAATAGCGACTTTTTGATTTTCAAAGTTTAAAGCCATGAAGACATGAAAAGGAGAACTAATGAGAGCATTCAATGATATCTATCGCCGCAATACGCCAGATATAAAACTATAAGACAAAAGAAACATGACACAAAACACAAAACACAACTCCAGAAAAGGTGACGCTTAATCAAAAACATCCGTGGCATAGCGCTCGTTGCGGATGCTCGAGAACCACGCCTCGGCCTCGTCCTCCGTCTCGGGCTTGCCGTCCGCCTCCATCCACTCGCGCCGGATCTTGAGCACGGTCTCCTTGACGCCCTCGCCCACCTGCCGCGAGCCGCACACGTACATGCGCGCGCCCTTCTTCCACAGCTCGGAAATCACCGCGCGGTCGTGCCACAGGCGGTCCTGCACATACTTGCAGTCGGCCGACTCCGTCTTCTCGGCTTCGGTCTGTGCCCGGCTGAACGCGCGGCGCACATCCACAGCACCCAGAATCTGCCAGCGGTCAAACTCGTCGCGGTAGATGTCGTCGGCCTTACCGCGGCTGCCGTAGAACAGGTAGCCGGGGGCAATGGAGCGGCCGGCGCCGAGCATGGCGGCGCGTTCCTGGACGAAACCGCGGAAGGGGGCCAGACCGGTACCGGCGGCAACGCAGATGATGGGCACATTCTCGGCATCATGGGGCAGATGGAAAGCGTGGTGGCTGGGCCGGACGGCGACATGGATCCGGTCGCCCGGCTGGACAGACGAGAGGTAGTGCGATGCGACACCCTCGTGCAGGCCATTGCCGGACAGCGACGGGGCGGTCAGGACAGAGTACGACAGCGTAACATGGTTGGGGTTCCACAGCGGCGATGACGAGATGGAGCTGCGCAGTTAGTATCAGAAGAAGAGAAGACGAAAAGGAGGCAGAGAAACAAAAGGCAAAACAGCATCATATAAAAGACACTTACTATTGGCGGACGCGCATGGGCGGTAGAAGAGTGAGGAAATCGCCAAAGGGCAGGTTGACCGAGGGGAAGCGGTCCAGCAGGTCGAGGATGTTGACCTTTTTGGCGCTGATCTCGACGGCATAGTCGTCGGCGGCGAGGCGCTGCAGCGCCTTCTTGGTGGGCTCGTCGTCGGCCCAGTCGACCAGCGACAGCACGTTGCGCTTGGTCGCCGGCTGGCCCAGCTCGACATAGGCGCCAACGACGCCATAGGCCGTCAGCGGCGTGTTGGTCGGCAGGTTGGTCTGCGTGCTCGTCGTTGCCGTGCCGTCGGGGGTCTTGACCGTGACATTGGCGTCCCACGGCAGGCGGAAGCGGCGCATGGCCCGCGTAATGGCGTCGCTGTTGTTGAACGGCAGCACGGCCAGGTAGTCGCCCGCCGTGTAGGTCATGCTGGACGGCAGCTGGATCTCGACGTGGCGCTTGCGGCCGAATTCGCCGCCCTCGGTGCACTCGGGGTTGAGCTCGCGCGTGTCCAGCACGACGGCCTCGCGCACATCCTGGCGCAGCGTCGACGCGCGCGGTGTCGTAATCTCGACGGTCAGGCCGGTGCTGCTCTTTCCAGCAGCGCCCTCGGTGGTATCATCATCAGTGCCGTACTTGGCCTTGAGGGCAGGGAACAGCACGCTGTCCTCCCAGGCCTCAAAGTCCTCAAACATGTTGCCGCCCGACGCGTCGGCACCGCCCATCTCGGCCAGACGCTCGCCGCCTGCTGCGGCGAGCTGCGCATCGACAAGCTTGGGGATGCGGTGGTAGGTCTGGGCCCAGTCGCGGTGGCCGCAGGCGAACACGGCATAGGACACGCCCTTGGCACCCTCGCCCTCCTTCAGGCTGGTGAGCCAGCTGATAAAGTGGCCGGCGTTGTCCGGGGGTTGGCCCTCGTACGAGGCAGTGATAATCACGACAGGGCGGTCCGTGGGCAGCGACTGGTTGGCATTGTCGAGGGGCGCAATGACGTCGGCCTTGAAGCCGTGGCGCGGCGCATCGGCACCGACGCGGTTGGCCATGGCCTCGCAGGTACCGCTGTTGCTGCCGTAGTAGATGGACATGGGGCGCAGGTTGCTGGAGGCGGCATCAAGACCACTGGCCGCCGGGTCCTCGGCCTTGCCGTACTCGACGGAGCCGCCCGACGAGCCAGCCAGACGGCGCTCGAGCTTAGTGGCGGTCAGGCCGTCGCGCAGCTGGGCGCGCATAAAGAAGCCGTCGGGCTTGATGGTCAGGGTTTCCTTGATGTGCAGCTGGTACGAGGGGTCGTCGAAGCGGAAATTGAAGGACTGCAGCAGCATAGCCATGACCAGCAGGGCCTCCTGCCAGGCAAAGGGGCGGCCGATGCAGGCGCGGGCGCCGTTGCCAAAGGGCTTCCAGCAGTTGGGGAACTCGCGGTTGAGGCGCTCAAAGTTCTCGTCGAGCATGCGCTCGGGCTTGAACTCCTTGGCGTCGTCGCCAAAGACGGCCGGGTCGAGGTGGGCGCGGTAGAGCAGCAGCGAGATGTTCTGGCCGGCGGGGATAAAGTACTTGCCGCTGGCGAGGGTCTCGTCCTTGAGGGGCGTCATGGAGATAGCCGGGATGGGCGAGCTCACGCGCAGCGTCTCGCGCAGCACGGCGGCGACATACTTGAGCTTGGACAGCTGCTCGACGGTAATGGGGCCGGTGCCGTAGATCTCGTCGACCTCTTGCTGGGCCTTGCGGTAGGTCTCGGGATGCTTGATGAGATTGTAAAAGGCAAACGACAACATGCCCGACGTGGTCTCGTGGCCGGCAATCAAAAAGGTAATGAGGTTGTTAGTAATGGCGTCGTCGTCCAGCTTCTCGCCCGTGCGCGGGTCTTTGCCGTTGAGCATGGCCTGCAGCAGGTCTTTGCGCTCCGTATTGCTGCCCTGCTCCTTGCGCGCCTTGAGCACGCCGTCGGACACTTCGCGCATGGTGGCAATGTCGGCATAGTACTTTTCGTCAATCTTGCGGTACCAGTAGGCCGGCAGCGGCGCGCGGCGGCTGCGCTGGCCCGACTCGTAGAGGAAGCTGCCCATGGCCTCGACAAAGGGGTGCATCTCGGCGCTGTAGAAGCTGTTGAAGCGGTAGTCCATGGCGCACAGGGCCAGGGTATCGAGGGCGAGGCGGGTAAAGTCGTCGGTGACGTGGATGGGCTCGTTGGGGCCCATGCGCGCCCACTTCATGGTCAGCTGCGAGGCAATGTCGTGCATGTCGTCGAACATGTTGCGAATGGACAGTGGGCCAAAGGCCGAGGTCAGGATGCGGTGTGCCTTGCCCCAGTTGGCCTCCTCCTCGCCAAAGGCCGTAAAGAGGCCGTCGTGGACGCCGTTGCGGACCTGGCGCAGGGCAGCATTGATGTTTTTGCGGAAGCGCTTCTCGTTGCAGACTTCATTGATGAGCTGGTTGTTGGAGATGACGGTAACGCGGTTGCCAAAGATGTTCATGCGGTAGATATCGCCGTACTGCTCGGCCATGCGGTTGAGTGACTGGATGGGTGCAGCGGGGTCGATGTCGCGGGCGTTGCCCATGATCGGCAGGCCCGGAGGCATGGGGATCTCTTCTGAGCCCATGTCTTCGAGTCCGTTTTGTGGAGTGCCTGGCGGCGTAGGATATAATGAGGAGAACATTGTGAGTTGGAAGTAGATGTGATGTGAGAGGGGAAGAAGATGAGACTATAAGATGAAATAAATAAAAGGCGTTTAGCCCAGGGCGAGGCGAAAGGAGTGATTGTCTATAAGACTAATGATGAGACAACAGACAAGAGACAAAAGACAAAAGAGGCAGCTGAGTGTAGAGAGAGCTGACAGATGTGAGGGGGGGATTGTCGGTTCGAGCTTATATATGGTAGTCGATCGAGACACAATTCGGTAGCTCGCAGGTCAATATATATTAATAATGGATGGTGTCGTCCAGTTATGTGTCAGTCAAACGAGATGATCAGAAGACGAAAAAGGATAAACCGTGGTAATGGGATTGATGAAACGAGGTTGCAGCTCCAGATATAAAAGTAGAGGCTATTTACGCCGTAGTGGTACATGGAAAAGATAAATACAACATAAAAGATAAAAGATACGTTAGCAAAGTGGAATTAAACAAGGTGATGGAACGGTGGGAGCAAGCATGGAAAAGGAGCTAATATGTAAACGAGAACGAGGTACTCAGTAGACATGAATAATGGATTCGGACAGGCATAAATGATATCATCAAATCATGAAATCATTATTACAAAAGCAGAGTATCAATACCACACAAGACCTCAATGATAAATGCCGAGGTGACGACGAAACAGGCCGTCGGAATTCCAAGAAACAGCTGAGGCGTGGTGAAAGGCAATAAGTACTTGTGTTGCGTCCGGAATCAAATTCAAAAAGTAAGAATCCTGGTGCCGGAGCGAGTGAGACGCCCACGCCCCGAGAGAATAGCAGGACAAGTACTCGTACAAGCTACTGAGTAGCACTGGCTTGAGGATCGGCATGCGGGGGATCCAGTGCTCAAGACTCTGGTTTGTCAATCCAATCTGTTGAGAGTCTAATGTGTCTGTCTGTGTATCGGTTCCATTGTTCTTCTGTTCTTCTCCTCTCCTGCTGTGCCTCTGCGTCTGCCGACCGCCGCTCGTGTTTGGACCAGTGATGTCCTTGATGCTGTGCGCCCAGAGTTGATCAATCCATGCAGCATGGCTATGCAAGGAGAGAGAGAAAGACTCAACTCATGCAGGTCAGCATCGTAGCAGCGTCGACGCCGTTGTACCTATTATGTGTATTTACGCATTATGTATTAAACGTATTATTTATGTTATACGTATTATATGTATTATATATTATATGTATTAAACGTATTATGGTTGTTGCGTCATCCCTCTCTTCGTCGGATGATACCACACCATTTGAATGCAGTTTGGAAACACGTTCGTTCGGGCCAACTGCTTAGGTGGTTATGCAAGGCTAAGGAGGGGGGGGCATGTACCTCTGGTTCCTAAGGAGTAGCTCCGAGAAGTAACAAGCCAACGGCAAGGCGAGAGGTTGTTGAACAGAAGAAGAAAAGAAAAGAAAAGAAAAGGAAGCACCGAAGCACAGGGGCTGTGTGGGTAGTGTCGGTTAGCCCCGCCCAGTTAGAGGAGGTACGTCTTTCCATGTCTTCACGCTATATTTATTCGGTTCGCTTCGTTGGTTTACAAGTCCATGCCTTTATTGATCGTATTTTAATCAGTCCGATTCTTCGCTCTTTCGTAGGCATCTTCTTGATCTCTTATAGTCAAACCTGCACAATCCTCAGCCATATTTTATTGGGCAATGCATGGCCATCAACTGTAAGACAGCACACAATTAGCATCTCTGCAGATTTGCACTTTATTTGCATGTGCTTCTGACTGATGGTAATGAATGCTCCGTCCTCATTCATCCCTAAACGACGGTGCAATGTTAAGATACGACTGGTGGGCTACGGATTGTAGATTGCCATTCTATAATTACGGGAGTACCAGCCTGAGAATAGAACTAGAACTGGAACTGACACTAAAACCAAATACAAGCGGAAGATAAAATGGTATCCGCGCAAAAGTTGTTTCAAATTAGCCAAGCGTCAAGCCACCGATATAGTAGTCGTGGTCGTTACCGCGAATAGCGATGGCTAAGAAGTATAGGGTCAGCCAGATGGAATGATTAAAAACCCTTGGACAACAAACACGAACAAATCAAACTGATATCATGCACGACTACTTTGTACTCAATACAGTCGCACTGGCCAAGGCCCGGAGAATAACAATCTAAAAATCTACGGGCATCCAGGCATTGATGCAGACAGAAGACTACAAGAATAGGAATGCGAGGGAATGCGAGAACGATGCGAAAACGACGGGTGGGTGGCACGGAGAATAAGAGGCGACTGTAGTAAAAAGCGAATTACAAGTACCAAAGAATAGAGGAGATTGAAAAGGGGATAAAGGCGAGTGTGGTGTAAAAAGTGGCAAGCATAAGCATTTGAGGAGCTAAGCTGCGTAATATAGTGCATATTATCTTACTTATTACTCCGTAGCTCTACTTCGTAGGAGCTCGCACGCTGCCAGAAACGGCTAGTCTTCACCGCGCCGTACAGCATTGCATCGAGGGTGGAGTTTCGCAGTCGCGAGTCGATGGGAGAAGAGCCGGTAATAGTGACAGGTGTGGTCTATGAGTGCGATTCTAGAAGGATTTTGACTCGGAGGGTTTCAGAGAGGGTCTGTCAGTACTAGGATCGAACCAAAGCAGATCGGATCAGCCCGGCTGGCAGCCATCATCCCGATTGTTGGTTGTTGGTTGCTAACTGATGGCTGTTGTATCGGCAGAAGGTGGCCTAAGACGTATCATATCCTAATCATCAGACCAAGAACAGCAATGAGGTAATTTGGTGGGATACCGCTGTCAGAACTCGTATGGGAGGACTCATGCTACCTATGTCTTCTGGTATCCATAAGCCCATACGTTTCCATATGGCAGGCCGAGGCATTGTCTTTGATTATTATTACGGGGTCCTGTCTCATTGTGGTCCATCAAGACAGCTCGCAGAATGGCCAATGGAAGTGAGAGGCCAACCACCAACTGATATCAGTGAAATCAGGCAAATCAGGCAAATCAGTGAAATCAGCAAAGTCAGTAATATCGGTAGCACGACATCTGCAGTCGCACATAAGCCCGCATCTTCCTGCCGCCACGAGGTTGGCATTGGCCGGACAGGATAAACGGCCGAGAGAGATGCTGTTTTTTTTTTTTTATGTTTAATAACCGGGGCACTGATAAGCCGAGATGGAGGGGCCAGTTCGGGGACAAAACGCTGAGAGCAATCAGTGCAGCCTGCCGATCAGTGGCTCTCGGATTTTGTGTACTTAATTATATTTGATTATTCAATTTATTTAATATTATTTGACATGTTGACATTTTACATTCGACCCCGATACAGCACTGACGTGGCAGACCGGTACGATCGGAGAGAGATGGCGTGCCGACTCTTGCGATGCAGTGGGAATGGTCGGCAGATTCCGGTAACAGACTCTCAACTTATGGCAAGCAATATTGTTGGCAGCAGTGGCAAACAGTTGTAGTAGTTGTTCTCAACACAGCTCCCAGCTCTCGACGGAATTACATGGAGTTATCAACCGTTGATGTCAGGTAGAGCCGCATATATCACACCAACTTGCGTGCAGCAGACAGTGGACGGAAGCAATCCTTCGTGGTGTTGTTATCATACATGGTGTTTTTTTTTTTTGTTTTGGTGAATATAGGATGATTTTAGTTGTTGTTGATTTTGCTGGACTTTTATTTTGAATAAGAAAATGATCCACAAATTTAGTTTCAATAATTGTGCTTGATGGAATCGATTCTGCTAGACACAATTCTCGCTTCGAGCATCTGTTCAAAGATAACTATTTTAACGAGCTTATATTCTGGTAATTCAAGTTTAGCATTGTCTTCAGATAGCTACAGTTTTGTAAAGTTTTAGATATTATTTTTTTTTCCTTTTCCTATTCCACACTTTTTTTTTTTTTAAAGCTGTCATTCTTGATTGTTGTGAAAGTTCTTTTTTTTTGTAGAAGATTTTTTTTTTTAAAAAAAAGAAATCTTCTTTAAAAAATCATTACAAAGTCCTAAAGATCTCAAAATAGATTGAAATTCAACATCACACAAAGAAGACGAGTAACTGTACAATTTCTACAAAACTTCACGATCTATTGATTTTATTCCCCATTTAGTTATATGTTGTTGCAAGGCTGCGTCTGAATAAGAATATTGAAGCAAATATAAAAAGAGCATCGAGCTATGATTCATGCTAGATCTTAGACTAGCACTACTGTCGTATTCGCAGCGTTTATTCAGACGACATCCATATTACGATATTTGTGAATAAAATTAAACATAGGGTATCGTTCGATTGCTACATACATTGAAGATAAAAGAACTAAAGATAAAGCAGTCTTGGTAAGATGGACAATAAAGACAATAAAGACAATAAAGACAATAAAGACAATAAAGACAATAATAGACAACAGGAATTTCCTTACAAAGGCAACAGCTCTTGGTCAAGAGGGAACCGGTACTCCCGGCCCTCACGCTCACACTGCTTCCGCATCTCGTTCATGTAGACCTGTGTCTTTTTCATGCGCTTCTTAAAAATGCGGTCCCGCTTCTTAATCTCGGCCTTGATGCGCTTCTCTTCTGCCTTTGCTTCTTTCCGCGCACAGCGTCTCTGGGCATGACGTTCAAACGCACGCATCAGTCTAAATCTGTGGCATTGCTTCTCACGAGACTGGGACTCGCAAGGCTCTGTGTGGTGATCAACGCGCTCAAGAACGGCAGTCTGTGACTCCTCAATGCTCGTCAAATCCACGGTAGAGATGCTGACGCGGTGATGAGCGCCTACATCGCGGATGGGAGGGTCGCTGAATGGGCTTGGGTCTGAACCTGAGCCTGAGGCAGACCCAGATCCCGAGATAGAGCCAGGTCTTGAGCCAGAGTCAGAGCCAGATCCTGAGCCAAAGCCTAAACCTGAACCTGAACCTGATCCTGAACCTGATCCTGAACGGGGTCCAGAACCAGAGCCAGAGCCAGAGCCAGATTGCTCATCGTCTTCAGAGTCCTCCTCATACCCAGACTCAGACCCAGACTCAGACTCGGACTCAGACTCGGATACAGATTCATCTTCAATATCGTCGTCCTCGGAGTCTGGCTCGTCAGACCCTTCAGGATCGCTGCCGTTGCCATCTGCCGACTCCTCTGGGTAAACGACATTCTCATCGCTGTCTTCCCAGTTCTCCCATTCCTCGGGACTATCTCCACCCACTTCGTCCGGCCCCAAAACCGGAATGTTGGGCACACGGCCATTTGGTCCTTGGCGGTAGGTCTCTAGCTCTGCCATGGTGGGATACCAGCCCGAAGTAGAAGTTGCCTTTTCATTTTCATCTTCTTCAATATCAGTGGCGTAGCAGTCTTCAAAGGGAATTCTGTCTGCAGAGTAGTTGCTAGAGGGACTAGACGCTCTGCTGATGCGGATGATCTCCTTTTCAATTACGTCCAAGAGATCGGTTCCATTGTTGTTTGGAATGAACAGATTCTCTCCGTTGTTTGCGTAGTCGTAGTCCTCATCAGGAGTAGGAGTGGTGCTGCTGTCGCTAGTCTCTTTGGGAGTAGAACCGCTATCTCGAGACAAAGACTTTTGCTCATTCTGTGCATTTTGTGCCTGGGAACTTGGCAAACGAAGTGGATGGACTCCGTAAAGGTGAGAGAGATTAGGCGGTTCGATTTGTGCGCGCCGTTGCATTTCCTCTGAAGGATAAAGTGAGTTTTGAGAAGGCGTGCGGTACTCGGACTCTCTGATATAAGAGCCGGCACCAAGGTCTTTCTTCAAGTCGTACATTCTCCTTAAATTAGAAGAGTTCTTTTTCAGTTTCTGGTTAATGGTGTCCAGAGTGCGGCAGCTCTTTGGTCCCATCATCTTGACGTTGAATAAGATTGAATAATATAGAATACAAAGATGATGTAGTAAAATAAGTGAGAGAAGTTCTGGTTGTATATAGTGGTGATGAAATATATCACAATTGCTAGGTAGAAGACTTTGTAGTGTGCGAGTGTGTCGAGGAAGAAATGAGAGGTCGGAACGGTATCTTAAGTATAGAAGAAGAGGCAAAACTGTCTACTCTGTGGCAACTTGAGAGTACAAATGAAGTCTACTAAGCTTTAACTCTATCGTGAAGCATGTGCTTGCCCGTTTCTGACGAGTTCTGCGTACTTTCGAGGAGGGCATCGTGTGTGCTGGCAAAATTAAATTAAATTGAATAAAGGAAGCTGACTGTTGATACAGTAGACTTCCTGCAATGCGTCCCTCATAATTAAATTCATAATTGAATTCACAATGCCTGAATATATATTATTGCTGCAGAAACCGCCGCGCTACGACGATATAACGTCTGTAGACTCGATGTTGTCAAGTCTACAAAGTGGTGATACCGGCAGTCAGGTCGACCCACTCTGGGCCGCATAGCCCCAGTTTTAGCCGCTTACACGGAAATCTCACTCTCCAAGACACCCCCCGAGCCCCCAGCAATCCGGGGAACTGATGCTGCGCGTCTGTCTGAAAGCTTCTACGAATGTCCGGACTATTTACTGGTTGATTTAGATAACTGCATTCTCTATGATTTGCTATCTGTGCATTGGAAGCGTAATTCTGTTGATATTCAGCTTGGTGGGTGTATTTCTTGAATGTCGCCTCAACTGTGACAAAGACAGCCGGCAAAGTACACACATAGCTTACTACTCTGCACTAAAAGAACTGAAAGACGCCTTAGTGTATTTGAGGAGTTAGTAGACATCTGTAAGTGTACTTTGATACAGAGGCGCATAGTAGAATCCATATCCCAGATGACTCGTCGAGTAGACTCAACAACGTAGTAGAATCTGGTCTCTTGATAGGTTTTTTTAGGACTATATCTACTCAGTGCTTGCTCTCCCATCATTATATCCTTTATAAACATAGCTACCAAACAGCACACAACAGTATCACACATTAACAGTCTAGTTATACTAGTCAATACTCATTAACACTTTGCTCCTACTCACTTACTTTTGCTCTTCACTCCTACCCTTCAACTATTCTCCCTCTGCCAAAATGGTGAAGCCAATATTGATTCTGGTGGTGGTGTCCACGGCTCTTGCTTCACAGTTGGCCCATGATATTTCTAGCCCTGGAAACGAATCCCAACAGCAGCAGGCAATAAGTGCCAGCAGCAATCCCGTCTATAATGCAACTCGTGCCTGTGGTGAAACTCCCGAGTGCACTGCGGCTAGAGCGGAAAGACTTGCAGAGTTCAAGAGAAGAGTGGAAGAAAAGCGAGCTCAGCAAAAGGGTTCGGCTTCAGTTCCTCCTGCCTACACATCGACAGTGTTTTTGAACAAGGCCACCAGCAAGACTATTACCTCTGGGAAATCAGAAACTAAAACTCTTTCTGCCCCTTCCATTGAAAGCACTGAGAGTACACAATCTACAGACTCATGCCCCCTAAACAAAGGTTTTGTTCCCTTGGAGAAGATTCCTGACGCAGACGTCTGCTCCTCCAAAAGCCAAGACGCCGTTCGCACCGCTACATTTAGCAAGCCAGATTCGTGCCCTGTGCCAATTGGCAACAACGGCGAGCGCATGTACCACTGGCTACCCAAGGGCAAGTCGCTCGACTCGCGCCGCGCCCAGAAAAAGAACGCCGGTCTCAACCCCGACACCTGGGCACCATGGACACACCGTCCCGTGTGTGCCGACAAGGGAAAATACTGTGCATTCTCAAATGCCGCCATCAAGGCGCTGCCTGTCGGGACTCTGCCCGAGATTGTTGTGCGCAAGTCGACGTCGCTGACCGATGACCTGCTCCTCAATACCAGCACCAGAGCCAACACTACTCTGTTCACGCCGGAGAAGAATGCCCTCTACAACTCCAAGTGGGCCACTCTTCCAGGCAAGTACACGGACAGAGAGGCTTTGTTCCAGGGCATGAGCATCCTGACGACGCCTGAGATGGCGGCTGGTGACCTGCACCCCAGCAACTTTGCCCTTGATACCAATGCCCTCGCGCACTTTGATTATTTTGCCAAGCTGCCCCCATCCTACAAGATCCAGAAGATTGAGGATCTTCCCGAGGTACCTTTCCAGGAGACTGATGAGGTTGACCGTAGAGAAAAGGCACTGAAGGAGCAGAAAGACAAGGAGCTCCGGGAAGAGATCAAGAAGAAGTTTATTGAGTCACAAAAAGAGTATGCAGAAGCTGATAAGCTGAAGAAGGAGTCTGGCGAAGAGGATGATGAGGATTATGAGGAAGATGATAAGGGAGAAGAAAAGGAGGAGGAAAAGGGAAATGACAGTTTCCCTGACCCAGATGACGATGAGGACGGCGACGGTGCCGAGGGAGACGACTTTGGTGATATCGTCATTGACGACGATGCTACGCCAGAGGAATCTGAGCCTGCCACAGCAGAAAACGAATACAAAGGCTTCACAAAGGAGATGAAGAACTTTGCTATGCGGAACAAGAACCTCCACAGCTCCGCCAAGAAGACAACCGTCGAGCAGACATCATCCAAAGGCTGGGGTGCCGTCGCCGACCGCTATATCAAGGCTGGTGAGCCCATTATCATGGAGCGCCCTGCCATTGTCGCCCACGATACACTCTTTCTGGCCGGCGAGGACGACTGGGCCGTCCACGGCACCCACATGGCCGCGTACGAAGACGACCACGGCCTCGGGCTCGAGTCGGTCGAAAAGCGTGCCCACCTGTGGAAGGCCATGGTCGACAACCTGCCTCCTGTAGCAGCCGCTCGCGTGCGCAGCCTCAACGTGCTGCCCAAGTACCGCGCCGATTTCCAGAAGCGCCCCGATGGTCTCGACGCCTTGAACAAGACCAGCCATGACTACATATCCATGGATCACGACTACCGCAATGGCGCGTCGCAGCTGTCGTTTGAAGAAAAGGTGTTTGATAGCAACGCCCTGGCCATTCACGTCAACGGCTACGCCCTCAAGGGCCTGTTTCCCCACATCGCCGTCCTCAACCACGGCTGCGTGCCCAACGCGGTCATGACCTGGTCGGAAGCGCCCATGGCTATGGTGGTCTACGCCAAGCGTGACATTAAAAAGGGCGAAGAGCTCACCGTAAACTGTAAGTGCCCCTGTACATATTTCTGAAATCCGAATAACTCTTTTCAAAAATAAATACTGACCTAACGGACAGACCTCAACGACGACCTGATATTCAAGGCCCGCGCTGTGATGAACGGGCAGCGCTTCAACTTCCAGTGCCAGTGCAGCCTGTGCCGGGACCAGCGCGGCAACCCCGAGGCCCGTGTTGCATCCAACAACCGCCGCGATCTGCTCAAGTACGAGATCCCCAGCATGGTGCGGTCGGCTGTCCAGATCGGCCGCTTCGACCTCGCACTGCAGGCCTTCCTCGTGGCCGGCAAGACCTTGGTCGAAGAAGGCCTGCGCCAGCCCGGCACGGTGCGCGAAGCCGACATTGGCCTCTTTGGCGGCTTGAAGAACAAGGTGGCCGATGCATCTACGCAGGTGCCCGTCGCCGACGCCTTTGGTCCGCCCGGTGTCACGTTTGAGTTTGGCGAGCTGCTTGCGCACCAGGGCAAGCTCGAGGAGTCGCTGCCCTACCTGCGCGCTGCTCTTGTTGAGATTGCATGGCGGTCTGCCGGATACATGAACGAGCAGCAAGAGCATCTCCAGGGTGCGCTGATAACCCTGATTGATGCGATCGAAGCCCGGATCTCGCGCCTCGACCGCGCCAAGGGCGGCGACGGCATCTCTGTCCTGACTAAGGCCAAGACATCGTCCAAGGACGCTCTGGGGCCGTCGATGGACGCCGACGAGATCGTGGCCAAGATCAATGCGGCCATTGACGAGATTGAGGAGAAGGAGTTTCTTGAGACCAGCGGCCGGAAGATTAATCAAAAGGAAGACGTCGAGTAAGAAGTAGTTAACGTTCAATCCTGTTTCTCTTTTATTGCTTCACTCATCGTGCCGTTCGGTTTAGATTTTATTAGTTTCTTCTGTTTCTTCTATTTTTGTTTTGCTTGTTTTCTTTCATATAGATACCCATTCTCACTTTTGTTTTTCAGCATTATGTTTTTTATATTTTCCAATTCAAATTTAATATGCTGACTCGAAAATGCAAGCCCGTGATGAATCGATGCAACAGTTGTGTCAGCCGTATGCCGTCGTCTATTTTATATCGCCTATATATCTGGCGGAGGAAAATAAAGTAATAATATAAATGCAGAAATTACACAACAAAACAACAAAATATACAATAGAAAAACTATGCCTTGACCTGCTCGCGCAGCTCCTGCTTGATGCGCGTCACCGTGCCAGCACCGCCGTACACCAAACCCGTGTACAAAAAGGTCACACTGGCACCCGCGTTCAGCAGCCGCAGCGCCTGGTCGCCGTTGGTCACACCGCCCGACGCCATCAGCGTCTTGGGCGTCACCTTTTGCGAGCTGCCCTCGCCAATCTTGAGCGCCTGCTCGTCCAGACGCTTGCGGTACCGGCCCACCAGCGCCAGCGTGCGGTCGTACATGGCCGGGCCCGAGTAGCCGCCAATCTCGCCAAAGTTGCGCTTCTCCGTCTTGCGCA
The DNA here is from genome assembly GCA_029298975.1 of Ophiostoma novo-ulmi subsp. americana. Taxonomy (NCBI): domain Eukaryota; kingdom Fungi; phylum Ascomycota; class Sordariomycetes; order Ophiostomatales; family Ophiostomataceae; genus Ophiostoma; species Ophiostoma novo-ulmi. The sequence goes on along the minus strand of JANSMA010000004.1, from coordinate 3,048,560 downwards.
GGGCCAGCTTCTCCGGCACAATACCTGTGCGGCGCTTCGTCGTGTTGCCCACAATAATGCCGTCCACGCCGCTGGCCCACACGGCCTCGCAGATGCCATCAATCTGCGTGTCTTCGTCTTCGTCCGGCGACACCTTGACCATGACGCGCGGTGCGCGCGCACGGATCGTCTGCAGGCCGGCCTCGACAGCGGCCGTCGACTTGTTGGCTGTCGACGCCGTCTTCTTGGCCTCGTCCACGACGGCCTCGAGAATGCGCGTTAGGGGCTCGACGGCCTGCAGCTCGCGCAGACCGGGCGTGTTGGGGCTACTGACGTTGACCACGAGCACGTCAGCATAGGGAGCCAGGCGGCGCACGCAGTAGGCATAGTCCTCAGCCACGGCTTTGACGTCGTTCTCGTCTGTGTCCTTGTTCTTGGCCACCTGCACGGCCAGGATCTTGCCGGGGCGGAGAGAGCCCACGGGAACACCGGCAGCGCCCGACAGAATGTCCTCCTCTCTCAGGTTGTTCTCGCGCGCAAATGCCCGCAGACGGTTGCGCAGGCGCGACGCAAGTGCGTCAGCGCCAATCGAGTTGAGGCCGTAGCGGTTGATCATGCCCTCGACGCTGGGGATGCGGAAGACGCGCGGCTTGGGGTTGCCGGCCTGGGGCCGCGGTGTGCAGCCGCCAACCTCGACAACAGCAGCACCGAGGTCGAAGAGGGGATCGGGGATGTCGGCATCCTTGTCGAGACCAGCCGAGATACCGACAGGGTTGGACAGGGTGTATTCGCCGTCAAAGATGGACACCTGGGTGGCAGTGGCGTTTTCGGGAGTGTCGGTACGGTCGCGGGGGTTAAGGCCGAGGCGGTGCAGGAGCTTGAGGGAGGCCGTGCCGTAGTGGTGAGCGTCCTCGGCGTCGGGGAACAACAGACGGATCATGGGGGGAACAATGTAGCGATGGGCCGAGGCACGGGTATCGGTGGCATAGTAGTAGGTCGCAAACAGAGTGGCGCCGAGAGCGGTTGCATAGAGGTAGGTGCTGAAGTTGGAGCCGGTAGAAGAGCTTGAGGAAGACGAAGACGAAGGGGCCACAGGTGTCGGTGCTGGCGGCGGCGGCGGCGGAGCTGCTGCAGCTGGTTGAGGCTTTGCGACGGGAGTAGGAGTTGACACGGGAGCTGCAGTAGGAGGAACTGTAGTAGTGACAGGTGCTACAGGGCCGGAAGTGGCCACTGCAGGAGTCTCAATTGGGGTAGCGGGATTTGTCGAGGCCAGGCGGATGGCGAGGCTGGACCGAGGAAGAGAAGAGCGAACCGGCCGCAATAACGGGGCCAATGAAGGCCGAACACGCAGGTAGGGAGCCATTTTGACAAACAGGTTCGGCAAACGTGACAAAAGTGAAAATAGTAAAGGAGTGGAGAGTCAATGGCTGGCCAAAGTGCCAGACCGGGGAAACGGGAGCACGCCAATCTGGCGATGTAAAGAGCTCGGATGTTGGTGCAAGTACTAGTGTGGATACCGCACGTGATAATATATACATTATCACGTGCCTTTATTTGGCCGATGACGGCATCTTCAATGACGACCTTTGAACGACGACATCTTGTCCACTAAACAATGCCAATTTAAATATTTAGATATCTAACCTGAGTCGGGGGGAATGCAAATCTATAAAGTGTAAAATGTATACAATAAAAAACGCTATGCAAATATGGATCATGATAGCTCATAGTCGGCCGTCTTTCGGCCGTCTCGATAACTTCTATGGTTTCGATGACTTTATGACTTTGATGGGGCGAGGGAAAGTACACTAGCTGGAGATGCTGGGATTTCTATAGCAGCTGTAGCTCTCGCTTCAACCGGGTCAAGCGGGGGGACTGCCAGTGCTGCCGCCTTGTCATCCTCGGCCTTGCGATTCAGGAACATGAGGTATGTCTGCCAACCAACAGCAAACACGCCCGCAAATATGCTCCGGTACTCGAGCGGGATAAAGGTAAAGTTGATGGCCGTCACGGCAGGCCACACCTTGAGCGAGTTGACAACACTGGTGGGCACCGTCTGGCAGACGCGGTTCCAGGACGCGCGCAGGCCTTCGCCGGCGAGCAGCGCCTGCATGCCAAAGAAATAGGTGTTGAACAGCGGTGTGAAGAAGACCTGGTTAATGGTTATTTTGGTGAGCAGCGACAGGATGCGCGACGAGTAGTTGAAGTTTAGGGCGAGCCACAAGAACCAGTTGTAGCTGGGAATGGACGAGATGCCGCCGATGATGAGCGAGCGCGTGGTGCGCTTGGGGTCATAGGGCCCGCGGTTCATGCGCTGGACAGAGGCGTCGGCGCAAAAGGCGATGACGAGCGAGCTGCAGAGCTGGGTGACATACGGTCGGCGGCGTTGGGCGCGGCCGTAGGAGTGGACAGCCCATGTGAAGGGGCCGAGGCGTTCCCAGATGGGCAGGGGTGCGACGTTGTTGGAGCTGGGAATGGGGTCTTCCTTGGGCGGGTTCGATTTGGACGGCTGTGATGGTGGCTTGGTAGAGTTGTGTCGTATTTGTGTTTGTGTTTGTGTTTGTGTTGGCCGGGACTTGGGCTGTGGTTGTCTGCCGAAGCGAAACGGCTTGGCGATGAGTTGACTGAGGTTGCGACTGGACGAGGCCGAGGCCGGCGCCGACGAGGGCCCTGTTCGCCAGAACACGCGCGACAGGGCGTTCATTTTAAGCAGTGGTTAAATATGAATGAGAGAAATATAAAGTGAAGTCCGAATAAATAAAATGGATAAACGTGACGTCTAGATGATGAGAGTGATATAAGAAATGACGGATATCCGGCCAAGTGAGCGACTGAGACTCGGGAGGTGAGCCGAGGATATGCGGTATATCAGCTGTATGAACGAGGCTCGATCAAACACTGTACAGCTGACACCATGGACGAAACGCTTTGCAACTCGATGACCTGTCGAGCTGGCTGACTTGTTGAATGCTCTTGAATAGATTTCAAAGACAAGGCTGGAGTCATCTCATTGCCAGAGAAATTGCGTCTTTGCCGTGCTGCGCACGAATCAGATTAGTTTCCAGATTGATACATTAATTAAACTAAAAATAAATACTTAATACAGAAATGAAAAGGAGAATTCAGCGCAAACCGTCGGCTCTGTTTTGCCGAAGAAAATTGCCTTTTCTAGTGCCAATACGCCATTGGCAGGTCGAGCCGCGGCCTGCCCGCTCCTGAAACAGCTGCTAAAACAGCCACTAAAATAGAGTAAAATCCCTGAACAAAGTAGAGGGCTGCCCGAAGAAACCCCGGCAGACCCTGATTTACGAGGATTTTACAGAACTCGCGGCGGACTGGAGCGGACGAAGAAAGAAATAGAAAAAGGGACAAAGAACTCCCCGGGGTTAAACCACTTGCAGCAAGGCGCATCGCCATTGAATCTTATCAGCGGTATCGATAAATAGTACATATCCATCGTCTGCATCAAGTCGGGATGATGTCACCGTGGCCATTATTGCTACTTGAGACGGTAGCTGGATAGACGTTGACGCATGCCTAGAGAGAGGCCAATCTATTAATAATAGCAAGTGAGGCTAGATTAGGCAAGTGCTGGGTGCTTCCGCATGCAAGACACGACACGTGCGGATCGTCCCGGCTGCCACGAGATCCGATCGCGGCATCATACGATTCATAGGGCTGAGATAGGTCGCTCAAGGGGCATGGGTCTGATGTTCAGTCTGTTTGGACATTAGAGTCAATTGTGCAAGCTTAATCACTAAGAAACAATCGCTAACAAACCAGAGCAATGATAAAATAAAAAAGGCAAATCACATTGGGTCGACGATAACAAAATTAGACAGTGAGAAACATAAAAAAACGGTATATTAACAATCAAATCAAACATTATATCGATCATACATCTAGCCTACAATGATGGCCGCCGCAGAGGGTGTGCTTCCGTGTTGAGCACATACGTGTCTAGGCTGACAACATCGGGCGTCTCAAAGATAAGGTAAAAGTACTTGAGCGTCTCTGCCAGCCAGAAACTCTCCATGCTGTCGGCCCATGTGTCCTTGGGGTTCGTGCAGTCTCTCACCGCCGTGTGTGCAATCGGTGTCTGCGTGTTGGCCACAATCGACTCAAACATGCCCCAGGCACGGTCCATCAGCGTCTTGTCGCCCGTCAGACGGTACAGGATAAACACACTCTCAATAGCCTCAGGCCGCAGAATGTACCGCTTGTCGTCATACTTGAGCACGCCCGGCGAGAGCTTGTTGTTGCGCACAACCTCCTTGACGCCGTCGAGACTGGGCTGGCCGTTGGCGTCAGTCATCTTGATCCGGTGCTTGGCGGCCACGTCCTCCAGCCACGCCTTCTCGCTCCACTCGCACGGGCCCGTGGTGCCGGCCGGGCATGGCGAGACTGTAAAGATCTCGGCCATGACGCCCGCCGGTGCCGACTCGTAGGCCCACATACAGCCCTCGACCAGCTGCTTGGCAATTTCCATGTCCTCTGGGCGGGCAAACAAGCGCGATGCCAGTCCCACCATGCCTCCGGCAAAACAGCCCAGATGCTGCACCTTGGGCTGAATCTTAATCTCGCTCGAGGGGATGCGGCCATTGGTGTTCTTGTCGCCGGCAAACAGGATTGGCTTGGCGTTGTTGACGTGCGGCCGGAAGAAGATGTGATTGTTCATCGCGTTGAGCGACTTGAGGTACATTTCGCGGTACGGCGACACAGCGCCGCCCAGCAGCAGGTGCTCCTTGGGCAGGTACTCGTACAGCGAGTCGGCCATGCCGCCAATCGTAAAAGCGGTGCTGCCTGTAAAGTCACCGCGCTCAGCATCCACAATCACAGGCCACATGCCCGGCAGGTGCGTCAGGTCCTGCTGCAGGGAAAACATGTCCATGATGCGCTGGATGGCGTCAAAGTACTTGTTGTTGCCCGTGAGCTGGCTCAGCCGAGTAAACTCGAGCGACAGTGAGCCCAGCTCAGACACCAGCGAGGTCTTGTGCGGCACCTGCGCATTGCCCTTGCGGCGCTCAGACATCTTCCACCGCGTCACCGGCACATGGTTGGGCGTGTCAAAGGCCAAGTACAGCATGTCGCCCAGCTCAATGGCCTTGAGCAGCAGCGACGGGTACTGGCCCTCGGACAAGTCATAGGCCGCCAGGAAGCCGCCAAGGTAGCGAATGGTCGTCTCAAACACATTGACCTCCTGCACGTCTGTCTTGGAAAAGTCAATCTTCTCGGCGGCAGCCACGGCGATCTCAAACTCGTCGCGGAATCCCATGATCCAAAGCGTGTCCAGCGTGTCCACCAGCGTGGCCGACCAGCCGCCAAAGTGCGATGCACCCGTGCCCTTGACCGGCTTCAGCTCGTCCGCCATCCATGCATGTTTCTTGTAGCCCGTCCATGCGTGTGTAAAGTTGTTGCGCACCTGCTCCAGGCGGGCCAATCGCACGGCCTTGGCGTCGGCCGACTCTGCGCCAAATGTGTGCTGGATCTTGGGAATGCCATTGAGCATCACCGGGCTGACGCGCGGCAGCCGCCGCATCTTCTCGGGGTCGATTGGGTTGAGCAGCTTCAGTGATGCAAAATGAAACTTGCCATCGTGAAGGTCAAGTGCCGGTGTGTTGGGGATACTGCTATCTGCCGGCGATGAGAACGTCTGGTCGTCGGTCAGCCGCGATGACGGGTAAGCTCCAGCCTCCTGGTGGTTCGACTGGTAGTACAAAAGGCCAATGATGCCCGTGAGCAAAAGGGTGACGGCCAATCGCCGTTTATTCCAGCGGGTGGCCATGACGAAGGCTGTTGCTGCTATGCCGCTGGGAGGCGGCAAGCGGGGGTAGCTTAGGTGGAGGAGATGTCGAGCAATGGATAACGGTAAACGGGTAAGGCGTAGGTTGGAGCTTCAAGGACGGGCTTTATATCGACCAACAGGATGGCTGGCAAAGCTTGGGTGAGTGGCGATGCTCAAGGACGTTTAGAGAAGAAAAGTCGAAACACTGATGGAAAGCTTGTCGAGTGAACGCGAGGAAAGAGCGACCGGTAATACTTGTTCAGGTCGTCATGCCCTCTCTCATGCTTACTGCTGTTTCAAGTGATTACACGCTGCTGTGACACCTGTAGTTACATACTTTGTACGCTAGCCTGCTAGCGGGCTCCATAGTACTGACCCGGGATAAAAGTAGACATTTATGGGGTCAAGGGCTGAGGCTCTAGGCTGGTTGGCTGGTAAGCTGTCGACCGCTGCCAAACCAAGTAGATGTAGTTGGAACAGAGTTGGAAGGAGCCACCCACGAACCGGGAACAAACCCTGGTGGCAGGCATGCGATAGGGAGGTTGGGTTAGGTGTGGCAGGTTATGGTCGACAGGGCAGGCGCGATGCACGCTCTTGCCAGGGAGCGAGTGCTGGAAGAGGACAGTGTAATACAGTGCAGTACAGTCCTGAAAACACTGTCCGTACCTAAGCTCATCCTACAAGTGTGCCACGCCCAGGCACAAACTCTGAATGTCTCATAAATGAATTATGATCTTCAATTTAAGTGTCATTCATCTTACATATAAAATATATGTATTAACATAGCAATTGTCGTGATAGCTCTAAACAGATCCTCATCGCAATCGGTCTTGTACAGTGCACGTGACGCTTACAGCTGCCTAAGCCCAAGCCGCTCTGGGAAAGAGCACTTTCTCCAAGCCGAGCCGATGTAAACCCCGACAGCAGCAAAATTCCATGTGTCGTAAGATAACCTCCTTCCTATTCCGCGTCGCATCAACGGAACTTCGTATCCCGATCAAACTCTGCTGCTCGACATGGCACTGCATGCAGCCTATGAGACTCTGGATGCGTTGCCCGACAATGGCTAGCAGACAACGTGAATACGAAAACCAGTTGAATTCTAGCTCGATCATCTTTTACAACATTACTAATCGCACATCATGGAGGAACAACGCCATACGACGTCATCGCAGACACCACCTGTAGCTGGGTCTACAAACGGCGCATCGCCATCAGCCCGGCCTTCAACTGCGACAGTGACGGCTAATACAGCTACTGCAGCAGCTACTTCCGCTTCCGATAATGCTTCAGCTTCACCTCGGCCATCACAACCACGCCCTCGTCCGACCGCCGCTAGCAGGCGTGGCGGCACCGCCGGGGATCGCTCATGTATCGTGTGCCACCGTAGAAAAGTCAAGTGTGACAAGACACTGCCATGTGCCAATTGCACGCGCTCGGGCATCTTGTGCTGCTATCCTTCGACAAAGAAGACTCCGCGGCAGCCCAAGACGACAATTGCCGACATTGCGTCACGATTGGTACAGCTCGAGCGCACAATCGTCGCGATTGCCGGCAGTGAAACGGGAAATGACGCAGCCGGAGACGATGCGGGTGATGACGATGAGCCAGCAGCAGCTTCCGCCTCTGCACCAACGGCTGTGCAACACACAAACGACAGCGGCGTACGACGACATGCGAGCACGGGTGGCCGGAGGGCGAACAACAACCGGCCTGTGCCGGCCCCAAGTTCGGTGACAGCACGGTCGGCACACAGCACACCACAGCACTCTATAGCCGATGACAACGACCTCTACTCTCGAGACTTTGGGCGCGATGAAAACTACAGCGAGGGGGTCACGGCAGCCGAAGAAATGTTACTGAAGAATTCGTATGCCAGTCGATATATCAACGAGGTCCTCCTCTCGCGAGTGCTGGAGGAAGAGCAAGAGTTCCGGTCGGCGCTGACTTCACCAAAAGAGTCCGAGGCAGACGATGCATTTAGCGACACCTCCTACACGGCCGAGCCCGCCGTTACCATCTTTGGCACCCTCACAACAAGCCGCTTCAACCCGCGGATACACGTGCAGGGCAACGGCAGCCTACACCCGCCCAAGGCCCATGCGCTTCAGCTGTGGCAAAAGTATACTCAAATTGTCGAGCCCATGAACAAGGTGCTGCATGTGCCGACAGACGAGATCGACGTGTTTACGGCCATTGACAATCCGGACAAGGTCGATCCTGCCTTTGAAAGTCTGCTGTTCTCGGTCTACTTCTCGACGGCCACGGTATACCAGCCGGAGCAGTACCAAGCTGCCTTTGGAGAAAGCAAAATGATTGCTGCTGACCGGTTCCGGGTCGGTATGGAACGCGCCCTAGTGCAAGCAAGGTTCCTTGAGTCGCCAAGTTTACGCACTTTGCAGGCTTTGACCCTCTTCCTGCGCTCCTACCGCGCACACAGCCCGGGAAGAGCCATCTGGATCATGTACGGCATGGTGCTCCGTGCTGCGCAGTCCATAGGAATGCACCGCGACGGTGCTAATTTCAATCTGCCACCGTTCGAGTCAGAGATGCGTCGACGGGTGTGGGCGCACATTATTGGGCAGGATGGACGTGCCGCAGAGGACCACGGTATTGATATCAGCCTGGCTGATGCCGGCACGGATATCCGGCTGGCTCTCAACGTCAACGATACAGATATTCATCCGGGCATGACTGCTCTGCCTTCTCCTCAGCTTCGCTGGACGGAGATGACCATGAGCGTGTGCATGCAGAGGCTGGGCTCCACGAGGAGCTATATGACGCGACTCATCAACGCCATGAAATTGCAAGCCGCCGCCGCCGCGTCATCCACATCCGACGCGCCGCCTTTCCCTTTTCTTACCGAAGAGCGCCGCAGTGCCATCATGGCTGAACGGAACCGCTATGTCAATGAGCTCATGCAGCAGTGCAACCTTGTTGTGCCTGTCCAGCGGGCCACGTACAAGATTATACGCCTTGTCCAACGCAAGTATGACTTTGTTTGTCGACTGCAGCTGGCCACGTTTCTCGTACGGCATGGCGGTGGAGCCGGGTCAAGCCCGGACGGCAGCAGCGATGCGCCCATGGCGATTGCCACAGAAGAGAATCTTAGACTGGCTTGCGAAGTGATGGAAATGAATGCCGAAATGATGAACGATGAGAAGATCCAGGACTTTCAGTGGTCGGCCGAGATGTTCCCGCAATTCCACGTGCTGCTCTACACATTGTGGCACATGTGTGTGCGGCCCATTAGCGAAGGGAATGCGGCCCTGCTGGATCGCGCATGGGCTGCTGCGGATGGCATGTTTGCCTTGGAGGTGTCGCGGCAACAGCGGCAAAACGTCAAGGGCGGGAACGCCAAGTGGGCAGTGCTTGCAGTGCTGCGTGAGAAGGCATCCCGACTACGAAAGGAGGCGGAGCAAGGCGGTGCCGGCGCAGCTGACGCCGGAACCAAAGATGAAGATTCAGATACAGCCATGGCTGACAGCAACACCACATCGGCTAGCACCATCCATGCTGCAAATGGTGCGAATTCTCTAGGCATAACCCAGCCTTACGGTGCAGCTACAGCCAACAACAATAACACTACGGTCACGGCCATACACCCACCACAGCAGAGACTTCCCATTCCTGCTGCTACATATTCAAACACAACTGCTACAAACACCTATCCCCTCAGTGCTCGGCCATACCTCGTGGCCCAGCCTATTATGGGTGGCGCAATTCAGCCAACAGGTGTCCCAGCAACGACGTTCCCTATGGCCGCGGCCACGACACTGCCACCGACAGGCGACGTTCCACCGTCGACCTTTTTGCTGCAGGACCCAGTGCCTGATGCCGACATGATGGAGTTCCTTGGGGATACGACGCTCGGCATGGGCATGGACGTGGATTGGGTGCGCGGGTTTATGGGATGGAATACCGGGGGTGAAGACTTCCGATGGAAAGGAACATATGACTCGTAGTAACGTCGGGAAACTAAAATACATGATAATTTAGACTAGATATAAGAGAACATATACGATACCAGATAGAACCACTTCATTCATAATTCAGTAATCCAAGCAACAATAGGCAGTTTAAGGGGCATCGTGATATATTATGTGTGATTTGTATTATTATATTAGATGTATGTGCAGAACATGAAGAAATCATTAAAGTGAATGAGTTGAGTAGAAACACAACAGAGGGGATATCCAAGTCTACCAAAACGCCAGCCCAATGCTCAAAACAATGCAAGAAAGAGAAAAGAAACAATCAAAATGCGATAAAATAACGGTATGACTTTTGCAAGAAGGATGCTGCCTCCGGTTTAGAAGACAGTCCGGAGGCTGGCACCGGCATACTTGACACGGCTCATTAAGATGATGGAGGAGCCAAACAGAATCATGACACCGGCGAACACCTTGACGCCAACCCAGTTCTCGCCACCGCCCGACTTGCTGGTCAAGATGGCACCGGCAATGGGGCCAGTGACCAGGCCGGGAACAGAGCTGACGAGGAAGACAACACCGGTGCGGTAGCCGATCTCCTTTTGGGGGCTGACCTGAGCGACGAGAGAACCAATAAGACTCACGTAAGCGCCAGAGAAGAAACCAAACAGCGCGGCGAAAGCAATAATAGACGACTTGCTGTTGCCGGGGATCCAGAGAGCGAGAATGGCAATGCCGGCAATAACGCACGAGCACATGAACGTATTGAACTTGCCAACCGAGTCCGAGGCCCAGCCGGACGTGAGACGGCCAAAGAGCGACAGCGCGTTGAGGATGGACACGAGGTACTGCGCCAGATCGTCGCTGATGTTGCCGGTGGACCGGGCGCCGACGGGGATGTAGGTAATGGGAATAAAGATGCCAAAGGTCAGGAAGAACATGCCGGCCAGTAGCAGCGCAAAGCCGGGCTCCTTGGCGGGCGCAAACACCTGGGCGACCGACATCTTGGGGCTGGGCTTGAAGTGGGGGTGGGCGTGGAAGCGCGAGTGGACGGTCAGGTTGGCAATGATGAGCAGGCCGAGGATCATGAAAGCGCAGGTGCGCATGGCCCAGCCGTAGCCGATGCTGCGGATCAGACGGTTGACCATGATGGGGAAGATGACACCGCCAAGGGAGCTGCCGGTAGACACGATGCCGTAGACGATACCGCGGCGCTTGTTGAACCAGCCGGGGATACAGCTGAGGGCGGGCTGGAAGATGGCGGAGACGCCAATGGCGCTGCAGACACCCTGGGACAGCAGCAGCTGGTAGTACTTTGTGGAGATGGAGGCCATCATGAGACCAAAGACGTCGAGCAGCGTGCCCCAGAAGAGGATATGGCGGGGGCCAAACTTGTCAAACAGACGGCCAATAATAGGGCCCTATATAATCAGTATTTGTTCTAATAGTTTTAATAGATATAGCATAAATTGTAGGATAGACATACCATGCCCATCATGAAGAAGATCTGGAGCGAGGGGATCCACGCGATGGTGCTGGAAGAGTACTGGGACAGAGGACCGTTCTGGTAGTAATCCTGGAAGATGCCGACACTGTTGATCCAGCCGAAACTGCAGAAAGACGTGCACCACACGCCGAACACGACAAGCCATGCCTGCAGGCCGCCATCGGGCACATCCTGGAAGCTAAATGAGGCAACCTGGGCAAGCGCATTGGGGTCGGCATTGTCGCCATCCTTGCTGTCGGAGTCGTCGTCATTCTCGGCCTCGACGTCGGTACTGTCGTTGGCGTTGGCCTTGCCGATAGTGTCAGTATTGCTGTTGTCGGCAGCCTTCTCGGGATCCGACGCCTTGGCGCGGAATACAGGGCCGGCAGCTATCTCGTTGAGGGTGTTGTCGTCGGTGTCGGTACCAGACGCGACCGGGATCTTCTCAGCCATTGTGGTGGTATATGTGCGATCTAGGTGCGTGAAAAAAGAGAAGTGACGTTGGCTGAAGTCGATCTTGAGGTCCAGTCTAGTGTTAAAATGGTCTTAGGGTGTCTTGATCAAAGATCAAAGACTGTTCTGACTTTGGATGAGACAACCAAAAGACAAAAGAAGGGTATCAAAGCATGGGGGCGCGTTGGTCCTTATAAGGAGGAGAGCTCGGCCAAAATAAACAAGTAGAAAATCAAGAAAATCAAGAAAATCAAAGAACAAATAAGGAATAGAGAATAAAGAATAACGAGATACGGAATACGGAGCACGGAGCACGGAAGTTTGCCAAAGTCAGTATTAGTTTGCATGTATTATTTACGTGGGAAAGGGGTAAAGGAGAGGTATCTTTTGTATGTGTCCGCATAGAGTTAGTACAAGTGGAGGGGGCAGCGAGGTTGCAACGATATCTCGGCCCAAACATTAGCTCCAGAGGATTAGAAATCCGAAAACCCCAACCCATTAGCAAATAATCAAAATAATAGAGCGTCTGCGCCATGGCCGTGGAGTTAAGGGATCGTCAGAAAAAAGAGCGAATGGCATCAACTCAGTACAAGCTAAGTCCGGCGGCTCGGAACCCCGTTAAGCACAGTAGACCGTAAAGGAATAGGAAAATAGGACTATAATAACAACAAGAAAGACTCATCAGACTGACTGACTGCTGACGGCAATGACAGGCTCTACTGTTGATTCCAGCTCGCAGCTCGGCGCACATGTCTCAGCAAAAGCACCGGCTCGGTCGAGGAGCCAAGTGTGCTCCGGACGCCGTCTCTGTCTCTAGTATTGGCTGTTGCCAAGTATGGAGAAGAGAATCTTATATCAGATTTCTTTTACGGGTCCATTTTCTCGTCCTCTACTTCCCCATGTCTATGGCTAGCCCGAGAAACAGTTGCCGTTTGCCTTTGTTATTCTAACTAACTGTATCTACAAAGTAATACGAAGTAATACTATTTTGCTTTATAGTTTATTTTGTCCTTTCGTTTAGCACCTGTGCCTCAACTGTCGGCCAACTTTCAACCCGTTACCCGAAGCCATGCTTTCCATTGTAAGGCCTGTGAGCTTGTAAAGCCTAACCATAAGGCTCACGTCGTTCTCTGTGTATCTGTGCATCTGTGTCATCCCAAAAGCACCACCTGTTTGTTTTCCCGCAGCACCTAACACCGTACGTATTCTCAGAGTGTTGGCCTTACTCGGTACATGCGGCTTGCATTTCCTTGATTCCCAAATTTACCAAGGGCTTTTTAAATCAAAAAGATCAGACCAGAAAGACAACCCGGTGACGCCTGAGAGAGCAAATTGTCTGTGATGAAAGGAGATTGGGTGGGCACTGCGTAACTACGTAAACTCTCCGACGACCCACTTTGGCCTGGCCCTTTACGGGATTTACCTCCATTGATGGCTGCCACGCTGCCAGCACGTTCAAATGTGGGGCTTCCCTGTCGCCCTTGCCTTTTCCAGCTCGGCGCGGTGAAAATTCACACGCCGAAAAGTGACCACTAGTGACTTTCTCTTTCCACATTAAATAGTGCATTTTGGTGTAAATCTATCTTGTCTTAAGTCACTTTCTTACAAGCCGAGGTACCTTTCACCAACGCCGAACCATCGTGTCACTTCCCTACCACCGAAATCGTGCCTTCCTCTTGGGATCTTGGGATGCAGAGCCTCACTACCACTCGGCTGTCAGCACACAAAAACAGCCACGAGTACGATCACGTGCATTGATTGAAGCATGTCATGCAAGACATGATAATCACCGATAAACACAGATGCGACGTGGCATGACGACCGATGCCGATGGCCAAGAACCCAGCATGATCTCATGCCTCCCGTCTTGGCGCCAATAGTGCAGACTTATCTAGATGTTTCACGACGAGGCTGTAAGCTGACGACGTGTTGATTCTCTGGAGATGTAAAAAGTTTACCAAAGCTTGCCAAAATCATTTGACGAATCGCAATTGAAAATGCACGTCTGCACACTGCAAAGCACATTACTACAACAATACAGATCAAATCAGAAAGTCAGTCGGAAGATAATTATTTTAAAATATTTTTGATTTTATTCATTAGATGGTCATTAGATAAGAAGGCAGACATCCGCCTCCAAGGGGTATTAAGACCTGCGATACACAAGCATTGTATAGAATGCCCAGTCCTCGCATTTCAACGCTCTTTTTTAATCATTATGTTTTTGTTTTGCAATGCAGGAGACGGCTCGGCGATCAAGGCTCCTCCTTGAGGATGCCAGTCGAGGGGTCGGCGGCGTTCACACGACGGACAGGAATAAAGACCTTGGAGAAGTTGCCGGTGCACAGATTGGCAACGTTCTCCTTGATGCCAGCTATGTTCTCGTGGACAATGTCCATGGTGGGACGCTCAAAGACATCGTTGATCTCCTCGAGCGTCTTGTCCTTGGTCTCGGGCATGAAGATGAGCTGGTAGACCTCACCCACGACGGCAATGCCACCGTAGAAGCCCAGCGCAAGGCCGGTCTTGCCCATGCTCTCCTGCATGGCGGCGAAGTTGTAGGTGACAATGAACGACATCAGGAACAGCAGAGCATCGGAGATGGTCATGCCGTAACTGCGCAGATAGGTGGGGTAGACCTCGGAGGGGATGACCCAGGTCAGGCAGGCGTACGAGCCGAAGAAGCCCATGTACAGAATCAGACCAGTCAGGTACAGACCCTCGACGATGACAGTCTGGGTGACAACGTCAAACTGGTAGCTGACACCAATGAGGACGAGACCGATGAAGAAACCGGGAAGCATGGTAATAGCCCAGAAGCGGCGACCGCAAGTCTCCATCAGGAAGATGGCAGGGATGGTACCGAGCAGCAGCGAGCCACCACCGACCAGGGACATGTAGGTGGACTTCTTGTCGTCGAAACCGATCTGGGTCATCAGGGTGGACATGTAGTACATGATGGCGTTGACACCGGTAAGCTGGCCGAGCAGGATCATGATGTTGGCGTAGATAACAGCACGGCGAGCACGGGGCACGGTGAAGAAGTCGAGCCAGGGGAAGCGGCGGTTCTGGGCCTGCTCGTTGACCAGAGTCTCCTCCTCCAGAACGGCGGCAGTCATGCTGTAAAACTCCTCGCGGGACTCGGCACTCTCAATGCCACGGATGCGCTTCCACACCTTGTAGGCGGCCAGCGGCTTGCCGGCGTGAATCAGGTAACGGGGCGACTCGGGCAGGAACAGCATACCGAAGAACATGATGGTGGAGAAAACGAGCGAGGAACCGAGAATGTAGCGCCAGTTACCTTCAATGGGCAAAAAGATGGCAGAGACAGCGTAACCGAGAACTTCACCAAGGGCAATGTTGAACTGGTACAGAGACACGAGGTTACCACGGATGCGGCGCTCGACGGTCTCAGCAACGTAGACAGGGACGGTACCGCCCTCCAGACCGACACCGACACCGAGAATGACACGGGCGGCGACAATCATGCCGTAGTTCATAGCACCGGCCTCGAGACCAGCACCAATGGTGTAGAGAATAATAGAGATGATGATAGCCCACTTGCGACCAAAGTACTCGTTGCAGGGCGACAGGATGATGGCACCACCAACGGCACCCAGAGGCATACCGGAGTTGACCAGAGAGTTCTGGTGGGTAGACAGGCCCAGGTCCTTGGGCAGGAACAGATTGGCACCCGAGATGAGGGACTGGTCCAGACCGGACAGCAGACCACCCATACTGGCGAAAGCAACGAGCAGCCATGTGAACTTGCGAGGGTCGGCGAACTCGAGCTGGAAGAAGCCCTTGTCCAGGCCTCCGGCCTCCTCAAGCTGACGCTCCATGTCGGCGATCAGGGTGTCGACCTGCTCGTTCATGTGAGCATTGTTCGCATGCTCGATGCGCTGCGTGTCGGTCTTCATTGTGACTGTATGAGGGGGGGTTGTTGAGGGAGAGGGAGAATGAAGAGGAAGGAGAAGGGGGAAGGAGAAAGACGATGCTCCAAAGGAAAGTTCCAAAGTGAAACAAAGAAGAGGGAGGGAGCTTCTTATATAGAGAAATGGGGAAGTTGGGGAGAATTGGGGAGATCGATAATAGATAGGAATGGAGAGGAAAATGGAGGAATGGGGCAGCCGGGGAAACGAGTCTTATATGTGGTCTATTTACACATTGACACCCAGTGTTACAATGTCAGTCGAATGTATTAATTTAGTCTGAAAAGACTTTAAAGAAAAAGAAAATAATCATATATAAATTCTTATTAATAATTATACAACGCAAGCTTGCTTTCCAGGTCTCCCTTATTATCCTCCCTCCGCATCATTCACCTCCATTGTTCCCCATCCTCCCCAACCCCAGTGGCACACACATAATGCAGATATGCTTAGTATCATCGTACGGAGTAGACCGCTACGTAGACTTAGAACTAGAACTAGACTAGAGTAGACTGTATGTCAAATGGAGTGGTAAGGTGGATGGGCGGAGGCGTATTTTCGTCCGTTCGAAATCGGGCAAAACTTCCGTCTCTCGTGATGTCAATGCTCCATACGGTGGATTGGATAAGCAGAAAAAGGGCAGCGAGAGAGAACCAGTATACGAAGTACGGGTTCCTGTCATGTGGTGTATCGTTGAGACAATCCCTTGCAGGAAGAGGTTCTGGGGGGCATGGGCAATCCAGCAATCCAGTAATCCAGTAATCCAGAATTCCAGTTCGCTTCCGTCTGCATCCAGTTTGTGTACATTTGTACACGGACGGTTGTAGAAAATCTTCTCCATATGGAGAACGTTGCGCGTTGTGGGAGTCGACCCCAGCATGCAGGGTTGCAGTGGGAGTACTGGGACTAGAGAATGGGAAGAAGATAAATATAATCAATATAATAATGTGAAAAAAAGAGAAGAAAAAAAGAAAAGACTGGACCCCGTCGCGTGTTCACCCAAGTTTGAGACCAAAAATGGCAATAAAAGTTTACTTGAAAGAACGGGATAGTCTGATACAAAGCTAATCTTACAAATCATAGTTGAGTCGCCTCTGCAAGTAATCGCAGCGAGCATTGCTTACTGCAGAAATGCCATGACCGAAATCGTATACTCCGCGCGTCTGCCGTCCCTCAACCTGCCATTCGCCTTTCGGGGTTGCCTTTAAGGTCCTTCAGGGTCCAAAATGCAACTGTTCTTCAGAAGAATAAAGAAAGAAGAAAAGAAGCAATGAAGTAATGAAGTAATGAAATAAAGACTGCCACTGGCCCCGGACGCTCGACATCATCCTGCATAACGGGAACCATACAGAGCACAAGCAAGGCTGCGGAGAAGTTTGCCACCCATGTACTCCAATACCGGGCCTTGGCCGAACAAGCACACACCAGGTCGCATGCAGCTTAGGTGCTTCTTAGGCGCAAATGCTCCAGATCCCAAAAGCAGGAGAAGTAAAAAGTCGCTGCAAGTACCTTTCGAGCCCTCCTGTTAAGTATTAACCCGGAGTAACGCCGTTATTTTTCGACTTGCCCGCAAAACCTTTTAGGTTCTCTCCAGTTTGCCTTATTCTTTCTTGGTCGTACTAGTCGTACTAGTCAAACTGGTCGCCCTGGTCCTAGCCTGTGTTATTGACAACAAATGTGATGTGTCTGGACAAAACATTCTTCCAGACAGTGACTGCGGAGGAGAATACGAATATCGATTTGGCTCTAATTTGAATTGACTAGGCCCTAGTTCTTTGCCCATGGACGCGCTTTTGCTTCTCAGTATTGCTTTGATTTCCCACTTTGGAAGACGTCGTATTCTTCTCCAGTCATGCTCGCTCATCGGATCATACTGAGTACAGCGTCGTATGGGGAATTGATCTAGCACAGCAACCCCCGCTCATGACCCAGACTCCCAGCCCAGAGAGACAGAGTAGGAAGAAAGCAGCAAGGTAATACTCAGTAGATACCGAAGCACATGAGAGTGCAATTATGCGCTGACAGACATCTGCCGATCTGTGGGGTCGATACCCGTTGAGCACAGGGGCACGCTCGCCTGTCAGATACTGAGTAGATTGTACAGCCAAGGGAGAGCACAGAACAAAGAGCTGTAAGGATTACAGGATTTTAGACTGGCTCGACTGGTCATTAGCATACAGAGTACAGCACACAAGAATAACAGAACCGATACAAAGTACAAGCGTGCCTCGATTGACTCGGTTTAATTTCCTCGTCACTTTGCTGACCCTTCTTACACATAGCACAAAAGTCTGGCAAACTTACCAAGTTGGGTGACACTTTTGACATTCAATTTCAAAAGGGATCATAGCTTCAGAGGAGGATCAGTCGTGCGTGTCGGTCTGAAACCGCCGAGCCGTGTCCATTACACCGATCGTCTATCCAGATATTGTGTGATGCCAGCGCAGGGATATTTCCACGAGGCTTTTCTGGTGTCGAGAGTGACGTGGTAGACAAGAGCAAGATAAACAAAACCAGTATGACTCCGTCGATAAGACCGACAAGACGAAAGCAGCCGAAAAAGTTTGCTTGGCCGTTATTCCCAGTGTGATGCATGTCGATCGTCTGACACTCTTTATCGTTTCCGTCTTTTCTTCTTCCAACTCTTCTTCTCATTCTTCTACCGCTCCTCCTAACATGACTTCATGTCTTTGCATGCTGCACGGTAACCACTATTTTAATCGGGGCCTGTGGCGCTGTAGCACCATCAAAAAGTATTGCAATATGACAAACAAGCAAGATAAAAACAGATAAAACGACTAGCAGACTTGGTCAGAGGACCCTCTTTCTGGTCTTCTGGTCTTCTGGGCTCCTGATAGCCTGCCAGACCCAGTACTTTAGGACTGATCAAGCATCGGCTCCGCGCCAGTCTACGACATTCGATGGAGAACTTGTATCCTTGCACTCCACACTGTAGAAAAAATATACAAGCAAATTTGTCACTCGTCACCCTGTCCGTTAAAGCCAAGCATGTTTCGGAGATTTATAGCGCAAACCTTAAGCTTCTGGCAAGCCTGTCAAGCTCGTCACAAGCCACTACAGCCCGTATTCCAAGATTGCACAAGCACTAACAAGCTTGTACAAGACAAAACCAAGCCATACAGACGGTCGCTTGATCGACAAGCACACCTTGGCTCTGCTGGTCCCGGCACGGCGCTGTCCAGTGGCCTGGTGCTTTACTGAGTATGTCTTTAGGTCCCAAGACGGCTTAGTCCGATTTGGTCGTATCACTGATATTTGATACGTTGGGTTTGCAATATTGAAAAGACTAAAAACCACATCTCTAACAAAGTCGTCTGCTCAACGCCCACGGACCGGCCGAGACCTTACTACAGACTCGGTTATTTCAACACGGGCAAACTTATATCCCCAGAAAGTCATCTCTGGGGGAAAGAGATAAAGAAGAACGAAAGGATAAAGAAAAAGAAGGGGAACAATGAAAAAACAAGGGGAAATGGCCACTTCTCCGTGCAACCCTCCCCGACAACCCCGGGCCACGCCACCGACTACTCGATAAAAGGTCTAAAAGGTCTTGTGATTGATTTGTGATTGATATGGAGCCCGGAGACTGGAGAAAGGCATCAAGTCGCGAGAAATATCGTCAAATCTCGACAAAACTCCCTCACAGAGACAGTAGAAACATGGGATTTCAGCGGGGACCACGTACTCACGGCGCCAGCTCCGCTGAAATACATATCGATACACCGCTCCTATTTTTGAATAAACAGCGAGCATTCCCCCGTGCTCCACAATTATCGCAAGAATGTCCACTCCAGACTAACAAGACTAACACGCATCGTCGTCGGTTGCGCACAGTTTCGCAGTCGTCTATATCCCAACTCTAATATCTCAACATCCCGAACCAGTCTTCCGGTTGTTCACGCCCTCATTCTGCGGAGTACTCCGGATTGTTCGCTCAAACTCGTTGATTTTCAATTTCACTCTCGCTTCCCCCCCTCTTCCGCCCCCTTTTTCTCCTTTCTCCTCGTTTTCCCTCGCCTCGCCCTCGCCTCCCTCTCCGCGTGGTTGGGGTTGGGGTAGTAGACTCGACTGTTGAGGCTTTTCGCGGAGTGCCCACGCGGAGGCTGGCGCGGAGTAGAATGCTAAAATACTAGCGGAGTGATGGAAACGGACTAGCTGTTGTTTGTGCTGATGCACCTCTGGGGTATCAAACGTGTATGTTCTTACCCGTATCAAATTTCGTGTATTTAGATATAGATAGTATCGTGAGATATAGTCGAGGATATCGCGAGCATTTGACCGTACGAGGCATGTCGCATGCTTGGAATCCCTCACATGTCACCTGGCAGCACATGTCGATACATTTTCAACTCGGCCGGAAGCAGGTTGCGTATAGGCCACGTTATTCATCTTGGTATCTTATATCATACGTTGATCTAGTTGATTTTCCTTTGATGTTAAGAAAACTAAATTAAAGTTGTAACGGTCGAGGAACTTATGCAGGTTCTGGAAATATTGATTATAGTTTTGTAATCAATAACTGAAGCCAAAATATATTATGTGAAAATAAAACTAACTTTAAAAATAAAATTCGACATCATGGGACTAGCAAATACAAAAAACTAGTTCATAACAAAGTTTTGCTAAGATTCAAATTAAAAAGACCAATAAATTAAAGCATGACAAAATCTTGCAAAAGTACTTTTATCTCAATTTATATTTGAAAATTTGATGCAAAACAGAAGCATAAGAAAAAGCGAAATCGAATCAAAAGCTCCATCTAATTAATGAAAATGAACTTTCAGTCACCATTCCAGTCGCCTATCAAACGGCTCTTGAAATAGGCTTGTCGAGGAGCCAATCCTTCTCGCTAATGCAACATAAACCTCATGGACTGGCTGGACTGATCTACTCCGGACAAGCATTTTCACGATACGAAAGCCCTCTTGTGCAAACACATCACGGGTCAGTCTCCACGTGGAAATGAACTGATGTTCTTTGAGTGTTTCTCGCTAATTACTACATTTCGTATTGTCACATTGCTATTGATATAAGTTCCTAGCTGTAGCGTTTTTTTTCTCGTTTAATTTGCGCAAGGTATACAAATAGAAAATTGGGAGACCCATAGTGACTGGCATATAGTCACGATAATCAGGCACACGACTAAAGCATCATGTTTGTGTTGCCGCAATTGTATTCATAAAAATAAATCAAGAACTACCAAACTACATAAAAATTGTGCAAAGAAGTGTGACAGAAAACAGGACGCTACAAAATATGACAAAAGATTACAAACATAATCAAAACTCAATCTTCTTGACCGAAGCGTCGGACTCCTCTTTCTGCCGGACAATGAGAGCACGGGGGCGATTATCTGCTTCACCGACGAGAATCTTCACGGGGCCGGTGGCAATGTAGGCGTCCTGGATGATCTCGTTGGCAAGGCTGATCAAGTCCCATCGGTTGCGGCTGTCGCCAGACCTAAGGATGCGCGTCGGAATACCACCATTGTCGGCATCCGAGTCGGCCGAACTATCGGACAGTGACACCTCTTCGACCGAGAGATTCGCTGAGGCCATGTGCTGCCGGAAGAGCTCCACCACTGTGCTGTCGCTGTCGATTGGAGAGAAATCAAATCTCTTGAAAAAATTGTCCTTGTCCGAACCATCGAAGATGTCATGTGGCGGCACCTGTTTGACACTGCGCTCCTCCCAGACGACAACGAGCTTGTGCATGTATTCACCATGTGGAGGCGCCATGAGCTCTTTGATACACAAGAGAATAGCCTTCCGTGCAATGGCCAGCGACTCGACATCTTTGCTGGTTTTAGGCTCTGGACTCTGAATGAGCAGTACTTTACCCGTAGCCAAGTACATCACCTCCGACAGCCACTGCCTGCACGTTTCACGGAGTGGCAGCATGCCCACGGGAGAATTGGATATGTCCCAGAACTCTGGCATTGTGCGTTCAAAAGTATCTAGCGTGCTAATAAAGCCTAGCTGGTGATAAAGTTTGGCAAGCGCCGTCCGAGCCAGTGTGGTCTTGCCAGTACCTGTACTGCCACAGAACAGAAAGACGCGAGGGAAAAACCTTTCAAAGTTGCGCAGCCTTTGGCGCCTCATAGCGCTGGCCGACTTGTTTATGCGCTCCAGTTGTGCAAGGATGTCGGCGTTGCCAATAATGCCCTCTGACCATTTGGCATCGGCAACCACGTCGGGAATTGAAATGCTGTCGCCAAAATCAGCCTCGGCCAGGGTTGGATCGGGCTGCAGATGTGACACGGTTCGCAAACGGTGGGCTGTTGCTGCTGCTGTTGATAGCTTTTTAAGAGTATGAACTCCCTCGAAGCCTGGGCGCTCTCGGGTCAACTCGAGCCAACGTATTAGCTTTGTCTCAAGTGCCCGACACCCCTCATCCAACCTCAAGCCGAAAACTTCATACAGCAATCCTTTGAGTATTTCTAGCAGCTGCTGGCTCGTGTACTCGCTCACGAGCACTCGGTTCTCCCCCGTGATGTTCTGCCAAAAGTCTGGTAAGCTGGATTGATGCGATTCACCGAGTGAAACGACAATCACTATCGGTCGTTTTTTTTTCGCGCCAACTTTTCCAAACTCCCATATGAGGCATTGAGAAACAAAATGTCGAACTCTTACCACCGACTGCTGTGTCGAAGCTCTCTCCTCACGGGTCTGTAGCAGGCTTGAATAGCGTTCAGGTGCAGCGTAATGATCCACGTCACCATCATCCTCGATGAGGAAGACACCGGCATCGTTGTCTGACGGCCACTGATCGCTATTATCGGCTGCTGGACCTTCCCGCGCAAAATCTGATATCTTTTTATGGACCAATTTACCGCTTCTTAGAAGACCAAGAGCACAGAAAACTTCGGCATATAGCATTGCCACCATGCGTCGTCCGGTTCCAGGTGGCCCAGAAATGAAACGGTGGAGCATTTCGGGATGTATGCTGTTGCTTTGGTCATCATTGAAGACAGACTGCCGAAGACGGGCCGTGGAGCTTTGTATGAGCGTCTCTATATCAGCCTTGACGTTTTCGAGGCCATGCATTTGTCGAAATTTGCGATACAACTCGCAGCGAGCAGCAACCGTGTCGGGCGTGTCATCAAAGCACCCTATGGGCTTTCGAATGTCTATGGAATCGATACCCTTCGACTCAGCCACTATGAAAGCCTGGGATTTAATATGCTCGCGGACGATATTGGCACACTTTTCGAGTGTTTCCCATTCTCGCCAGGTCTTGCGATCTTCACGACGCCGAAGGACACCATCTAGGAGCGTCTGCAAAATTGCACTACGCTTGTCCTTGGCGACAACTTGCTGACTGCCAGCCCAAAGTAGAAATGCCAGGCCATGCTCGATTTCCCGGTCGTGGAGGGGATCCAATGTCAATACAGTGAAGTTGGAGATAGTCGTATCTATTGGTGGGCCGGTGCAAGATACTGTTGCGATGATGATAGGGTTGGTCAACCCCTTGTCGAAAATCATTTTGACAAATTGACGGAGTAGCGTCGGCCACTTGTCAGAGGGGGCAAGTGGAAGTTCGATTGTGCACTAACAGAGAGGTGAGAAACTTTTGAATAATTCTTTGTTAGGAGTTTATAAAAAACCTACGCTTCGCGTGTCGTTTGTGTCGAATGTTGCAAGGAATTGATGTAAAGCCTGCTCGGTATCTGGAAACTCAGACCCAATGCTATAATTCCAAGCACTCCATATACGAGGGTTGGGCCCAAGGACTCCGAGGGAATTGAGCAGTTCAAAGTAGCGAAGCCACGCAATACGCTCTCCTATACCCTGACAGCCTTGCAAAACGATGCCGAGCCTAGCCTGGTGTATTGGTGCAGAGCGGTACTCCGGTGGAATGGCCATAAATCTTTTGTACCAACCAAAGCAGTGGCGTTTGAAGGACTCGAGGCCAAACATGCTGGTGATTCTGTCCATGGCCTCGTTCTTTTCACCCGTTGCCTTGACTCTCTCTTGCCACTCAATGCGCGTTGGAGATTCATCCCGCACATCGCCAAATGTATTGCATGGAAATTGAAGCATAGGGGTGTATGCCGTGTATGGGTTATACGAGTCACCTAGCCTCCACAGCGGGGGGTCTGGGCCTTCATAATCGTAGGAGGACACAAGTTCCTGTGGCATGGAGGATGTTGCTCTTGTAGTGCCATTTCTGGCGCCGGGGTCTACAAGCTTTGGATTTCCTCCCAGAAATGTATTTTGAGTGGTGGCACAGTCGGAGTCGATGTTGCCACTTAGAACTGACATACTTCCCACCTTGTACGGCTCTGGGGATCGAACTGATGCCGCAGTAGTATAGTATGATGGCTCGTGTACATACCCCGGGGGGCTGTTGCTGTATGAAAGATTCGCCATTTCGGTGCATGATCTGAAATGAAGATATAGAAACGAAGGAGAAAATGAAATGTGCAAGTGAATCTGCGAGGATTTGAATGAGGACGGAAGCCCCGCTTACTTCATCCCAAAACGCCCAACGCCCGAAAAGTGTGGATGACTCTGGCAAGTGGTAAGCCTACGATCCTACGCACCCCGCGCACAAATAGTTTTCGCAAATCACAGATAAACACTCAACACAATTCCAAATTCATCAAAAGTAACGTCTCATAATCACGCAATAAAAATACGTAACGTAACCTAAATTTTACCAAATCCTACAGTCCATGTGACAACTTCCTGTGATTCATTTTGTAATCTATACTATATCACGGCTTAACGGTGGGGTCGAAAAATTGGACCCAAATAAAGCACTTTGATTGGCTGTCGAAAAGGCCATTCCGGCCTTCTGATTGGCTAGCGGACAGGCCTGAAAACAGACGATTCGACGTGTCGACCGCGTTTTTGGTGTGCATCACGACGTCTTTTGCGTCTTCGGCCGCCGATTCTACACGCAAAAAGGGCTATGACAGGAAATTCCTATTTTTCCCATAGAATAGATCATTTTCTCTTTCGTTTGATGTAGGTTTCATATGCTATCTGTATCTTCCCGTTATGCATTATTTCACAGAAGACCCGACCTCCTTTCTTCCACTTATGTAATATATTAGTAACCCTCGCGCCACATTACCGGGGGCCCGCGCCACATCACCGTGCGAAGCCGGTGATGTGTTGCGGGCCTTTAAAGCATTAAAATATATCGTTATACCGGTAATGTTTTTTTTTATAATATTTAAATATTTTCTATTATATTTAACCGTCCGTTACTTTTTTTTAAATATATTCTAAAATATTTCAGCCTTTAGCCACCCCCGAGATACCACACACACCAACCCTCGCTACATCACCGTGCGAAGCCGGTGTCGTAGCGAAATCCTACAGTCCATGTGACAACTTCCTGTGATTCATTTTGTAATAATACCCAGACTTGAATAACAAATCATCAGAGGTATTTGGATCCTTCTCTTATTTCTTATTAATCAATAAAGGCGTAATGATATCGAGAAGTAAATATATCGGGTACTTGCTAAGGTAGTATAGAAACGAGCAGGAGTCCGTCGGGATCGAGAGATCGTGTGCCTGTTAGCATATTGCTGCTGGATGGAACTGAGAGCAATTAGTATCATTGCTTACTTTCTATTGAACGACTATCAAAACATATCAAAACTGTGTCGCAAGACTTGCATGCGAAAGACAGTGTTAATAAAACATTTCCTGTGACAACATGACGTCTGACGTTGTCGATTTATATGGGACCGGAAGCTGGAGATTAGTCATCCAACAACGCCATCTCAGTCGCCGATTATACTCCGAAATTCAAAGCTGTATACACGATGTCGGCCTAACACGACAAAGAAAATAACCAAAAAAATGGCACCTGTTCCGACAAAATACACACTGGCGAGCCGCGTCAAGGTGAGCAACATTACATTCGTTGCCATTACTAGCATATGACTGACATATAACCTTACTTGCCTAGCTCGCGGATGGCCGCACCATGCCGCAGATCCAGCTGGGTCTGTACATGATGTCACGCGCTGAAGCGCGCTCGTCCGTCTCAGCGGCCCTAGCTGTCGGCTACCGCGGCTTTGACTGCGCCCAGATGTACCACAACGAGCGCGAAGCCGGAGCGGCACTACGCGAGTCCCTGGCTAGCTCGGCCGGGCTGGCAAGAGAGGACATCTTTTATACATCCAAGCTGGCCCAGAACCGCGCACAGTACGACGCCGTGCGTGCCTCTATTGCCAAATCAGTGGCCGACTGCGGCCTGGGATACATCGACTTGTTCTTGCTGCACAGCCCGTACGGCGGCAAGCAGGCGCGCCTCACAAGCTGGCGCGCCGTCGAGGATGCCATTGACGCGGGCGAGATCCGGTCGGGCGGTGTCAGCAACTACGGCGTGGCCCATATTGAAGAGCTCGTCGCTGCTGCTCGCATCCAGCCGGTCGTCAACCAGATCGAGTCGCACCCTTTCAACACGCGGACGGATATCCGGGACTGCTGCAAGAAGCACAACATCCTCGTCGAGGCGTATGCGCCGCTTGTGCGCGGCATGCGCATGAAGGATGCAACAGTGCTGAACCTATCCAAAAAGTACAGCTGTTCACCGGCACAGCTGCTTGTGCGGTGGTCGCTGCAGCACGGCATGGTACCGCTTCCGAAGAGTGTGCGTAAGGACCGCATGATTGAGAACGCCGATGTGAACGGGTTTGAAATCACGGCCGACGACATGGCCAAGCTGGACGACCTCGACGAGCACCTTGTCACTGATTGGTAAGTATTTTAATTTGGGCTCGAAAATAAGAAGACCACGTGCTAACCCTGTAGGGACCCGACGGACACTGAGTAAGAGTGTCTCACGGTGATAAATGACTTTCCGATTTTTTTATGGCTTATAGTTTTAAATCTGCTATACACAGGGAAAATAAAATAAAAGGCAAATAACAAGCAGCATCTCAGACAGATACATGGAGGTTTTGGGGTATCCGCTCAGTGAAGCATCAAATATCGCAAACACAACAAAATAAACAAATCTCACAAGTGTCACCAAAGAAACGGAAAAAAAAGGGCACAGATCATCAAGATATCTAGTCCAAAAGCTCCTCAAGCTTCGGGAAGAAGCGGCCATTTTGACCAGAAACCTCAACAGTGAACTTGGCAAGCACCGTGTGGCCCTTGCTGAAGAAGTCGAACGTCTCCACGGCACGGCTCTTGAGTGACTCCCACGAAAGTTCGTCCACGCGCTTGGAGTCCCACTCCGGGTTAGTGTTCCAAGGCACAACCATTTTGGTGACGCTTCTCTGGTTGTCAAAGGATGCGCAGCGAGACTCGTCTGACTTGAAGCAGTCGCAGGTGCGGCAAAAGTAGAGAGTGGTACCGCTCGAGGCATGGGCGACGAGCTGGATTTCTCCGCTGAAAGTTTGGGGCAGCATGGTGTGATATCCGTTGTTGGCTAGGGGGGCGCCATTGCTGAACCAATCGCGAACGGGGTGCTGAAAGAAGACGATATGAAGACTGAAGTCGTGGACACGGGTCGGCACCACATTGAAGACGATGTGGCGGTTGATGATGTCGGGTCTGATGACGCCCATGTTGAGCTCGAAGCGGAGGACCTTATTGAAGATGTCGTTGTCCATACACAGCTCTTCCATGGCGAGCAGAGCCACAAGCTTGGGAGTGCGTGCGTTACAACTGCCCTTGGTTGTAGTACTACCGGGTTTGATAAACTGCATCGACGTCCGATGGGCGAGCTGCATGGGGTGGCGCAGGTGACTGAACATGTCTGTCAAGGTGATGTCGAAGTGCGAGGCAGTTTGGATCAACGAATCGCGCATGCGCATGCGGCTCTTGTCAAAACGGGGGCGTTTCAACCACCAGTATATGGGCATGAGCTTGCTGGGCCTCTCGTGGTGCTTGTCATCGCGCTTGCAAACCTTTTTAGACCGTTTAGATGCATGCGGCGAGACTTCCTGTGACTCGCTCTCATAACCAAGGAAGCGAACCCGCTTCTCTTGGCAGCCAATGCTGGCATCAGTGCGAATGGACATCTCAAAGGCTGGAGTTGTTTTCGGAAATGGTAATGGTGAGGTGAGACAAGATGGTGTTAATCTGTACGTCCCGAAAAGCTTATTTTGCGGGCCAGAACGAGGTATCGAGGCCTGAAGATGACGGACAGTAGTTGATGAGATCTGAAATTATGTGGTAAGTCTACGTTTGATTTCAACAAGGGCCACAGATAGGATACAGCAATTTATATGAATATCTGATTATATGTTCACATTAATTTGACGGAGGCCAATAGTGATAAAAAAACATTTCTTCATAGGCCTTTGTAGGGCTTAAACACGCAACAGAACAATGCCATAATTGTAGTCTTATTCGTTGTACATAAAAAGGCCCTGATCTGGTGGGAAAATATTCATTGTGAGGGCATTCGCAGCAAGATGACAGGCATAAAGGCGATAATGTATGAGGCAACTTTGTGGCATAAAAAGAGACTAGCAGTTCCAACAGCACTTTTGGACGACATATAATGTTTTGCTCACTTATAAAGTGTATCTTTAGTTTTCGGTGGCGAGGCTTTTACTCATACTGCAGTGGCAAGCAGCGAGAAGCACACTTGGTGCCTTACCTCGTTGCCGCCAGTGATAAATATGACAAAGGCTGCGTGATGAAGCACGCATAGATGCACAGTGGCGCTATTTAATATTACTTGATTTTTCATACATTCTATCATCAAGTCAAGTACGTCAGTACCATTTAAGTTGTAGTTTCGTTCTTAGAAACTATAAAACTACAGAAGACGCCATACATGCGAATTCGTTCCAGCATCGTGGTCATGTTTGCAGAGATGATTACCTAATGAAGGCATCATCAAGATGTAGATCTATATGGACTATCGATGCCACTTTCGAGCATTTTGCTATAATAGGCTTACCTCTGTATCGTCACAGTACGGAGTATGCTCGGGCTTGTTAACCCGAGATTCAACACACGTGTTAACTATTCGATCTTATACAATACTCGGTCTTGTCATCGCCGGTTCTAGACTTTAGGCATACTTACAACAAGCTTACTCTCCCCACACTCAGGAGCCATTCACTTGGATCATGACGCTGGCCAACCACGACTTTGGTATTGATATGCATAGGTGAGGTGATGATTTATAGGCGTCAATGAAAGTGCGGAGTGCATTCTAGCCAAGCAACTTCCACACGCCCGTAGCAGCAGCCATATCTGACAAGACACGCGATGAGCTGTTACATGCAGCTACCCCGGAAAGAAGGAGGTGAGATATGGCAACATAAGCTGCCAGTAGGACTTTGACTCTGGACAAGGTTGAGGTCGGCATTTATCTCTGTGAGTATGAGGTATCAAGCATATTCTTATAACCAGCCCACTGCAGGGTGTATGAAAGAAACAAAACTTAGGGGGCTGCATCGATAACATATTAAAATGGAAATGTAAAATCAGATAAATCCAACATAGAAATCATCCCAAAACCAGACACATTCGGTTCTTATCAGATAAAGTAGCATCTTACGATGCATGCATAGCAGGGTGCCTAGACGGTGGTGACAGACGCTAGCTTGCCGCATGTTAGCCGGCTGGCCAATGACATCACTAGACATGTGTGAAATCTACTCGTACGAGGTGGAAGGGGCGCGAGAGAGGGGAAGAGCGAGTGATCGCGATGATAGTGGGGCGCAGGCAGTAAGTAGACTAACAGAGAGGGCCTTGGGGAAGGTGCAGCCGTGCCTCTTGACCGCTCTGCCGCTGAAGAATGCACTGTGAGTAGTGAGGAAGGAGCCAGTCAGAGGGCGGGAATTAGTATTCCGATAGCGAACAATTAGCTGCAGCAGGCCGAATACAGTATGCATTGACGCTACGACAACAGCACAAAAAGCAAATTGCGGAGGTGGGGCACAGTAGCCAAGACTGTGCGGAACTGTGCAAGAGGGACCCGTCTTCTCCTGCCCCGCGTCATTGGCTCTCCACAGTGACCATTCATACCCATTCATACCCCATAGGCACCAATGGCTACTGGGTTGGTCTACCGCTATCAGCCTGATGGTGCCCTAATTCGGTCCCATTTCATTCCCTATTCCCTAGCCCGACCATCCATCGCGTTCCTTCCTACCTTGTGCGTGTCGCCTCCCGTACCAGCAGGGAAGGAGCCAAATCTCACAGGGTGTGTGCCAGCATCCGGGATTGGCCGAGGCAAAATGTAGTAAAATCGCAGAGTAGCAAACGAGAGAACAGACAAAGCAACGAAATAAAACAACATCCCCATCTTACGTCTCTCAATCCTCGACTCACTTATCTTGACTTGTCTACTTATCTCTGCATATCTATCTTACATTCATTTGAACCTGCACGTGCGCCCGGCATTTACGCGACCACGACAATCACCGTGATTCGCGACGACAGAAATAAGCGTTTGAAGCGAAGCGCGATTTTGCCATTTACTTCTTCCCTTTATCTTCTCAGTCCAACACTTGTGGCTTTATTTTTTGACATCGGCCATTGTCTCGGCGTGTTGCATCCCATCCATTCACTCAATTCTGGTTGGCTGAGTAAGACACCCCAAGGGCAAACAACGACATCCGCATCTGCAGGAAGGAACCACCTGGCACACCTTCTTTCTTCGTTGGTGTAGTTTTTTGGTCCCGTACTCGCATACTCGCGCACACACTCACACACCAAAGCGGCATTTTTGTCACTTAAAGTCGACCTCGACCTCGACTTTGCTGATATTGCTCGCATATCTTCAGCAGCCCGGATAAACCCATCTCTCTGGGTGCGATATATTACATAGCGGCGGACCTCATTTCGTCGCCTGCATCACACGAATTATCGATACCAACCCGACCGCTTGATTGCCAACCTTGACTGGCAACCTCGGCCTCCTCGACCTCGACCTTGACCTTGACGACAACTATCTACGATCTACAATACAGACGACCAACCCGTCGTCTACCTCCTCTATTACACCATGCCTTCCTCCCACCGCCCGTTCTTTCTCTCGTCCTTTTTTGCCGCCTTCCGCCAACAGCCCTCGACCGGTACTTCATCATTATCCACCGCCGCCGCAGCTGCATCCTCCCAACAACATGCCAACAAGCACACATCAGCACAGGCAGGCGATATTGTCGCTGCTGTCGCCGCAGCCAACTCCCATTCACATGGACATGGTGCACACGGTGCACACGGTGGCCCGCACTCAGCACCAGTGACTGAGGCCGTCACGGCATCAACAGCAACATCTCTAGCCACAGCATCCGGTACCACATCCTCTCCGGCATCTCCGCCACCATCCACAGCCCGCTCGATTGCGTCATCCGCAGCGGCCGTCGCAGCAGCGGCCATCACGGGCTCACAACGGCTCCACCACCCACACCCACATCACTCGCACCGCCAGGCCATCCCCATCCAGGGCGCTGCATCTTCTGCCTCCTCTCCACACCACCACCCGCACAACGACGACAGTGTGCCGGCCTATTACGGCGGCGGCTACTACACGGGCCCCAGTAGTCGGCGACGCGGCAGCGACAGCAGCAGCGAGGGGTTCCGGGATGTCTTGGGCGCGGACAAGTGGTACATTGGCGGACGGACAGCCGCCGGCGAGGAGCGGTTCTTCAAGCTGGGCGTTGTGCGGCGAGTCCGCAGCGGCGACCGTCTCTCCCTTGATAGGTTAAGCCTCTAGGGAAGAAGGCGGTGACCTGCGGACGACACGCAGAATTATGATGAAACGAACAAAAAATTATTACTTGAGCATCTTCTTCTGCTCTTTGCTCTTTTACTCCTTTACTCTTTTGCTCTGTGACTCTTTCTTGTTTTTTTTAGTTCAAGGTACTGGGTATATCATTGCCACACATGTACTGACACAAATTGTCAAACAGTCATTGGCAGGCGTTTTTGGGATGCCCCTGTTTAGCATACGCGGCTTGCACGGCGGCGTTGATTTCTTCTTTTTGTTTCATCATGTCTTCATTTTACGTCTACTTTTGCATCTACATTTACTCATCGCTTCCACGCGGAAGAGGCAAAGCCAAATAAGTACATTTGCACATTAAAATTGTCAATATAAATACATTCGCAATCTAAAGCAATCTTTTGTCTAAATATTACCTGACTGTCTACCACATGAATCGCTGCACATGGCCGCCATCGAGTACTGTGCCGTCGACAGCATGCCACACGTAGGGCCGGTACAGGAACATGTACATGGTGGCCACGTTGATGGCAACAAACCATGCAGTCTCGAGCAGCAGGCGGACATCGACCTTGCCGCGCGTAGAGGCCGGCACGAGCAGCCGCCAGAAAACCCAGGGCAGGATAAAGTAGCGCGGCTCGACAAGAGGGGCCGTCACGAGGGACAGAGATGTAGCTATGAGCCACAGCAGCGCCGTTGTAGTCGTCGGGCCGGTGCGTGCTGCTGTGGCCGCACCGTCTGCGTCTTCGTCCAAGAAGCTCAAGAATACATGAGTAGGGCCGGCAGGGGCGGCATCGGACACGGGGTTCTCCTCCTCCTCCAGCTGCTTCCCCTTGGTCTTCTTTGATTTTTTGTCCTTCTTGTTCTTGTCCTTATTCGATGTCTCCGCAACAGCAACGGCCGGCTCGGCAACTGCTTCGGCTGCTTCAAGCTCAGTCGACTGACCGACAAACGGTGAGCTGTATTCGCCGGCTTCATTCTCCTCGTCTGCACCGGGAGCAGCCCATAGAATGCGCCAGCACGCCCATGCCGACACGCAGTAGGCAGGCACCAGCGCATACCGGATCAGGCTGCGGCGGATCGTGTACCGGAACACATAAAACATGTAGTGGCGGTTGTCGGCCAGCGTAAACGGGTGGATGAGCGTGTTGTAGCGCACAATGGCCAGCATGGCGTCGAACACGGCCACGAGGTAGAGAGGGTAGTAGGCCTTCTTGACAAAGACGATGTGCAGCAGCCGCAACAGCCGGTTCTCGCTGGCAAACGCAGTCACCGTTAGAGGGGGTACCGCGTCCGTCGTGTCCTTGTCTGCTGCTTTGGCGACGGACGAGCTCAGGTACGAAAGGGCCCGCTTGGCATAGCCCAGAGCATGCACGGCAAAGAGAGGCGCCGAGAAAAAAGCCATGAGCGCCCACACGTACATGAGCTGGGCAAAGTGCAGCGTCGCGACGTGGTTGGCCTTGTCGCCGAGCACGACGCCGCCGTTCCACGCCACAAACCCGGCAAACGAGGCGAGAATGGTAATGTGCGGCCAGACTTGGCGCAGCACCGTCAGCAGGTTGCACACGGCAGCAATGCCGACACTTGCCACGAGCGACAGCGCCCAGTCGTCGGGCCAGCTCGCGCTCAGCGGCGGATCGTGCACGTCGCCGTGGGCGTACTTCCAGCTGTACAGCGAGACCATCTCAGCCAGCGAACCAAATGGGGCTGTGCCCTTGGCGGCCTCGTGCGCCTGCTCGCGCTGCTTCTGCGCCAGCAACTTTTTCGTATAGACCGAGCGCACACGCTTGACGGCATGCACCGCCTCGAGACCGCCCATGTAGACGACGACCCAAAAGATGTTGGTCTGGCGGAACACCAGAGACACGAGGCCCAGCACAATTGTCGTAATGTCGGTCCACGCGGGTGCCGTATACGCACCAAATGACACACGGTACAGGTGGTTGCGGTACGCCAGCAGCACAGCCAGTGTCGAGTAGACGTCGGTGTAGTAGAGGGCCGAGAAGAAGAAGAGCACGGGAAACAGGGCCACGTTGATGGCCGAGTGGAAGGCGTACAGCGAGATTAGGCGGTTTTCCTTGTCCTTGTTCTTGCCCTGGGCTGCTTCAATAGCAGCGCGGCATGACGACGCGGCCACGGCGACGAGCATAATGGCCACGTTGTTGGCGGCACGCAGCGCCCAGACCGAGCAGCCATCACCGACGCCAGATTCGTCATTGTCGGCACTACCGGTTTCCTCGCCGCCGGTCAAAAATATCTTGAGAGCGACCGACACAACGTACAGTCCTGGCGGGGTCGTAATCTTGTCATCCCAGTCGAACCACCGGCCTGCACAGTATGTCTGTGCCTGGGGGATGTGAAACACCTCGTCGAGGTACGCCTCGGGCACCAGTGCCAGCACGCGTGCGAGCCAAGACTTTGCAAACAGGAACAAAAAGGCCACGCCGGCAATGAACAATAGCGGGCGACCTTTGGCCAGTCCAGACTGTGTTGTAGTAGAAGCTGGAGTCGTTGCGGCTGGAGCTGGAACGGCTGGTGTAGCCTTGGTTTCAGTCTTGGCCCCGGCTTCAGCCTCAGCCTTGCCGTCGACCTCGACACCAGCAGCTCTCTTGGCAGCAGACGCGGCCGCTTGCAGTGCCGCTGCACCCTCGGCCAGCGCGTTGGTGTCGGCCACTGGCTTTCCCCGGCGCTGCCGGAAGCTCACACCCAGCACCCAGGCCTGCCATGTCAGTCCAGGCAGGGCCAGCAGAGTCGAGCCCAGAAAGGCCTTGAGCTTTGGGTCTGACAGCGAAAGCGTGCCTTGGGGAGATTGAGCTTGAGCTCCCTCCATGATGAATTTGGCTGAACTGTGCAGTGCAGGCAGAGGCAAGGAAAAATAAGAAACAGAAAAATAAAAATAAAATAAAAAGACAAAATGAAATGAGCGAATATGAAGAGAAATCGAATCAAAGCCACAGCTGAAGGTTTACAGTCGCGCGCTCGAATCGAGGTGAGGTCGACGCCACGTGTTGCAGAGCTCTAGCGAATTGGTGGTGTATTTGCGTGGTGACGCGCCCCTAAGCAAGTGCAGTAACAACGTATTAATTGACAGCTACGGAGCTACAGCAGCTGTCGCACCACCAGCTACAGCGACTCGCAGAGCCGCATGCAAACACATTTCAACAGCCAGCGATTCACTTTAATTATGAGTCTGACTTGATAATCTCTTGACTGACAAGTTTTAATGTCTATTATGCTGCTTTGTACAAATGAAATTTACCAAACCAACAAG
This sequence comes from Ophiostoma novo-ulmi subsp. americana, assembly GCA_029298975.1. Classification (NCBI taxonomy): domain Eukaryota; kingdom Fungi; phylum Ascomycota; class Sordariomycetes; order Ophiostomatales; family Ophiostomataceae; genus Ophiostoma; species Ophiostoma novo-ulmi. The sequence goes on along the minus strand of JANSMA010000004.1, from coordinate 3,014,035 downwards.
AGAACCGGCCCATCTAAAGCCAACTCTCTCATATCCTCCGAAAACACCAATCGCTTAGAAAGGCTGGCATTGTTAGTCATAGTCTTTGGACTCAGTAATAAATCTAAGAAAATAAAGAAACTTACAGAGTCGGCAGGGTGGATGGTCTTGATGAAGTAGGGACCGATGACGGGGATCTTCTGCAGAATGTCGCGCTGGACACGGGGAATGCCTGATGCCAGGAAAAGGACGGCAGCACCGGCAGCAACGCCGAAAGGAGCAATGGTCACGCCGCTGGGAAACTGTTAGCTTCTGTATGCAAGGTATAGTGCAGAACGGCAGCCGAGTAGAAGCAGCAGAACAGAAACAGGTCGGCAGGTGGAAGACGTGTGGTATTCGGTAGAGAACCACGACTAGGTGCCGATGATGTGGCATCCAGCTTCCTCGACATCCATATACCTTGCATCCTGCCTCCAACCTCGTCTTTCTACTGCGCCTCCCCTTTGCGTCTATTCATATGGTGTCGTCGTCGAGGTACTCACTAGCGGATCAGGGTCTTGGGGGTGGCACCCTTCAGGTGAGCCTGAGCATGGTACCTAGGCAGGTTAGCAACTGGCCGTATAGTTTGCCGGTTTCTTTCGGTGATTTCGGCAGTATATATTTGCTGTAGCTCTTTCTGTGTCGTTCGTGTTGGGTTTGGTGATGTGAGACTGTATGTATGCCTGGGCTGCAGGGCGTTCGCATGCTCGTCATTAATCGTACTGAGATGCTGGTAGCAATTGGGTGTTGTATATTGCTTGGATTTTATCGGGTGAGTGACATCATTGGCTTCAGATGATAGTGCATAGAGTAAATCATTTCGTCATCGTCGTCATCGTTGCCGTCGGATCGTATGTGGCGGGGCTCGCAATGTTGTCGGGGTTCGAGACGAAAGACACAGAGAGTGCAGCAGCCATTGGAGTTTGTCGAAATATATAGGGAGGCGCTTACTTGGGGCCGTACTGGCTCTTGAACTGGGTGGCCTGTATAGCTGTTAGCAATTCGTCTTTCAATGGCAGGTTCCGGCTCCGGTCTTTGCAAACCGGCGGCCGGGCCGGGAAGCCTGTCGCGAGGCAATAGGGCAAAGTAATCTTTATATACGCACAGCGAAAGGCATTTTGACTAGAGGTGGCGAGGGTGCCGTGTGTTGTGGGAGAGGAGAGGTGGTGGGTGGGATGTGGTGATCGTGAATCGTAACTGTTATTTTTTCGACGTTTCGTGATTTGGCTCGGCTGCGATATATTTTGCTCTTTTGCTATTTGCTGGCGAGGCCAATAGGCGGGCGGACAAAGCCGGGCAGGTGGGACGACACAACGAGCGAGAATGACTAATCACTGCCTGAGGCAGAAAACACTCAGAAAGCAGCCATTACAGGCCAATCACCCACGCCAGTTTCAAAGCTACCATGAAGCTGAACTAGTCCATTTCAGGACCAAGTACCTTTGTATATTCTAGATTGTACCCTTGTACCTTTTCTTGAAGTTAAGTGGGTCTCAACTCTGGGCTGGCAAGCACCACAAAGCCTCACCATACAATGAGTGAGCTTGAGCTCTCCAAGGTATATATTCTTCGATTGCAGTTCAGCTCGACGCCGGCTCGCCTACCACGACGACAATACCCCGCTTCCCACCCGCGATGGACAAGTTTATCGACGCGCGGTTCGACCGTGTCGAAAAGGCACTGGCCGTGCTCATCGACTCGATTGCCAACTACAACCCATCGCCAGCGCTCGCCGAGGACCTGTTGGCGGCCGACCGGGAGCTCTCCGGAGGACTGCTGAAGCGTGAGTGTCTCGGAGATGTATAGTCAGAGACGTGGACTGACAAAAAAGTGCAAGACCACCAGAACAATCACTTGCGCATCCTCAGCTTGCGCGCCGAAGCCGCTGCCCTCGACGGCCAGATCAAGTCGACCATCCAGACGCTCGCATCCAGCCGTCGCGATATGCTGCAGACCCCGGCCACCATTTTCCCCGACGACAACACAGACAACCTTGCCATCCGCGACCAGACAAAACAGTACCCTTTTACGTATGACCAGCTCATGTCCTATGCGCGCCGCATCAGCCGCAACACAGTACCAGGCCAGGGCCAGACAGACGGCTCTGAATACTTTGCGCAGTTTGGTCTCACGAGCGACAACGTTGCGGCTGCGGCAGCAGCAGCGGGCGTAAATGGTACAAACGGAACGAATGGCACAGCAAATGGAGTGAATGGTGTCGACCAGTCCATGCCCGGCACGGCTGCGCCAACACCGGCCCCCACTACACCAGGCATCGGCGCAACACCGGGCCCCATGTCGGCCACAACACCCGGCGTCAACGACACACCAGGGCCCCTCTCGGTGGCACCAACAGGCACAGCAGCAGCAGACAGTTCACAACCAGCAGCTGTCCAAAACTTGCCCGACTTGCCACAGGACCTGCAGCGCTATGTATCACCCATGGTCGGAGTGATCTTTTCGCCATGGCCGATGCCGGACCTGATGCTGCAGGGCGCTCTGCGGTCACTCAACACACTGTCCGAGGCACAGTACCGCGGACCCCCGGCGCAATACACATCAACGCCGCCCGTGCCGGTGCGGTTCATCTCTCTTGAGGAGCAAGAAGAAGAGGAGCGGCAAAAGGCAGCGCGCGAGGCCGAAGAGCGCGAAGCTCGCGAAGAGCGGCAGCGGCGCATGGAGGAGGCAGCGGCCGCAGGAGCACGGCACGGCGGCGGTGGCGGCTATTCACATGGCGGTGCGAGTGCACAACCGGCAGCACCAAGGCAGTTTGCATCGGCGTTTGATATGGACGACGACGATGACTAGATGCGGGTTGCAGCATGTTTGACACTTTTGTTTTGGCCATCTAAGAACCTATACTCTTGCATAGCATATACACATTAATCTATCTGATACCAACGCTATCTACAGTATTGTCATTGCATATGTCTCGTCGATGGCTTTATATGCGCGCACCGGCAAACTTGAGGAATGCCTGTGCAATCGTCTCGCCGTCGTGCTTACTGTCAACAACGTCGATGCCCGGCTGGTAGATGTCGTCAGTCAGGGCACCGACGTTGTGGCGCACGTCCAGAATCTCGCGCACAATGCCGCCCGTGAACTCGGGGTGGCCCTGCACAGTAACGGCACGGCCAGGCAGCAGGAAGCCCTGGACAGGGCACTTGGTCGTCGATGCCAGAGATGTGGCGTCCTTGGGCAGTTCCAGCACGGCATCGCGGTGCATCTGGTGGATTTTCTATGCTGTTAGCATGCTACTAATATATTTGAAAATATCAAGATCAAGATCAACAGCAACAGCAATCAACATACCAATGTGTCAAGGCCAAAGAACTGCTTGCCGGCATCAGACAGGTCGACGTTGGTGACGCTGACCTCCCAGCCGTTGGGGCTGCGGTCAACAGGGGAGCCGAGGGCACGGCCGATGATCTGGTGGCCAAAGCAGATACCGATGATCGGCACAGGCTTGGCGCCGGCCGCAGCATCGGGTGCCGTTGTGGCCAGTGTCTTCTTGGTGAACTCGACGAGGTCCAGGATCCAGGGGTCGTTGTCAAACGAGTTGTGCTTGGAGCCCGTGATCAAGACGGCATCGACTTGGGCCAGATCGGGGTACGACGAGGTGTCGTTGACAATATCGTGCCGTGTGATTGTCAAGACGGACTCGAGCGGTGTCGGGGCCACAGCGCGGCGGAACAGGTCCGTGAACACGCCGCCGTAGTTCTCGTACTTGGCCACAGTGCCGGGCATTGGCGTGTCGGCCATCAGCACGGCCAGCCGCAATGGTTGAGTCGAGCCCATTTTGGTAGATAATTCGACGCTGTAAATATAAAAAAAAAATGAGAAGAATAGAAGAAAGAATCAAGTAAGAAGAAAACAAAAATGGAGTATCACAACATCGCCTCGATGCCGGCAGTTATGGTTATGGGACCCTTGATAGTGAGTAATACGGGGCTAATCGCCGCCCGTCGGACCCTGATAAGGATTGGTTAACGAATACCTGCCAGCTTGCGCCTAGGCATGTCGCCGCGGGGTCTAATCGGTCACTATCGGGGCTCCCTAGCGCCGTTTTCGCACGCATTGCGCCTGCCCGTTTTGTCAGGTCGAGTCGCCAGCACAGTAGTGTACAAGCCAGCCTATTACAGGCTATGTATTCAATGCGTCCACTGGCCAGTCCACTGGCCAGCCCACTGCTCACAGCAGTTGATGACGTCTTTTACCGGGGTTTTCAGCATCCAGCAATTCCGTCCGCGGTGGGGATTTTGAAGCTTCACTTTTGACGACGACTCGAGCCTCTCGCGCTCATACGCAGATACAATCTACAAATTTATTTATTTTAAAATATATATAGAAAATACAGAAAATAAAGAAAAATACAAGATGCCGCCACGATCTCTTGCTACGTTTCTCAAGGCCGCCCGGGCTGCCCTCAACACGCCCGCAGCGCAACGGCCGAGCCCATTGACAATTGTCGTCGGCAACGAGAGTGCAGGTAGGTTGAGTCTACAGATATCATGATTTTATTAAAAGCAGTGGCTAACAGGACAGACCTCGACTCTTTGTGCTCGGCTGTTCTGGCTGCATACTTTCGGTCACATACATCACCCCGCAGCTCGACCGCGGCCAGCACGCTGCACATCCCGCTCTCCAATCTCCCCCGTGAAGACCTCAAGCTGCGGCCCGAGCTGGCAGCTGCTCTTTCGTCTTCAAAAGGGACATCGGGAATCTCTCTTGACAGTCTCATCACACTCTCAGACCTGCCCGATGATCTCACAGCGGACGACACACGCTGGCTGCTCGTCGACCACAACGCGCTCACGGGCGACCTTGCCCGCCGCTTTGCCTCGAGCGTCGTCGGCTGCATCGACCACCACGTCGACGAAGGGACGGTGCCGCAGCCAGACGCGAGCAAAGGACTCGGTCCGCGCGTGATTGAAAAGTCGGGCAGCTGTGCCAGTCTTGTCATCAACGAGTTGGCCGCCACACTAGGTACATGGAGCAAGCTGGCTGCAGCCGAGCCCGATGCCGAGACAGACCGGATCCTGGCACGCCTCGCCCTTGCGCCCATTTTGATTGACACTACCAGCCTAACGTCGCCAAGCAAGACCGTCGACGTCGACCGCCAGTCTACAGCACTGGCCGAGGCTGTCCTGGGAATCATGGGCGGCGAGGGCGATAAGGGCGACAAAGCCAAGTCCTCTCTGTTCCCCTACGACAAGGACCCCGACTACGAGCGCACCGCCTTTTTCAAAGAACTCTCGCGTCTCAAGGATGACATTTCCCAGTTCTCGTACAACGACATCCTGCGCAAGGACTACAAGCAGTGGCAGGAAGAGACGGCCGGCAGCAGCCAGAAGCCCCTCACGCTCGGCATGTCTACCGTCGTCCAAGGCTTTGACTACCTGCTCAGCGACATCGGTGACAAGGAGACGCTGTTCAAAGAGCTGCACACGTTTGCCGAGCAGCGCGGCCTTGACATTGCAGCAATCATGACGGCCTACACCGACAAAGAGACGAGCCAGTTTGGCCGCCAGCTGCTGCTGTGGGCTTTCAACGAGCCGGCTGCGCACGCGATGCGTATCTTTGTCGACAACAACACGGAGCATCTAAAGCTCGCGTCATGGGGCAATGGAAAGCTGGACACAGCAGGCGACGCTGGATCTGATTCCAACTCAAAAGAGTGGCGCGCTTGCTGGACACAGGGCAGTATCGAGTTCAGCCGCAAGCAGTTGGCACCCTACCTGCGTGAAGCGATGCGGTCATCATAGAGCCAGAGAGTATGCCAACAATCGAATGCCATTGTATTTTAATAAATGCTAAACAAAATCTAAATCATGACACGGCCTAAAACACCAAACTCCAAAATTCTATACATCCCTAAGATCTATCCCCGATCTAATATATCTTACACACAAGACTGCCCAGTTCTCTAGTAGCGCTGGACGAGAAGCTCCCGAAACTTGCCACCCATGGCCTCAACGACCGGCTTTGTGTTTGGCGGCTTGGGCCCGACGCTGACTCGCTCGGGTGGTGGTCGCGGTGGTGATGTGTTGCCCACAGGAGACACCCTCTCGGGCGACGGGTGCCGGCTGCTCTTGGCACTCGAGAATCCGCTCTTGAATCCTCCATCGCCTTTGCGTCCCCAACGGCTTCCAGAAATGCTGCTGGGAGTAGAACCGATGCTGCCAATGTCGCTGGCGTTGTTTCCAGCGGCAATCTTTCCTGTAGCTGCGACATTGGCCACCTCCCGGCCATACCGAACAGGGCCACTCTTTGTTGCCGGTCCGATGACTGTGTCATCCAGCAGTTCCTGCCACCGCGCAATAAAGCGGCCTGATCCTGGGGCTCGCTTGCCAGGGTTGGCAGTCTCTTTGGAGGTTACACCGTTGTCGCTGCCATATATCTTGTCTAGCAGTGCCTGCCGCTCTTTTGTGGCTGCAGCATCGAGTGCTGTGAGGTATTTGACATGCTCGTCGAGAACCTGGGCAACGTCAGACTGCACATCAGCTGGCAGTGTGCTGAACATTGTATTGAGATCTCCGCTTAGAGCACCGGCACCACCGTTCAGTCTGGAGTCTGCGGAGATTTTACTATCTGTTTCAGTCTCCTTCGCCGTATTTGTTTCCTGTGGCTTTTGTGCATCGGCCCTAAACATCTTGATCGTCTCGACAGCCCATCCTCGGAACATGTCCCGGATCTCGGGCGTGTTGTGCGCGACGCGGTGCAGCCACTTGTATAGAAGATGGCGGTTGTCGGTCATCCAGTTGACATAGTGTTTGACGGTCGGCGGTGATGTCGACGACTTGCTAATGGTGATGAATTCCCCAATGAAGCTCTCAATGTCGGTGACGTGCTCTTTCAGGTCGATCTTGTCATGGATACTGCGGATGATCGGGTCAAACGCTGCCACACCGTCACGCACAGCTTGCGTAAACAAGTCTGGGTTCTGCCGGCAAAACACATTGGTAATTTCACGGCGGTCATTGATTGACAGGAGCGCTGCATAGTACTGTGCGCACTGGGTATGTTGCGACTCGGTGATAGACGCAGCAAGGGCCGAATCAAAGGACTCCAGAATGCACACCACCATCGACCGGCCCTGGGTTTGGCTTTGGCGCCGTACAGCTTCATGGTGTGCACGGGACAGTGCCATGTAGTCCTTGATGGCCGTCAGCTGTGCCTTGGTAGGGCCATCCTTGGCCTTTTCAATTTTCTCAGCTGCCTTTTTGAAACTGTAAGAGTCGTATGACAGCACAAGTGACATGATTCTCTGCAGCAAGTTCATGCCGTCGTCAGCTGAGGATGTGATTCCGATCCAGTTAGTGAGACCGCCCACGCTCAGCTTTGCGAGCAGCACGCGCATCATACCATTGATCATGGTGGCTGCATTGCTCACGCGCAGTGACTGCCGAATGACAGTGTATGGTGCGACTTGGTGGATGCTCTCAACAAGCTTTGTCAGGTATTTTCCATTGGGCGACTGCACAAAGACGTGATGCAAAAATTCAGCCAGGCTGCACAGTTAGTTTGAAATCATCCAAGAAGAATGAGGCAGCAGAAGTAACATACTGGATGACAATGTAGTCGATGGCCGCCTTGACAGCTGGTGAGTGCTCCTCGATATTCTCATGCTCGGCAGCATAGGTAAATAAATCGTCAACCAGGTCATCATAAACCATGGCCCGCAAAACGTCATCCCATGCCTTGGAAAAGTCGACAGCATCTGTTCTATCGTAGGTTCGGTCAGCCGGGGCCGTCGAAATGGTTTTGCTGCCGCCCGGGTAGCCGCCGAGTGTGCCCCGACCCAGAGACTCGACTAGTGCCGACGCCGCCGTTGCCAGGGTCTTGCGCGTGCCCAAAGCTCCTTGGTCGTAGCTCTCTGAAAGCTCGGCATCGGCCAGCTGGCTAATGATGCGCTGAACACGGACGTGCCAGAATTCGGGTGGTAGCGTCTTGGCAGGTGGCAGCGACAGCACGGCCTTGTTGAACAGCATGTGCAGGATGGGCGATGTGGATTGAGACGCATAAGTGACTGCCGATGCCGATGTGCCTGATGCTGATGCTGATGCAGGTACCGCTGAGGTCTTATCCTTGGCAGTGCTATTTGCGCTGCTATCTCCTGCTGCCCAGGTCTTGGCGCTTGCCGGCTTCTCCGCAAATGGTGTGCCGTATGAGAAGATGGTGTCGGGGTCCTTGAAGTCCTGGACCTCGCGGTATGTTTCGTGGTGTGTTAGAATGTCAAAGAGAGCATGCAACTGCACCGTCGTCAGCGCCGCTGCTTGTTGCGGTACTTCCCGCTGCCCATGCCGAGCGTCGGCGGTGTTGTCCATAGAGGACGCCATGATGCTGGATCTGAGGGCGTGTGCATCAGCAAAGAGCGGTATGAAACATGAAAAAATGAAAGCGAATGGCGAAAGTGTAGTCGTGTGTAAAACTTGGCCTTTGAACAAAATGTCTCTGCTTCTTTATTCTCAAGTCTTTGCTACCATGTGCGCCGTGACGCGGTCTGCTCAGTTGCAGTATGTAGGTCGGCTCGCTTGGTTATCTAAGGGCTCGCATCGCTCCTTCCTTCTTCGGTTTTGACGTCACTACGACCTGGTGAGCGAACCCGAAGGGTAGAACCTTTTAGCGTACGGGGCGCCTGCGTCTGCTGTAGCTATAAATACAGCTTATGTAATCAAAACTTTAGGCAACCGGCGCACTCAGCACACCAATAAAACAAATAAACAAATCGATGACGCTAGATTTCCGAAATGGCAGTCTCGTTGCAATTGTCAGATAGAGTTATTTTGCACGTCTCAGCTCACTGGTGTCACAAAGTGTCTTGTGTTTGATGTATGGTCGTATGGTGCGAGCTTGCCTAAAACATAGACCACAATAAAGGAGCTGTCCAGCACGATGGCTCAATTTGTGGCACGTCGACAAAAGGGTGCAGGAGAGTGATACACTTGTTACTGACAACATGCTGTGCTCGAGTTTTCGGGCGTCGCCATGAGAAGCAAGCCAATCTGATTCCCATGAGTCATCATGCGCTGCTCTTTCTCAAAGTGAGTAGCCGGTCGTGCCTACCTGTCACGGTAGTTATGAGTAAGCAAGATAGAAGAAGAAAGACTACATTGTCGTTACGCGCTGAGTTGCAGCTGATAAATACAAATTATGTGTTGTTACGATGTGAAGTAATGCTCTATCTTATAAAGTCTTTTTGTAATGAACTTTTAATGGTTGAATATATTGAGAAATGTTACATACATATTTCCAATTTAATAGATTACATATGAAACAACTCGAAAATTAGAAAAAATCAAAATAAATCCACGAAAAATTGTATAGCCTTTAATTATCCTAAAAATATAAAGACATGCAACTCTTAAGCCAGGAATACTCAACTTATATCACAAAACGGACTGTATATAAGTTACAAGAAATTATTGACATGGTTATGCGCTGTAGCGATGCGGCGGCTGTCGTGCTGCAGCCAGCCATTAGCGCCAGGATACCCCACACCAATTGGAGCACCAAAAAATGGAAGCTACGCGCTACAGCCGGGCTCATCGCATCACGAAACTGGCAGGCGCGATCGGCCATCAACGACATTCATCGCGACAGTCCTCCAACATCACCTTCTACACTGGGCGTATGGGCACTTATCCCTCATAGCAGACGACGCATTTCTTATATACCCCGATATCCTTCATCTTTGACACTGCAAGTTCCAGTGACTCGCTAGCGATCGGTTCGGTTGACGACGCGCACATACTGCGACAAAACTACGAGCGCAAACAAGTAAAGCATCGATCACCCCCCTATACCGGCAATCAACGAAAATAGGCCTCGAACAACCGATACACGGTTTCATGACCTGATACTGAGCACCACGCTCCCACACACTCCTTTATTGAAGCGCGCAAGGCGCACACACAGCAGCCGACTATGGGCCGTCGAGGTCCAAGGCACGGTGCCTTCCGGCAAGGCGGAGGCGCTGGCGGCGGTGGTGGTGGAGGAGGGGGACATGCAGCTGCGCCAGTCCAACAACAAACCACACCAGCAGTTATTACACTCCAGCACCCGCATGTTCAGGGGCCACACCCTGGCTTCGTCAAAGTTTCAGCCCAGTACACACTCGAGCACCAGGTGCGGCAGATGCTGCGCGACAACGGCTGCGATCCATCCCGCGAGGTTAGCTACCGACTGCAGGGAGTCCAGCTCATCGACAATGTCCGCGAGGCACTGCAGCTGCCCGTCAAGACCTTTGCCACGGCCTGCACATACTACCACAAGTTCCGTCTTAACTTCCGCAATGCCGAGTACTGCTTCCAAGACGCGGCTCTGGCTGCGTTGCTTGTCGCTTGCAAAGTCGAAGATACCATCAAGAAGTCGCGCGACATTCTGTGTGCTTCATACAACCTCAAGAACCCTGATAAGCCGCTGGCACCGGACGACAAGGTGCGTTCAGTTTTTGATACACGTTGCATGGCTATCGAGGCGCATTTACTGACTATTTAGTTCTTTGAGGATCCGTCCCGGGTCATTGTCGGTCTGGACCGGATTATCCTGCAGACTGTCAGCTTTGACTTCCGCGCACGGCACCCGCACAAGATTCTCATCAAGCTCATTCGCAAACTCATACCGGCCGACGACGCGCGCCAGTTTCTGGCTGTTTCTTATCCCATGATCATCGACCTCTACAAGACTTTTGCGCCCCTGAAGCAGACATCGTTCACCATGGCCTTGGCTGTCATCGAGCTGACGGCACGTATGCTTAACATGCACATCGACAAGGTCGTTGTCGGCCAGCCACCGCTCGACGAGCGCCACAGCCATACCACGCGCGCATGCGTGATAGAGACCATCATGGACCTCCTTGACCTCTACACAGAGTTCAACAAGTCTACAAAGATCGGGCCGCGCTTTGATCTCAACAAATTTATTGATATCAAAATCAAGATCAATAAGGAGGTCGAAGAGAGCCCAAGCACCTTGCAGAATTTTGACCAGCCGTGTGAGAAGTGTCAGGTATCCAAAGCGATAGCATCCATGGCAGGCTCCCGGGTAGGAGGTGCCTCTACAATTGCTACACCGGCCGAGTCGCCTTCTGCTGCTAGACACGCCGCTGCCGCTGCCTCCAATGGCGCTGCAGGGCCAGGCTCCAATGCAACCGCTGGCGCAAATCCCGGCGCTGGCCCTGGACCGGGCCCTAGTTCAGGATCAGGCTCTGGGAAAAAGGCGCACGAAGGGACGATGCGCTATATCCTGGAGTCTGAAAAGGTACGGGCTGAGGAGGCAGAAGTTGCTGAATACTACAAGGAGGAGTACGACGAAGTCGAGGTTGAAGTTGACGAGTTAATACCTGAGCCGTTGCCACGAGGAGGTGGCCAACGTCACAATAGTCACAAGCAAAACCACAACAGCCATGGCGGCGGCAGCAACGGGAGCAGAGGTCACAGGCCAGCACAACGAGAACGAAACAGCCACAACCATCGCGGCGGCGGTGGCAGCAACAGCAACGGCGGCAACGGCAATGGCAACACCGAGTCCGGAGGATGGGCGCCGTACCCCCGCAGCCGCAATGACCGGCACAAAAACCGTAAGGGGGGAGGCGGTGGTGGTAACGGTGGTGGTAACGGCGGTGGCGGTGGCGGTGGAGGCGGCGGAGGGAGTGGTGGCTACTACTAGGCCCTGGTACAGCCAACTGGCCATCTCTGTCATGCCTACTGCCCACGAAATCAAAACATGCTTCCATGCGTGCTATTGTTACCGCAAGTTCCACATATCTCTACGAAGCAATGGCCCCAAAGGGCATCGTCTGACCTCATCGTCTGACCTCATCGTCTGACCTCATGTCTCGATGCATCCTTTCCACCAGCGTCTCCCATACTCCTCACCCCTGGAATTCAAACCACTGCAATCTCGTTTTTCGAAATTTGCACTTGCATTGCCTACGCACTCCTCCACGAGGCACCCTCTAGCAATAATCAAAACTAGAGGGCAAATTCCAGTCACCTACACGCCCCCTCTTCATCGGATCACAACAAAGCATACCATTGTCTCAGAACAGAGGGGGGCGTGTAGGAAGTCAGAGGGTATGCGGTCCTTTGGTAGTATGTGTGCACCCACTCCGGGTCTCTTGACGCCCGGAAGCACCGTCAACATCCACTCACACCTGGACTGGAGACCACTCACCGTTTGACCCACCGTGCACGCACCGGACAGTGTCTGTGCCATCCACATGAAACTCTCCGCTTGGGGCTATGAAGATATGAGATAAAGCGGAGGCGGATGACGGACTCAGAAGCTGGCTACTCGCAAATCAATGAAACGCAGAAACCAGCAATAAGCAGGATGCCACACATGGCATATAGGAAAAGATAATCAAAGGGAGGCGAAAATACGGGCAAAATAGAGGGAAAACAGAGGCAAGGGAAGGTGGTGCCAGCCCATTAGCCGCTTTGGAGGTGCAGAGGCAGCCAAAAAGGAGCGCGCACATGCTTTCTAGAGTAGAATAGCAGGCCAATGCAGAGATACCATCATCACAAAAAGAATCTTATGGGATACCATTAGAAAAAGATCTGCAGGGGATCTACCCCTGCTGCGTGAAAAAAGTCCCCATGGTGCTGCAAAAAATCGGTTGCGTTCATCCAATATCACCAATAGCATTCGATATCAGCATCTTGAACAAAGAGGCAATATGTTCAACGTCAGCCGCAGTGCTGCCCATGAATTGCACATGAAAATGGGAACTATGCCGCGAAGTCGCGAGAGGGATATTTTAGAGCTGGAAGCAATAATGTTCTGGATTCTGGATTCTGAATTCTGAATTCTGGGCTTCAGACTCTGGAGCAACACAGTCGCCTGGACGATGGGTGTTTTTATACACTGTCATTGTTTAAAGGCACTCGTCTACTTAGTCCTGCTTGGGTATCTACTCTATATACCTGTATCAAAAGGATCTCATTAGTATTTTGTGGCTGACAGTTACACTATTCAGGGTAAAAAAGTGCATAGAAGTCCCTGCCGTTGAGCAGTCAACATCGCGACAGGACTTTGCCTCACAACGGCTTCAGTTACGGTATTTCCTACTGTTTGGCGAGATTCCTGGTGGCGAAACTGTATTTATGCCTCTATAAGCTATATATCTATACACTCAAGGAATAGACTCGATGCCGACTGACTGATGACAGGCTGCGATGCCAGTCCTTGCGGTGACGGTCCTCGGTCCTTGAGTAAAGTATTTATCAGCACAGGTGCTAATGCACTTGTCAATATGTTTGTCAATGTGCTTGACGCATGCTCTTTCGGGAAATTCTTGCGAGATGCAACTGTGACAGTCCCTATGCGGACATTTAAGTTTCGGAGTTCCCTATATTTGACACTTCATATTGTCGGCTCGGCGGTATTTTATGACGCCATATTCTTAGTTTCCTATGCATCGTATGTTTATAGTCACCGCACGCGGAGACAGCTGGCATCCATGACACCGGCTAGCCCGTGTGGTTCGATTCGAGATGGTTCCCATTTCTAGTATAAACAAGGAGGCTGATCGGCTTGGCTTCAGGTCCAGGCTCGTAATTTCATAACAAATATCAATCATTCAGGATACTGTATCCAATAACCAGTGTCTTGATGATAAACAGTACATTCAAGTCTCTCGACTAAGCCATAAACGCTATTGAAGCACACCATCAACGTCAAGCTCGTATTCACTATGCCGATACGGATGCAGAGCAAATTACCACAGTATAAAGGATCTCGATGATATGGCGGCCTAGATGCCCATCAAATGCATCAGTCAGCCTGCCTATGCAACCCTCACGAAGTGTATGATACATCACCACGCAATGACTGTTATTAACCTTCATCCCGGATCGTGATGCAACTGGCACGGCGCTTTTGCGTTCTGGTCGGCCAAAGCCAGAAGCATGCTTTTCGGATATAGCACAATGACGGTGAATAGGGACTGTAATCCCAACACAACGTTCCTCTCTTCTGCTGCTCCTCTTGGATCTATCTACAGGCTGACGCA